>CM067216.1:51839357-52256857 GCA_034190945.1 Octodonta nipae
ATGAAACCTCTACAATTTTATGTAAAATCGTCATGGACTAAATATCGGCGCCAACGCGAGGCTGCAGCAAAGCTAAACGGATGGTCGGCAGAGGAGAAGGCAATAGCGTTAACCCTTGCCTTAAGGGGGAATGCTACAGATATTTTGCAAACGTTGAATACCTCGGATAAGAAGACTACGATCAACTGCTCAAACATTTAGAACTGGGGTATGGACAGACCCATTTGGTGCACGTTTATCACTTCCAATTGAAAAATTGCCTTCAGATATCGAATGAATCTCTACAAGAGTTTGAAGCTGATATTGTCCATCTAATTCGCCTTGCCCATATCTAGCTACAGCGGAAAATTAATGTGACGTTGTTACGTGAAATCGGCATTCATCCGATATTTCGTGGAATCCAAAAGTTTGTGTTTGTCTTTCGCATCGAGGTCGGCAGCTAGCTGTGCTAAAGTTCTTGAGAATTTGAGAATCCCTGAAGAAAATTTCTTAACGGCTATTTGATCTAGAAGATTTATTCAAAATTCGGTTGCCTTCTAGTAAACATATACAGGGTGTTTTGTAGAAGGTGGAGGGCAAATAGGTGGGCTCCTGTGCTACATTATATAGCCCATATAACATCTAGATATCTCACGGTTTTTGTTTTTTTTTTAATTTTTTTTTCTAATTCTCTGATTTTTACCTAACTATTGTAACTTTCATATTTTTCACAGTATCTTCACCGAATAAACTTAAATCAAATCTATGATGTTTGTTTGCTCTTCTGCATTCGATATTTGACACAAATGATTAGTTGAAAAAATTATATGAGTCCACATATGGCGAAGTTCCATAAAAAAGTAATTAAGTTAAACACTTTATCACGTTACAAAAAAAGAAGAAGAACATCAAGAAAAAAAATTAAATTAAAAAAAAAACAAAAACCGTAAGCTATCTAGTTGTTATATGGGCTACATAATATAGCACATGAGCCCACCTATCTGCTCTCCATGTTGGCGAACGTTCTCCACAACACCCTCTAAAGTTATGTGAATATAAAATTCATGGAAATAAATTATATCAGTTCGACTGGGTGATTAAACAAATCCAAGAACTCACAGTGTGAATTAAAAATATTACAGTATGTTTGCTTTAATTTTCCGTTTTTTATTTTCTATTATTCTTTATTGTACTATTAATGCTTTTGACATTTACTACCAAAACGACCCGGAACAATCCATCTCTTGTATCAAGTCCCGCCTTTGAAGTTACCGATCTTTGCTGGATAGGACGGATTTACCCAAATACTATTAATACCCAACGAAAGTAAGAAAAAATTATGTCAATTATATTATTTACTCTCGCGACATGTTTCGGTAGCCGAGAGAATATAATGGAAATATACATAAATAAAAAACACGATTACTTTGAAGAAGTATACTAATCCACGTTGATGCTGTTCTACCGGTGAGAACGCAACTTTAGAATGTAGTGTACACTAGTCAGAAAATATAATTAGCAGAGCATTCGAATGCTTAATTAAAATAATGTCAGCGGTAATAATTCATATAACTTACTGAATTCTATTGACAGCAAATCCGGGTATTTCTCTAGAGAACGACACCGGTGTTTGCCCGATTTCCTCCATAATTTCCCTGGTTTTCTTTGCTACAGCTGGATCGGTCCAAGGTGCAGGAACAACTTCTATCAAGGGGACATAGTACGGTGGATTGACGGGATGCGAGACAATAATGTTCTTTCTACAAATTTGAATAACCGTTATAAGTACTTGGTTTTTATATTTGAATGCAGTTACTTGTTTTTGAGATGTTCACTAAAAGACGATGGCAGAAATGTCGATGTCGAACTGGAGAAAATTGTATTCGGCGATGCTATATCATCCACGCCTTTCCATACTTTACGTTTGAGTTCTAGATTTTCTGGCACGCATTCTTGAACCAGGAGTGCATCCTTTACAGCTTCCAGGAGATCAGTGGTTACTGAAAAGTAAAAACGTAAATGAGTTTCAATTAGCAGTTATAGTTCTTTACTTAATCTCTAAGTTATAAGAGTTTTAATACTTATAAGTTGGTTTTCTAACCCTACACTTGTGGGGAAACCAAATAGCAGATATCATAATAAATGATCTTACTTTTTGACCTGTAAAATTTTGGGATTTGCGAAAAAAATATCTTTACGGAGGCCCCTATTTATACACGTCAAGAATAAGCGGGATGACTTGTGAAATGAGAATTTTTGTCAGATGACAACCGACACTATAACCACGACACCTCTCATGTGAAGTAAAAATACGAATTAGTACATCCAGGGTAGGTAAAGAAGAGTCCCTGCATGTAAATAAAATGACCGTAAAGTTGTATAAATGAATTTATAAGCAGTGATAACAAATATTTTGTGTATTTAGACCGAATAATACTAATTTTTAACGATGCAAATAGTTTCAAAAAACCAGCGTAATCATTTCGATAGAAGATTTCTCTTCAATACGTCAGTCCCAATGATTGCCAGTCTTTTATATTTTTCAGTTAATTTAGTTTAATTATCTTACCCTTAATGCATTCAAACTGTTTCTCTGCTGATAGAGTTCCTCTGAGAAGTCCATCTTTTTCCAAAGTCTGCAGCTGTTGCTTTATGTCTACTAAGGCGTTTTCAAGTTGCGATTTTTCGATATCGTAAATATGGACTTTGTAACCAACTGACGCGAAAATCATAGCCCATGATCTCCCAATAAGACCACTGTAAAAATAAGAATCTTAGTAGTACTTTAGATCAACCTATGAAACAGGAAACAAAACCAAATACTGAAGTTATTTTTTTATGGAAGACCCTGTATATTAGTACACATTTGGATTCCTCTATCAATTTTACTACGTCTTTATTCACCATACATGTTACCTAAACTGCATCATTTGAGGGTTATTTGATTTTTTGTCAAAATGTTGACATCTTAGAAACAGGTGAATATTAGGCCTGCCTGGTATCCTAGAATGCTTTAATTGGGGGAAACTATTGACTACCCTGCATACTTCCAAGTGCCAGAATGACAATGACGAACTCTTTTTATTGTACCAGATATCGTCACTCCGATTTTGAAACTTTAACCATGGATAACTTGATTTCTTTAAATTGAAGCCCCATTTTTTTACGTTATCTGATAACTAATTTAATTTATTAAATTATCCTTTTCTCCGATATAACGTCATGTGTTAGAAACAGATTCTAACCGTTTCTTCAGAAATCAGAGTCAAGATGATTCATGCTTTTTGTGAGTTCAGTAAATAAATAATATATAACGTCATAATTTCCAAGTAAATGTTCAAAATGGTGACCTCTTTGTTGAACGCAAATATGAATTCTTCGGCAAAACGAAATCTGAACCCTCATTAAGATTTCTTGGGTGAAAGTTGCGAACACATCAATTATTTTCATTTTCATATGTTCAGCTGTGGTTGTTGAGTGTATACTTTTTTTAACGTATCCCAAAATAAAACCAAGGGGCGTTATGTCCGGCAATCTTGCAGGCCAACGCTTCCCATCCAATTTTGATTAAATACATTACACAGCCCCACAAAAAAAATGTCTGCTCTAAGAATATCACTATTTGGGGTCGCTGAAGTGAGGTTGTTTTTTTCTTCGTTTTTAATTGATCTGCTACATAATGCCCTTTTTTTAAAAATATTTCTTTAATTTTCTGATTTGACTGCCAAACTTATGAATAGTTACTTCGCCTTATTTTGTCAATGAACTTTTAAGAGAGGTTTTATATATATTTTTTAATTTTTAGCTCGGTAATTTGAGAGATAAAGGGGGAGTGGTTCATGTTTCAAATATTAGATTTAGGTGTCATTTTTGATCCACATCAAAAATGGGAGAAACATATTAAATATATTATAAAAAAACAAATATTTGGTATTTATTTTTTATACAATATCCAGATATATGAAGACTGAAACATTGAGAATGGTTTATTACGCTCTTTTCCATAGTATAGTCAATTATGACAATATAGCATGGAGAGGAGCCTATGATAATAAACTTAACCTGCTGCAACGGTTACAAAATAGAATCTTAAAAAATTGTAAACAAGAATAAATACGTTTTCAACAAAAACCCATTGAATTTGGATCAAATTTTCTCGCTACAATCTGTATTATATCATTATAGAGAATTATATAGATACATTACATCTAATTTCTAAACCAGATGTAAAAGTCTACAGTTGCCGAAAATGAAAAAGAAAAGTAGCGAGAAAAGAAATCTTGTCATGGCCATTAAATTTGTTTAATGAACTCCTAAATAAGTTCAAAACAGAGAAAATGGAATTAAAACAATGGATTCTGAAAAACGTTTCATGATTTTAATGGTTTTCTTTCAGTAAATATCAAACAGGAGTATTAATGAATAAGTATCATATTAATATAATATAAGTATAATATAAATATAATAGAAATATATTATAAATATTATATTAATATAAAACAAGATAAATAAGACAAATATTTGAGTATTATATACTTATTTCATTTGTATATAATTTCATTGCGTCTGTAGGTGCAGTACATTATAATTCTAATTTTGTATTACCGGTTTCAAATAAACAAATAAAAATAAATAAATGAATTATTAAAAATACAAGTAAATTATTTATTATTTATATTGTATTTTCCATGACAAATCCTTTTATTATTCATCAATTGAATTTAAAAAAAAATCCCATTTAATTTTAAAAATCTGAGGGAAGCCTTCTATTCTCATTTTTTCAGTACTATCGGAGATAAAGGAGCTAATGTCTGATTTTTTTTACATTTTCTTAATATCTTTAAAACAAATTAATTTATAAATAGGAAAACATATATTTGTATTCCTTATAACGAGCCCTTTCATTTGATTGATATTAGAACTTTCGCCTTACAACTCCTGTAAAGTTCAACTGAGGATCTATATTCTTGTATTATTGATATATTTCCGTATTATGCACTGTGTACATAGAAAAATTATTTAGGATCAGCTCGGGATCCAAGCTTAATAGAACACCGTTTAAACTATCCAAATCGGATCAATCCCATCCAAGAAAATACTTTTAGGATTCTCTATAACACGGTATGTTTGACGTCTTCTAAACATATATAGAACAACTTGGGGTCTACCTTAATGGAATAGTAATCGGGAGAAACTAATTAAAGATACCTGCCATTCTCGTACAGTTTGAACTATCAAAATCTATTTTGACAAGTTAATGCATAGAACAGAAAAGCAAAACATCGAATATAGAACCTCGTGTACTTCAAATCCGTTAAATATATTCCTACCTCATTAATTCATTTTTAAAACATTTATTTTTAATAGGCTGTTATCGTGACTTTCAATATTATGTCACTGGTATTCGGAGTATCAGATCAAATTTCACAAGGTTATTTTCAAAACATAATATTCTTTTATGACCTACCAAATATCTTAATGTAATAGAGAGAAAATGATAAAAGCTTACAAACGAAACGTATATAAATCATCAACAAAGTTATTTTTACCTGCCGACGATTCCGATTTTCCTATTACCCACTTGACACGACATTCTCTATGCTAGATCGGGAACACCGCACCGTAGCTTTGCAACAAATGAACTGAATTTAAAAACAAAATTATGTACTTTCGCTTAATTCAAATTATCACTTTATGTCACTTTATTTAATTTCGTTGTAATCAGTACTGATATATTTGTACAAGCACCTCTTGAACTAAACTAATTTATTTATTTATTTTTTGATTAACTGTATAATGTTGCGAAATCTATGAAGATATCGACGGTATTATTACACTAGTCCAGCTTCAATCTATTTGAGAGAAATGATCTTGAAACAAGAATGAAGAACTACTTTTTCAAACTGGTTTATGATTGAATTTCATCGTTGAATGTTACGGTCAATTTAATTGTTATTTTACTTTACAGTTCTGGTCTAATTTGCTTGAAGAATGCTGTAATAATACACTTGGCTATATCAATTGAAATCCACTCATCTGTCTACTAAGCCTTTAAACCAAGGCCGTAGCCAGCGGGGGGTCTGGGGGTTCAACCCCCCCCGAAATTTTGGAATATTGGGTTTCAAGATTCAATTTTAACCAAATAATCATCTTTTTCATGAGAATAAATTTTATATTTATACATTTTTATATATCCTGGATATATATGAATACAAATACAGATTTTTCAGAACCAATCAGTCCACCATCAATCAAAAAAATTATCCAATTCCCCCCCCAAAATATGGTCCAACCCACCCCGAAAATTTTTCTGGCTAAGGCCTTGCTTTAAACACAACGTCAAAGCGATTTAATGTTTGCTGTAGTACATTTGAAAACTGATGAATGATATTATAACGTTTTATTTGAAGACGCGAGATATAAGACCGACATCTAGGATTTTCAAGAGAATCAGTACACAGAGGTTCCGAATCTGGAGCCGTTCCGTGTAATTACTGTTCTCCCTTAACTCCTAGGACAGAATGTCACGATAAAATTTTTAGGTTACTTCACCTGTCAGAGATATTGAATACTCTCTTCGAGGTGTCATTCCTTTGTACGCAAGACAATATATATTATTTATAAATATAATATATATTGTTTCTGGTCGGGAACCTTCATCAGGAATGACACCTTGAAGAGAGTATTCAATATCTATGACAGGTGAAGTAACCTAAAAATTTTATCGTGACATTCTGTCCTAGGAGTTAAGGGAGAACAGTAATTACACGGAACGGCTCCAGATTCGGAACCTCTGTGTACTGATTCTCTTGAAAATCCTAGATGTCGGTCTTACATCTCGCGTCTTCAAATTTAACGAAATGCATCAAATGCATAAAGAAGTGTTCGAGAGGACATTCAATTGTGGGAAGCGCAACTGATGAAGGTTCCCGACCAGAAACAATATATATTATATTTATATATAATATATATTGTCTTGCGTACAAAGGAATGACACCTCGAAGAGAGTATTCAACGTTTTATTTGTATGAATTGCTCTTGATTTTTTATTAATGTGATGTTTAACGTTTTTTAACGTTTCATATGTCGTTTCCAAAAATCAATCCTATTTAACCGACTTCAAAAAGAGGCGCTCAATTCGTATCTATATGTTTTTTTATGTGTGTTCAGCGATTACTCGAAACCGGCTCATGAAATTAGGATCGCTTAAACTAAGTTCTGTTCAGGGAGATCCCGAAGTGGTCCCATATTTTTTTAAGCGCATTGCTTATACCGTCGTTTACAAAATCGAAAAAAAAACATTTAACAGACTTTCCTATATAGTATATTTTTATGGAAGCGCTAGTATTAAGAAAAGTAAATGTCTCTGTTCGGAACCTGAGTTTAATAAATTCAATATTGATTGGAATTAATTCAAAATCAACGTCCAGATGGAGGTTTTCAGTTTGTCTCTATATACAGTATGTCTTCATAAGTTAGATTCCAACGCAAAACTTTCTTATGAATAATATTTAGAGAAAAAGTTATTCTTCATAAAAAGTATACCGTAATCATTACATGTCACTTTGTCAACTGTATGCGAGGTTTGTCAGCTAATATGAATTTTTGTAAATATCTAAAATTGTTATCAAACAGAAGTAATTAGAATTGCACTAAAAAAAGTATAATAAATATTTCTGTGGTACTTCCAGTTATACTGGAATAAGATAGCAACTTTCGTATATCAAATAGAACATCCTGTATGTTATTGAATATCTGGATGCTACGTTAATTTCTAAATAATTTTTGTTAACCACATGTTACCTCTAAATATGACCATTCTCAAGATATTTGCATTTTCATGTCAAAAATTACAGATACAATTCTGCGAGTAATCGACAATTTTCCCTAACCAACCACTTGTTTTCAACCGGTTTTTTGGCATGGTCTTATTGGAAGACTCAAGCCATGAAAAAATCAACCCTTTTTCTACAGGGTGTTCTTAAAAAATATATGAAAATGGCATTCACAACATGCTTAAAACTCAAAATTTTCAAATGGAAAGTCCCAATTTTTTGTCGGGATCTTATTCAGCAATAAAAATGAATGTAACTTTCTATTACGTTCCCTATATCTAAACCTCATATATTTCGATTAAATTACGAAAAACCGTTTTCCGCCCATTAAAATATGATGTCGACTTTGCTTGGATAAATCAAGTTATCCGTGGCCGCTAGAACAATAACTGGCGGCTACGAAATGCCACTCAGTTTTTCAAAATTACCAACAATGCCTCAATGCATCAATTACTCAAACGAAGATTACTTCAATATGATTATGATCCATAGAGAGGGTAATAAAGTATTGTCACAAACATTTGCTGCTTGATATCCGGAGAAGCAGACGCCATCAGAGAAGAATTTTTCAACATCGGATCAGTCAAACCAACAATTAAGAAAAATTATACTGCGCCAATAGTAAAATTTAAAATTTTTTTTCAAGTTTGAGAGAAAACTATACTTTAGATTAAGGGTAATCTTGGAAACTACCGATAATGAAAAGCAAAGGTAAGCGCTTTCACGAGGATATATACAAAAGAGAAAAAAGGTATCAAGTAAGATGTGATGAACAGATGAGTGCAGATTACTGTTAGTGCATAAAGATAGATACAAAAGAAAATCATAAGCACCAACCTGTCAGAAGATCATTTGAAAATAAAGTCAAAACATATTATAAATAATTTGGAAAAGTGCGAGTTGGACTCGCATACTTAGGGTTCCGTACCACCTTTAAGAATCTAATACCA
This sequence comes from Octodonta nipae, assembly GCA_034190945.1. Lineage (NCBI taxonomy): Eukaryota > Metazoa > Arthropoda > Insecta > Coleoptera > Chrysomelidae > Octodonta > Octodonta nipae. The sequence continues at coordinate 51,848,122 of CM067216.1, forward strand.
GTTTCAGACAAGCAGGGAATGAGTGCATTTTCTTATATTTACCCTTATATCTTTTAGAAGGAAGTGTTTTAAATTTATAAAAAATATACTCTTTCATTTTCCCCACATAGACTTTTTATTTCATCTGCTTCAGGATTCGCTTGATTTTTTTCAGAATACATATGTATTTAATTTTCTAATTTGGCCCCCAAAAATTAACATTAGAGTTTTATTTTACTAATAAACTTTCAGAGAAATCATTTATAATCTACTGTCTGAGTTTTGAGGGTCTGTGGATTGGAAGATAAAGGGCAAAATAGGTCGTTTTAAATTATAAATTATTAAATCTGTTATTCAAATTATTAAAAAATACAAATATAATATATTTTTCAAAATTTAAATAGTGTTGTTTGTAAAGTGGGAATTGAGTCGATGTTTAATAAATTTGTTAATATCTTTTCAACAAATGATTTAAAAATATGATATATTTGTAATTCACATAATGAGCCTTTTATCTGATATATTACATGATGCTTTTGAAAATTGAATCTTTATTTTCCATTTAATTATATAATTTGTCCCTAAAATTACTATGGGGGTTTTCTAATAATTTATTTTTCTTTTATTTGGGGGGCCAAATAATAGAATTAGGGATTTTTTCATATTTTTCAAATAAACAAAAAAATGTAGGTCTTATAGTTTGGGGAATAACGGGGGGATGGGTAATTTTTTTAATATATTTTAAAATATTCATTTAAAAAAAAAATAAAAAAATAAATTTGTATTCGTCATAATGAGCCCTGTGATTTGATATATTACATGACCCGTTAGAAACAATTATAATTTTTTATTTTCCATTTAATTCTATAATTTGCCCCCCAAAATGAATATTAGGGGTATCTACTTATTTCTCCAGTAAAGTTCAGGTGAGGGGCTATACTTCAATTTTTTTCAAAATTTTTCTGCTTATGTTTTCGGAGATAAGGGGGGGGAATGGGTAATTTTTTTAATATTTTTGTTAATATCTTTTAATTAATTAATTTTAAAAATATGAAAAAAAAATATTTGTTTTCGTCGTAATGAGCCGTTTCATGTGAAATATAACATGATGGGTTAGAAACAATTTTAATTTTATATTTTCCATTTAATTCTGTAATTTGCCCCCCAAAATTAAAAGTAGAGGTTTCCCCTTATTTTTCCAGTAAACTTCAGGTCAGCACCTATACTTCTAATTTTTTTCAAAACTTCACGTTTTATAATTTTGGAGTTAAGGGGGGGGGAGATGGGTAAATTTTGGTATGTTTTCGTTAATATCTTTTTAAATATATATTTTTTTAAATATGAAAAAAATATATTTGTGTTCCTCAGAATGAGACCTTTCATTTGATATATTACATGATGCGTTTGAAAATTTTTTTATTTTTAAATTTTTATTTAATTATATAATTTGCCCCACAAAATTAATATTAATCGTTTCTCCTTATTTTTCCTGTAAAGTTCGGGCAACGTTCTATATTTCCTATTTTTTTCCAAATTTTAGGCTCAGTGGTTTCGGAGATCAGGGGGGGAAACGGTCGATTTTTTTTAGTTTTCCCCCCAGAAGTACCCCTAAAATCAAAATTTTTTCTTTTACGATATGTACTCCTGATCGTGTCACCAAACTATACATTGATACCAAATTTCAACCTCTTCGGTCCAGTAGGTTAAGAGAAAATTGTTGTGATGTGACAGAGGCAGAAATCCTGAGTGATATTATAAGGGTATCCGTATATTGTATATACGGAACCCTAAAAAATAAATTGAATTTTAAATAAATGAGGCTTTTCTGAAAATTCTAAGTCCAAACAATTTTATTATCCATAAAGGCAGAATTCCATTTAGAACTAATATTTTCCTGGGTTTACTTGACATCATTCTGATTCAAGGACAGTGTCTTACAATTATATTGGGGTAGTTTTCAGCCCTACCGTAAATCGAAAGTATAGGTTCCTCTCAAACTCGCACTACTTAAATTTTTCACTACAGCCATATTCCATTTATACATTGAATTGGGTATTTTTCACCGCTACATACCCAAAGTAGACCTCAACAATGTTATTAGTTCAAAATTCACATAAGGGTCTCAAGGTTACGTAATATTTAAACCTAAGCATGCTTATACAATAGACCTGCTTTTACTATAAATTTTTTATTGAATTATTTTATGAAATTAGAATTTAGGTGTAATTTCTCTCCACCCACAGGGGTTGTTTGATAGTTGAAGAAATAACTTACTAAAGTTTTTTGTTACTTCCACTAAATAAGACATTATAACCAGTGGCGACTAAGGCTAAAGCGAGCCCTAGGCAACATTGTAATTCGGGGCCTCTTTCTCAGTCATTACGCCAACTTTGCGTTTAGTAGTTACCGAATTTTCAGCTCTCAAAAATTACGGGCCCTAGGCACGTGCCTAGGTTGCCTAGGCCTTAGTCCGCTGATTATAACCTTTTCTTATTATTATGTTTCTAGAATTTGCCTAGTTTTTACCCCCAAATGAGAGCGCGATCAAATTTATTCGATAAACATGAGTATTTACCCTCAACTAAAATTAAGTACACTTGAAAATTCAATCAGATGCGTTTCATTAACTTTTAACAACTGGGACACTATTCTCAATTAAACATCTTTTAGGGGTTGTTTTTTGGCTTTAGCAAAATTTTGGAGGGTAATCGAGTTTTTTAGACCTCGAAATCTGTTTCAGCGTCCAAAAATACATCAGATTAGCATGGTTTGGTTAAATTTAAATATATAAAATTATTTTGCTTTTGCGGGGCCGTTATTTTTTGCTTTTTAGTTCAGATCCTTTTTTAGGTCGCTGTTTTTTTAAATTTTATTTTTTTGCATAAAATTGTAATCTCTGATTTGAACTATTACCTATAAATAATTAATAATATTCAAATACGATATAAATAATGAAAAAAACGAAAACAATTAATATATTGTAGGCAACACTAAATGCAAGTCGAAGACTAGCTGGTTGCGTAGGTTTCTGCTATTAAAATTTCTTGAATTTCACTCTTAACTTTAAATACACGAGAATGTAATAATATATTGCCTAAAACTCGGAACTGATAATTTTTGTAGCACTGCCATCTCTTGTGGAAGCGGCAAATATGTTCAGTGGTAAAAATCTGCCCACCTGTTTTACCTACACAACACATTCGCTCCTTGGCAAATGAGGTCTAAAAAGAGCACCAGTTTGATTCTAAAAGTATCCTAGTGTAAGCGAGTTCAGAGACGAGAAGTGGTATAGAAGTGTGTTCGGTGATATAAGTGCTACGCGGATTTTACGGAAAATTTTCTGTGTGTGATTTTGTGACAATTTGGGAAAAGTGTTGTACGAAAAACATCGCTATGGCGGAGAGCAGAGGCAGTTTATTGGCTAAATCAGTACAAAAACACGCTGGAAGGGCCAAAGAGAAGGTCAGTGACATTTTTTTATTAAGTTAGGTTAGGTATTTAATCGGTTTATTAATAAAAAATGATGGCATACCAGCGGAAAATGCGAAAGTGCATCTGTAATTCGATACCTCTCATACTTTTCCATTAATGTAACTTTAATACAACAGCTGACACTAAACGAACACTTATTTACGTACCGTGGTAACCCTAACATTGAATTTTTTAATTTTCTAATTGATTGAAGCCTAATTAAATTAATTTTACAGGCAGCAGGTAATTTCTTTTAATGAGCTTGGATGTGAACCTACCTACTTTTGACGTATTTGTTTAAAGAGCCCCGAGGTGTTTCGTACGTATGTGTATACTTTACAATTTTCAATCGAGAAGGTCTCAAGTGGTATCCTACTTTCTCAAAAAGTGTGTCAAATCTTCTTGAGACTCTTCATTTCATCTTCGTTCTCACCGTGTGGAATTATTTTTATGGTGCACATTTTTATCAGATGCTTTTTTTATAGTACCTGTACTGTTTTCAATGACCACATGACATGTGCCAAAGTCATAAATGGGTATACAAGGGCTGTTCAAAATGTATTACAAAATTTAGTGAAAGGCTTTCGTATATTAAAATCTAGTAACAGTTGCAGGTTTGAATAATAATGCAATTAGTAACAATGGAACTGAAATAATTCAATTAAATCAGTCTTTAAATAGAATAGATGGGAGTGCTGGCATTCTTATGACTCAGATCACATGGTTGTGCTGTGGGTGCAAATCATGGAAATTGTGGCATTGTTTACGATTTCACGTGTTTTATGTTCGCTAAAATTAAGTAAAGTTTTCTCATTATAGAGATTTTTTTTCTACTTAGGTTAAATAATATCACAGGTGCAGCAGTTTACCTCTAATGCTCTAACAAACGGATTAACAGAACTAAAAATCAAAAACCATTTGTTTTAGGTTTGGACATGCACTTATATCCACGACTCTATCCAATAGATTTTAGATGTACCTAGGTTTAGGTATCTTTAAAAGGCCCAAATAAAATACAGTGTCCTTCTTGTACAAATATGCAGACAATATTACAGAGTATGTTATGTTAAGCATTGTTATAAAAGATCCTAAATTCTGCCTTACAAAATTTGAGAGATTCAAGTACAATTTAAGTTTATGTAGCGCGGAAATACCGTGAACTTTGATTTTCGAAAAATTAAACAGAGTGTACACACAAGAATTCATAAAATCGTTTGGGTTTGGTTTGGGAACGCCCTGTAACTTTACAGTTTAAGAATACAAAAAATTCGAAATAATCCTTCTATTTGGGGTAATTTTGAAAACCAAACACTTTTGATCGTATACTTTCGACTTATTGACGTTTTTTTCCGACACATTTTGATATTTTTGTGAATTCATCACTTCATATTGAATTAATGAAACGGACAGTAGTACATTTTCCCAAAAACTTTCATCCCTTGCCCCTTATCATAAATAGAATTCTCCCAAAAATGATGTAACGGGTTCGTTTCAGTTAAAAAAGGGATCTGAGGACTAATAGTCCCACTTGTGCCTAAAAACAGTTGTTTCATTGGCAGATCCAGGATTGGTGGCGCTTCAGCTCCTTAGCGTTAGCTTAGTAATCATTTAAAATTTTCAAACTCTTAGCATGTCATTCATTTTTGTATATCGGTAACACCTCAAAAGGATTCTCATTGCTTTGTTTTGCAGGATTTGTAGTTGTTGATGTCGTCTTTGTTGAATGCCAGCAGAAGAGACGCACAATACGTGAAAGGGGGGTATATAATGGAATTGTGTATTAGTCCTCTAGCCCACTTGGTCACTTTAGCCGATATTCTGGAAAAAAATCCTATTTATTTACCTAGCTTTTTGCACATATAATCTACATGTTGGACTCAGGTTAAATGTTGATCTATTTGAATCCCTAAATATTTGATGTGAACAAACTCTATGTTTTCACTATCTATACAAATATTCAAATTTTTGTCTTTAAATGTTTTACAGTTTTTCCGGCTTCCTATCACCATACACTTTGTTTTAGATGTATTAAATTTTAATTTATTAAATTTTAACCAGTTTGTTAATATTGTTAGTTCACTGTTCATCTATTCTTCACTTTCTAGACATTCTAGAATGTCTAGACTTTCTAGACATTCTTCATGTCTACAATAGTTTGATGATTTGAGCCACTTATCGATAACATGGTCGTAAACAGGGTGTAAACTGTGATTAAGACTAATTCTTAAGAATTTATATGCCAAGAAAACTCAACATCAACAAACATGGTACTGTAATGGGATAAAAAGAATATCATATGTCGATTGGCAAATACAAGATTTACATATTTAGAAGTAATGTTTGTTAAAATCCAATCCAAAATGCTGCTTGTCATGATTTGCACATATTTTCGCCTTGCTTACATAATTTAAAATTTCAATAGAAGCACTTGTAAAAAGCAAACCGCATAATATGAATAGTGCATCTAATTCACAAGTCGACTTGACCAATTAAACCTTCAACATTATGACGGAATAATTTGACACTGTAATAACAGGTAGTAATTATCATCTAATTTTACGTGTATCTCTCTCACATTGACTTTCTTATCTTGTACGACGTACATAGTTGACAAAGGTTAATTATGTTTACTGGTTTTAATTAGTCTCTCATATTAGTATTTTTTAATTACTATCTATTTGATTTGAACAATCTTGAAATGTTTTGTTTAAATTGATTACAAAGTTTTGTTCTTATAAAAGGTTTCCCAAATTCACTTAAGAACAAATTTCGATTAAAAACAAAGGCTTTTATTTAAGAATTATATTTTTTTATTAGTTCATAAAGTATACAGGGTGATAAACTTTTTATTAAATTAACATTTGTAGAAAATTATTCTCAAAACGTATTAAATGTACATTTGTTTTTTTGAGGCATTTAAATTTCCTTAAAAAAGTCACAACTAAAGCAGCCATGCAGCCATGCGATGTAAAGATTTTCTCTCTCAGTTGCAAAATGACGATTTTCTTTATAATTCTTCTTGTATTCGTTGGATTAGTTCTTCTCTTATACAGGCATTTTATAAAGATCTTACGTCCAATTCAACGAGCACGCTATGTTTCTTTGAGAACAAGCTCGATCATCAGCTGCAAGATGAGGCGGTGCTCTATGTTAGAACCACAAGCGACCTCTTAACCACGGAATCATGGTTAAGCATATTAGGTAAAACAACCGACCCAATTATGTGGTCATCAGTGATCCAAAATCAGATGTTGATACATTATGTTTAGGGTCGGGCTACAGTATGTAGGTCGATTTGAACATACAGGCAAGTTAGTCACCAATGAATTCAGTATCAAACGGACGACATTGTCAAGATTTACGAAGAAACTAGAGTCGAAGGTGGTATTTCATCACTAGGTTCTGTAGAAGCGAAGCCAGTATTTTCCCATGCACAATATTCCATTAGAAAACAGTACTAACAAATGGCATCAACCGTTTATGGATATTCTCCGAAAGACGTCTTTCCTAAAAGTGTGCAGTTAAATTTAGCATTAAAGTCCACTTGCGATGTTTTTAAAACTAAATCTCGACTAATCTATTCGAATGCCAGAATTCAGCAGGCTTGGTAGAGCAGCATCCATTTTTAACAAATTAGTTGAAGTAATGTGTAAGTATCGATTGAATGCATAAGAATTGTGAAAAATGGAAGAAACAGAGGAGTGCCTACTATACTGAAGCCAAATAAAATCTTAGCTGGCAAGGTAACGGGGAACGAGATACTTACGTGAATGGAAACTGTTATATCTGACCCTGGAAACACAACACCTTACTATCTTGGGATTTCCAAGAAAGAATTTCAATAGCCCCTCTATTAATCTATTATTGGTCTACCAATGTTGCAGTTGAAGGAAATTGTTCACATAAAGGAAAAGCAGCGGAATGAATACAGGAAATGGCCATGTTTGTAACCTAGTACTAAATTCATTACATCATTTTCTTATTAATTTTAGAAGTTTATGGTTTATTGTTTATTTAAAATAATAAATTTTCATGAAAATATATTTTGTCAATCTTCTCCAAAACGGCTTGATTTAGTAAAAATGTGTAACGCCCTTTATCTTGGGAACCAAGCATTTACGGACCTTAGCTTTTTGTAACTTTTTCTTATTTTTAAAGAACACCCTATATATTAATCTAAACTCGCTTTAGCCTTTGCCTGAGTGCAGCAAAATTCTTTGTCCGGTTATTAAAAAACAACCTGAGTCATCATTTTTAATAAGCGAAATTTAAATGGCAACAACCTTTTCTAGAATAAATTATTTAGGGATTTAACATTAATTTTTACATCCGATTTTCTAGTTGTGCCATTTTTCATTTCAATTTTTTTACATGTTTTGTCATTGCCAATTTTTACAGTTTTTGGCATTCTAAAGTTCTTGACATGTTTGACATTTTTGACATGTTTGACCTTTTTGACATTTTTGATATCTTATCATTTTTGACATTGTTGACATTTCTGGTATGTTTAACATTTTCGATGTTTTGACAATTTTATGTTTTTGACATTTTGACTTTTTTTCACATTTACAGTGACCCTTAACGTTTGTTTTTTTTGACATTTTTTATGCTTTATACATTTTAATTTCTTAATATTTTGTCATTGTAGGTGTTTTAAATAGAATAACATTACAGTTTTATAAATTTTTACATTTTTTGATATTTATTTAAAGGAAAGAATCAGTCTAAGAATTCTCATGAAATGAATACATACTCCCCTTGACGCTTATTCGATACATGAAATTTCGCAGTGACTAAATTCAGTTGTAGCCATTTCATGAGCATATAAGTCAATTTTGGCACCTACATCACTTTTTGTTCCTTAAGAATGATTGAAAACCGTCTTCGCAAAATGTCACATCACATCTCTATCTCTATTAATTTAAATAATTACTTTAATAAACTCGTTTTAATTTATCAGTGAGAAGACTAAACGTTTTTCAGCCCTGTTTCATTTCTTGTTTCCATGATACTAAATTTAATTAAAACTAAAAACCTTTTTATTATGAACGAATTCTTAAAATCGGTTCAGCACGTCTAGGGATTTTCGCCAAAAAACAGACAAAAAACAAATTTTACTTCTATATATATATATATATATATATATATATATATATATATTAGTATAGATAATTTGAATCAAAGGCTTGATAAAGCACTCACCCTGTATAAACACATAATGGGCCGATACTAATTTGATTTTAATGCCAGACATCACGAAAGTGCGGTTCGAGTTACATAACATCGAACAAAAATAGTACCTACCACTGTACGTCTCTCCGAAGCTAATAATTCTTGAGATTAGTAGTTGTTTTATTTTTTCTTTCCAGTTATTCTACATTTGGCCCGCTACCAACAAATAGCCTCGATGTTAATGGCTCACTCGAGTCTCCAAAATAGATTACTCAATGCAAACAGGAAAAAAAAAGGAAAATTATTGGCATGCTTGGCTGAATTCGTTTGTATTTTCTTTTTTTTTGTGGATATTTTGGTGTCAAGAATTTTATAGATATCGCAAAAAAGGTTTGTTGCATGGTCGGTTGCGTCAGGGATAGCAAATGACTTTTTTATGATAATAATTACGTCCTTAGGAAAATGTTTTTAAATTATTATCTATAAAATAAATCTATTATTGAAAAATTGTTACCTTATTAGGGGTAATTGCATTGAATAATTTTAGAACGAGAATTTCAACAAATATTAATACTCAATTTATAATCATACTAGCCGCTACCCGCGGTTTCACCCGCGTACGGAATGTAAAATTCTGCACAAAAATAAATAACTTATGAAGCATATGGGCTGTTCTAAATAACAACTTTTACTAACTTCTGTGACCAACCCTACATAACAATAAATCCACTAATCCCCAATATATTTCACCCAAACTGCAAGTGCTTATGGGCCATCCCATATAACAGTTTTATTCAACATTTTTTTGAACAATCTTGTATAACTGTAACTCTACTTCACCCTATAGTGTAACCATCCTGTATAGGCTGCTTTTTATTTGTCATCCAATGTAACAATTTTTAAACACCTAACTATACGTTTACTCCACCCTATATTTCAGCTATGTAACTGCTTATGGTCTACGCTATATAAAAATTATTTCTGAAAAATTTTGAGCCACCTTGTAAAGTATAATTTCTCTCCACCGTGTATTTTTACCACTCTTTATATGCAACTTTTTCTAACATCGTGTTAAATTCACTGTGTAATTATAATTTTGCTTCGCCCATATTTTAGGTATTCCACATAGTATGATGCAACTGTTCATGGTCTATCCTATATAACAAAATTTTTTAAACATTTTTAGACCCACGCTGTAAAACTATTCCATTCTGCTCTCGATCTCAATCACCTTGTATATAACATTTTTTGTACCACTTTGTATAATTATAAATCCACCAATCCCCAACAAATTTCTCCTAATTGCAACTACTTATTGGCCACGCTATATAACAGTGTTATTCAACTTTTTTTTGAAGGGCCTTGTACAATTATAACTCTTCCACCCAGTATACTTAGAACACTACTCCACACTATACAACTATCCTGTATATGAAACAGAAAATTTTATGATCTATATCATACACTTTTTTTAACCCTCCTGTATAACTGTAATTATACTCCGCCACATATTTCAACCATCCTATATAAGCAACTACTTGTGGATATTAAATAATTTTCTCAAGCACACTATAAACAATAATTCCACTCCAACTTAAATTTCAACAACTCATATTTCAATTACTTACGTAATACATTTTTCTAAGATTTTTATAAATATAATTCTTTTTACCCTATTTCAACCACATTTTATATGCAACTATTTATGAGCTAAAGAATATAATATTTTGTTATCCACCCTGTATAAATATAATTTTTCTCCGTCCTTTTTTCAACTACCTGGTATATGCAACTATTTGTGGCCCACCCAGTTCAACTCTTATGCTTATGCTTTGTATATGCAACTGTTTATGGTCTACCCTATATATATAACAATTTTTTTAAACTTTTTTAATCCATCCTAACGGAAATGAGGTGGAACCATTCGTAAGTCAATATAAAACACAGTTTTGTACCCTAACACCAAACTTTTATTTAAACTCTCACCCAAACTGCAACTGCTTATTGGCCACCCTATATAACAATTTTATTTGAAAATATTTTCAATCGCTTTGTATAACTAACTCTACTTCCATCTACATTAAAACCGTCCTGTATACATCGCTGCTAATTTGTCAAACATTACAACTTATTTTTGAACCACCCTGTATAACCATAATTTTACTATACAAAATATTTCAACCATCCTGTATGTGCATTTGCTTAGGGGCAACCAAATATAAGTTTTTTAAACATTCTAATCACACTGTATGAACTATAATTTTACTTCGATCCAAGTTTCAGATATTGCATATATGCAACAGCTCATGTTCTATCCTACAAAAAATACTATCCAACCTATTTGACTATAAATCTACTTAACCCGCTATTTCAACCACCTTGTATTTGCAACTACTTATCGGCCACCCAGTATAACATTTTTTTCTACCACCTTGTATAACTATAAATCCATCAATGCCAAATATATTTCACCAAAACCGCAACTGCTTATGGGGCACCGAAAATAACAATTTTGTTCAACATGTTTTTGAATCACCTTGTATGTATTACAACTGCCCTGTATATGCTACTGCTTATCGGTCAACCAATATAACATTTTTTAAATAATTATTATAACACTTCTTCACCCTATGTTTCAACTATTAAGATAGAATAGTTATTAACTTATTATGAACTACGCTAGTTCACATTTTTTCCTTATATTTTTTCAAATTATTAAAGTATAATTTCTCTCCACATTTCATTTACAACTTTTTCTAACTTTGTTTGAATTACACTGTATAACTATAACTTTACTGCGCACCATACTTCAGGTACTCTATATATGCAAGTGCTATATAACAAAATGTTTCTAGCATTTTTTACCCACCCTGTAGAATTCTAACAGTAAGCCACCCTATATTTCAGCAACCTTTTATATGCAACTACTTATTTGCCACCAAATATAACAATTTTGTTCGAGCCTATATCCTTAGAATCCCACCCCACCCTATATTTCAACCATCCTGTAAATGAAACAGCTTGTGGATCATACCATTACTTTACAATATTTTTAAACCCACCTGTATAGCTGTAATTATACTCCGCTACATATTTCAACCATCGTATATATGTAACTGGGTGATTCTTTGTAAAGACGTTTTCGGATCGTACAAAGTTGTCCGGTAATAAAAATATTTTGTTTATTAAAAAAAATCCTACTAAGGACTAGAAAAATAACAGTTTAATGATAAGTATTAAAAGGGCAATTGAATTTATAGCTACTTTTCGAGATTTAAGCATTTTTCTAAAAAAGGTTGCAGGGGATTGTTCTTTATATCAGGGGACTGTTGCAAATACTTTAAAAACACCCAATATATGATGTAAATCATTTATTTTTATATGAAACATATGATAGACATTATTAGAATTAATTTGCTTTAAGTCTGAACCAAAATAATTTTAAAGCTTTCTTCTGAAATATCTTTAAAAAAACAGTAGATTCTTAAAATTAAAACGAGGTAACTTGACCTGAGATCAACTTCTAAATACTTAAAACAAATGAGGCATTCAAATAACAGTCTTTACTTTTTAGTCTTAACTTAGTAATTATTCTTAACAGCTCAGTAGGTAGGTTTTTTAGTTTCAAATGTAGAGATCTTTAACAAAACTAAGTATACTTTTTATCTTAAATGTAAATAAGGCACGCAAAATCACAGTAGGTAGATAGGTACCATAATATTAAAAACTCCATATTAAAAAAATATTTCTCTTAGAACGAAAGAACTAACGCTCAAAAACATCTACTAATACTGGAAATTTATAAAATATTCTCTTTCCCTTAAGTATTATATCAGGATTATTCAACCTATGGATTATTTGTTCAAATGACACATCTGAAATGTCACTTTCGTCTATTGTAAAGGTCTGTACTGTCTTCTCTTCTTCGTTAATTCCATTAACTACAGCAGCATATCGGTATTCTACATTTTTTGGTGTGAATCTCACCAGAACTTAGTCTCCCGTATTATAATATGACTGCTGTTGCACACTGGGTCCAGGTTCAGCATAATTTTCTTTCAATGCTTCAGTTAGTATGCTTGGCGTGACTTCAGATAAATGGAGATCTTCTTCTGATTCGGTATACACTTCATCCACATTCCACCTGGGTTTTGGGTCATAGGTAATACTACCTATTTTGAAATGCTTACAAGTGTTGTTATTACAAAAGCAGCTCAAGCTTCTCATCGTTAGAGGTGAACAGCTAATTGGACCGAGGATAGAGTTTGGAAATACACCTGAGACTTGATGCACATTCAAGGTACCTTTGAAACTCTTTTGTTTCGTCGCTTGCTTCTCAATGGTGTCGATCATTTTTTGAAGAACATTGTTTTATTACGGTACTGTGTAACAGGGCCATCGCTCAAGAAGTGTACGCGCCTAATGCCATCCGGAAGAAGTTTAAAAATTGGTTGTAGATGTGCCCAAATGGCAGCAGGTGAATGAACTAAGTTCTTGGAGACTGTACAATATGATCTTATTGATCCTTGTAGATAAATCACTATTGTATGTAGGCTTAGCTGAACTCGTGATCCACCGAAATGAACTGATTTTATCTCTTCTGCATACTTTGTACAATAATTTTCGCTAAAATCCATGTGAATAAGGACATCCTCATGTTGCAGATTAATTTTGAAATACTTAATAGCATTAAACTGGTGAACTATATTCCTTTCATGGGCAACGAATTTATACAAATCTTCATGCAATTCCAGTATTAATTCACGTGGATGAACACCAAAAGATTTCTTCAAATACTTAGTCACTGTTCGGGACATTTTGGTTTTCTGATCTTGAATCACTTGCCTCTCAGTAATCCACATTTTGTATTTAATAACTTTTCTGTTATCAAACTCTTTATAGCTTGGACTCCTATTACTGCAAACCATACAACTTCTGGATAAACATTCTAGGCTATATCGATCGCAACATAAGTCTTCTAGTAACTTTAGGTGTTTATTGTAAGGTAATATTCTTGCTTCATACAAAGCGCTCAACTTCATGTCCAAGTTACTGTGGACTATACATAGGCATGTATCACGATTTTGTGCATTAGGTTTGACTACCCAGAACGGACGTAATCGACAGAATGTCTGATAGCTAATTTTGAAGTTATCGACCACAAACTTTTTGTATATTTTTGTATATTTGTATCAAGCAGATACCTTTTTTTTAAGCTTGTTTTTGGTAATGAATTCTTTTTCCCCTGCTCCTATACGACTGTTACTATCGTCTTCATAAAACTTGTTTACCAGCTGTTCAGCACTTGCAGGTAATCTCATACGTCGTAATTTAGGTAAAACTAAAGAATTGTACGGCTCTGATTTCTTTGTGCCTCTATAAATAGCAGCACTATCCTTAGGTATCCAGTACCAGTACTTTTGGATAATCTGCCCAGAAACGGCTTTTGTGAACACATGTTTATCTTCCATACGTTTTAGCCTGGAATAATTTTCTTTCAACTGTTTATTTAGGACGTCATCAAATAACGCCTTTTTGACAACTTCTTCCCTACCAGCAGCTTTCCTTAACATCTTTTGTATTTTAGAATTTGGTGTTTCTTCAATATTCTTTCTTGTTTTGCCTTCTAGCCTAGCCAATCTTTTCTTGTACTTCTCAAGATTTTTCTGCAGTACTGCAATCTTTTAATTTTTCTCTTTGTTTTGTCTCTCTCTTTGTTTTTTTGACTTTCTCCTTCGCTGCATATTTGCATTCGTGACAATGGAACTTGGACCTGGAAAATGCTGTACTGAAACTGGTGTACTTTGTCCCGAAGCTGGTGTGATGCGTTCAGAATCTGAAGAAGGTGTGTTTTCACGGACAAAGTTATTGGTAATACAGTTGAGTTGCTTTTTTTTCTTCCGGTAAGCAGCACAGTGTTTTTTCCAATACTTGCGGGCAGCTCTGTGCTCACGTGGAGTCATATCTTTGGCAGGTTTTCTCTGCCTTTTTTCTTTTTTTTTCTGGTATTTCAACCTCTCTTTGTCTCTCATCTCTTCCCTCTTTTGAGGATCATTTTTTCTTCGTTGATACCTTAAACGTTCTGCATCTCTCTTTTTCTGTAATAATTCCTCTCTGGATAGCTTTTGCTTGTTAGGAGCCATGCCTACATAATCACACCTAGCATGCAACAAATTGTTATGACTATTACGGTATCAATAACTAAATTAACTTCAACAGGTTGTCTAATTTACACAATCCCCTGGAATGAAGGACAGTCCCCTATCAGATTGTAAAGCAGGGGATTGTTGCCAGGGGACTGTGTATTTTGATTAAATCGTGAAATATCAAGTAAACTATCGAAATTTATTTAATTTGGTGAGTTCTGTAGAAATAAGTAGAGAAATCATTTATAAGTGTTATTTATTTCGAAACAAAATACGTCAATTAATTGTGTTTTTAAATAATATGCTCACAATTCTATAATATAAATAACCATCTTAAAATAAAATCTGAAAGTGTTAATACTGGACATAGGACAGCACAGGGGACTGTTTTTATGTTGGTTTTGGGAATTTTTTGATAAAAAACTATAATTTTTATCGTTGTATAAACAACTGCTCTAAAAAGGAATAATTTTATACTTTGTTCCAAGTTGTCTTAGTTCATTATATGTTAATAATTTTCAGAAAAAATGGTTAGGACAGCGATTTACTTGTTTACAGAGAATCGCCCAACTACTTGTGGATATAAAACAAGTTTTTAACCACAACATAAACTATAATTCCACTCTATCTTATATTTCAAACACCCAGTATAAACAACTGCTTCTAACATTTCTTTAACCCATTTCATAACTATAGTATCTTAAGAACATAATTCAGAGATCCTAACTCCTTACCTAACACATTTTTTTAAATTTTTTTATTCACTGTATAAATATTCTACCATTTTTCAACCACTGGGTATATGGAACTGTTTATGGCCCACTCAGTATAACATACGTGATGCCCGAACAAACAAACAAACAGACAAACCTACAATTTTATAATAGTAGTATATAGTAGTAGTAGCAGGCGGGATGTTCGCCCCCCTTCAAGACCCTCCAAGTCAGTCAGTTTAAAACAAAAAATAGGAAATCTTCATCCCAAAAGCAGAGAGAAAGAAACTCGAAAGCGTTTAATATATAGAATAGATGAATTATTTTTAAAGAACTAGTCCAAGATAGTCTGAAGGTGGTAGACAATGTAACTCGTTCGTCGAAGTTTTCTTGGACTTCCATCGTCTTGAAATGATTGATCTCACAACGGTCCAATAGTTTGTGAGGCTAGGAACTATATTTGCCCTTCAGAAAATTTTACTGATGAACACTTCAAATTTTTAATCCTGAGAAGGACAGGTAGTCCCCACTTCGATGTCGTTGAACTCGGTGTCGCTGAGCACTTCCCTATCTCTCACCTTTTCAGGTAAGGGAGAACTGTACTCGACGTGATCTCCATGCGAACTGTCAAATTCAGATTACCCGTCCTATTTATACCCTTAACCGGTCATGCTCATTAGGTCGCTTAATCGCCTGTCTCGTCCAATCAGCGTAGCTGGACCTGGCGATTGGCCGACGACTCAAGGAGAGGTCTCCAAACGTTTTTAATTTGGACGCTGGGCTCGCTGATTAAATTCTCATTAGAGATTATGTATGCCGTCTCGATGAATTTTCAATTATACCAGTGCTCTTCCTGGTGAATTACCCAAGTCTGGTCCCAGTTGATGTTGTGGTGTTCGGCCCATGCGTGATTAGCTAATGCAGACTTTGTTAGATCTCCCCTTTGAGTAGCTATGTGGTGTTCCTTAACCCTGGTGTCCAGTGGTCTCTTAGTCTCCCCAAGATACATGCCAAATGGGCTTAACCATAGAGAAGCACCTCTCTCACTTATCGGGAAAATGTAGTCCCCCTGAAGCCCGTCTTCGCCCCCTGATGCTCTCGACCCCTGATCCCCTGCGATGAGCTGCAAAGCACTAAAACAAGTACCCTTCTTCTTTTTGTAAAACGAACCCTGTCACATTTTAGATTGACAATATTTGGACTATAGTTACATGTTTGCCAGAGTTATCAATTCTAATTTCCAATTTTTATAAAAGTCTACATCGAATTACCCAAATTTGTGAGAATAAAGTTCTGATTTCCCACAAAAATGTCGATTATATTTATTCACTTATTTTGATTCGTTCATAGCACTTGTTTTTTAATTCTATCTTTGATTGCTGTTAAATACCCTACAATCTACAATACGGGTTTTCTGTTTTTAGGTTTCTATATATCGGATCAAAAAATATCCCTTTAGTATCACTCTCGTTACTCCTTTATCATTACATTTTTGTTCCGAAATTACTGGTCAAAAAAAGTTGAAATTGTGACTTTTTTCCACAATTTGATGATAGCATTAGGACTACACATCGTAAATTAAAAATTAATCACCCACCCCTTATATCCTATATTACTGAGCCAAAAAATTGAGAGAATAAGGATATATAGGGATTGCCTCAAAGGTTACGGGAAAACCTAACAGAAAATCCTAATGTTAAATTTGGGGAGCAAATTAGACATTTTAATGAAAAGTAATGTTTTGCGAGGAATACAAGTACAGTTTTTTTAAATTGTATTTATATTTGCTATATTTGTCCAAAAAAAACGGCGATATGTGGAGAGGCTATTCGCAATTTTTGCTTTATTTGAACAAATAAGTCGAATGCCGCTAAGAGCAAATACGCCTTACCGTCCGCTTGTCGGTTTTCACTGCACCTCAAAGGAGTCAAATAAGCCAAATATTTGCTTTAACTGCCCACACCACTTGGTTCACATAGTGATCGTGATCAACTAGTCGTTTTTTTCATGACAAGTTGGTGTTTGTGGCAAAATGAACTGATCGAACCAAAATGTTATTAAGTTTTTGGAGTTGTTCCTACCAAATGCATGCTTGCATTTGGGACCCCAAACATAGCAGACATAAAAATAAAAACGAAATAAACGATGTATGGATAGATATTAAAAATAATATGGAACAACCGTGCACATTGTGGAAAAAGGGGGAATCTTCGCCATGGTTTTTTAATAACTTGGTAGTTATGTAAATATATCATCTAATGATAACAAGAAGCATGGTAAAAATAAGCTGCTGTTGCTGTCAACGCATCCATGACTGTAGTGTTCACTGATTTTCAAACATATTTGGCATTTTTGAGTGTTTTGCGATATGTGTGGTTGGCTCGTTTGGAATTTTTGGGAATACATAAAATATTTAGACGAATATAGCTATACAAAACAAAAAACGCTAAAGCCAAGTGAAGTGCCGCCATAAAGAGTAAAATATTGCGGAAAATAACAAAAACTGACCAGGTTAATTACCCCTTTTTATCTCCGAGACTACTAAATATAAAATTGTGAAGAACTAGGGTCTACTCAAAGTTTACAGAAAAACATAAGCGAAAATATTAGTATTAATTTTGGAGTGCAAGTAAGTTTTGTTTTTGTCAAGTATTTTGGCCAAAATCAACCAAAGTTAAGGAAATTCCCACAATTTGCAAACTTTTTGCTCGGACAATAAATATCGTCATGGAAAAAAACAATTATATGTAAAGGGCAGTTAAGTGCTCCGGAGACTATCAATAAATTTGCCAATATTATTAACGATTGTAATTAACTAATTCTGTATATTTATCCTTAAATTATATTTTGTTTTTTCAAGCGCAACTTTTTATGTAGTCGTGACAAAACCCCATAAAAGTGAATATAATAAAAATAACTAACATTTTGTTAATTCCCACATAAAAAATACCACCTTTGTAAAAAATTCGTAATACACTTTTAGCGAACGAATTTCCATATATAAAAACATTGCGTGTGCGTATGTGGGACGAAGCCAGACCGTTCGTTGCCCGTGTTACCAAAAAAGGATAACGTAAAGGACGTTTTGTTTTTCTCAAAGCCAATAATCCAAAGGCTTTCACAAGCTAAAAGAGACACCGCACCGTTTGACCGCCATGGGTAAACCTCGAAATACGAATTTCGAAATTAAAGTACTTGTCCTTTCTATTTAAAAGCGGTATCATCAAGAAGATGGCGGATTTTTACTTAGTTTCTAAAATAAAAAGCAATTAATAGGGTTCATGACTCATGAAAAGCACATTGGCAATGTAATTTTTAAAATGTGGGATTAACAAGGAAAATGAATGCAAAAAAACTACGGCTTCCATTTTTTATAATTATTATTATCTGTTTTTTCCATAAAATTTAATACCAAAAATATTGAGGGCTTAGTATAAGAACATACTTAGTCGGCTCCCGGCTGTATGCCCCCTGCCAAGCCTTTGTAGGTGGCAGACGAGATGTGCTTCCCAGATTCTGCATTCACTGTTTGCTTTTACAAATAATAAAGATTATATTCTTTATTTTGAAGAATTTTCATAGTAGAATACATAATCGTACAGCAACCTTTAAATCAAATAGTGTCACACTTGACATTACAATATAATATTACATTCCACATTTTTATTAATTTCTTTTTTAACTTATATGCAGATTTTAATTTTTTAAAGTAATTAGACAAACTATGGTAGATTGTTAAACAATTGTAATAAACACCATGTTCAGTTCTCGTCAGTCTCTGTTTTAGATATACTAGTAGAACAATTTTAACGTTATATACATTAATTGATTAATATTTTCGAATTTATTCCCATGCTTTAAGGAAAATATCAAGCATTCCTGTAGGCAGAAACCAATCATTAATATTTTGTCTTCTCTAAATTTATTTTGGCAGAAAGCGTTGCAGGCTATATTTTCCCTAATTCAGTTTAGTTTCAGTTTAAAGTTAGCCCAACTGTCCCACAAGTAATTCAAATGTACAAAACTGAGTTATATTTATCGAATACATGTGTGTATTAAAAATGTTGGAGCCAGAAGGAATAATGTTCTGAACTTGTTTTTTTGTTAGTCGAACATCCAGAATGAAACTATAACAGTTGCAAGAAATTGTATTAATATGTAATCCGAAAATAATAACGTGTTTGGCAACTCCAACTAGCTGAGTTCACTTTGTACATGTCTAGGCATCAACAAAACATATGCTTGGTGTCTGCGTCTAGGGAATTGTTCCAAACAACTTGCCCTGTGTGGACTAACTGTGCCAGAGTCTGTGGATGATGTACAAAGTAGACATATCCCTCCCTAGCACATCACACACGTTCGATGGCATCTAAATCCGTGAACAGGGTGGCCCCTACAATACATTACCGTCTGCTTCGTCGAACAATATGGGGATGTGTTGGTGGCTATC
The DNA here is from genome assembly GCA_034190945.1 of Octodonta nipae. NCBI lineage: Eukaryota > Metazoa > Arthropoda > Insecta > Coleoptera > Chrysomelidae > Octodonta > Octodonta nipae. The sequence goes on from CM067216.1 coordinate 51,868,053, forward strand.
TAAGCAAGACAGTAAATTTGTAGAACAACATCATCATAAGCGAATCATTATACTTGTGTACTTGTCTCTCAAAAGCAAACCCACTATATTACGTCGTTGTCCAGGGCGACTTCTTATCATTCCAAAACTATCGTGCATACCTATACAAAATCGCAATTTGTAGTTGATGACGACCATATTCCATTTTGTCTCTCAATGCTGCCGTTTTCTCTACCTGTTCAAACGTTGATGGTAGTGGTCCGTACTTAGAGCACTCACAAGAAGTACTAATCGTGAACAAAACAAAAGTCTAAAGGTTCAAGTGCGGCGATAAAGTTTACTCATAGTAACAGTACCTTCTTCTTAAAATCATTGCTCAGCGTTTTAACACGTGGTATCAAAACGGTCACACAGAGCTAGTCTCAAGCCCCAATCCTGACATTCTATGGTAGGGATCGGTTAACCAGTTGGCCTTTTTCGTGGTCCACACACGATTCTCTGAATTTCTATCATTTCTGTACAATTTAGCAATAGGAAAAAACAAAATCTATATAGGCAACAATTCAACCCGTTTCAGAATCATATTTTTTTACATTTAACACAAGAGCAATTACTAAAAATATCTACTAGTCCGTTGTTCTTCACAAAATATTAAGTAACAGTTTTGAGGAATTCTTAGTGTCCTTGGTATCAGTAAGCCAAAAAGACTAGTCGGAATACGACAATCAAAATAAACAGGTTGTTAAATGCTTGCCAAAGTTTTCCTTTATTATATTCAAAGCTTCATCAGGACTAAAAACATCCAGAAAACAAATATATCGTTTTAATAATTTTGTTTTGTAACTGTCATCTAACTTTTAATATATAATTTTATTATTTCACTTATTAAGGGTTTATGCATAGTTTTACATTTTTGTATATTATCTTAACGTTTATATAATTTGTATACACATTTTTCTGGATGTTTTTAGCCCTGATGAAGCTTTGAAAATAATAAAGTGAAACGTTGGCAAGCATCTAACAACCTGTGTATTTTGATTGTCCTAAACCGACTAGTCTTTTTGGCTTACTAATACTTTTTTGTCAAAAAACATGTAAATGTTAAAGCGCTGACAATAGTATCATAGCATGCTTTGAATATAATCATTATTTAGCCAAAACGTCAAATTCAATAAATCATTCTTCTAGTTTAATGCTACCAATTTCATGAAGATGACGATGCTACATGTAAATAATTTTGCAAAAAACTCGGTTTTTGTGTGGTTCATCTTCGTAAAAATGTATGTCAATGCTGAGTTGCATACTTACCTCTAACAATCTGTATAAATAAAAAACTATTTGCTTTCCAGTTACCAATAGAAGTGTTAATGATATCTAACTATATTTGGTTTGTTCGAGAAAGCTACCATATTAGAAAATAACGACCACATACGAATCGTATATGTCACATGTTATTTAACTATTGATCAACTGAAAATGTTTCGTTTCCTCTTACATAAACTTCATATTTGTATTAATATGTTAAATAGTGTTTTTTCAGTACTTACTTCATATTAATTTCTCCAAGCATGGAGTAGTAGGTACTTCTAAAAGGTTTCACCATCATAAGTTTGGGAGTTTCAACGAATGAAGTAGGCTGCTGTTACGAGGGCTGCCCTTTATACTTCGGGATTAGAGAACAAAAACAAATATTAATCATCTAAAATCGATTTATTGTTTTTCAAAATATTCCCCATGAATATATATACACTTTTGCATGCGTTAGAACCAATTGTCGAAGCACTTTTTCCACGCTGATTGAGGTACCTCCAAAACATGCATTCTGAACGCAGCAACCGCTTCTTCAGGTGTCGAAAAACGTTGACCTCTCAGTTTGTTTTTTACGTACGCGAATAAAAAGAAGTCATTTGGTGACAAGTCAGGACTATAAGGTTTTCCTCATTTCTTGGAAGACAACTGGCAAACAAATGGTTGTGTACCACTCAGAATTGACTGTTCTGCGTTGTTCTAGTGGTACGGTTGCGACATGTCCAGTTTTTCCGAAAAAACAGGCGATCATTTGCTTGGAAGTGCTTCGTGCGCGAACAACTTTTGTTGGATTCGGCTCATCTTGAAACACCCATACAGTCGACTGCTGTTTACTTTCGGGCTCATACGCGTAAATCCACGATTCATCACCTGTCACTATTTCATAAACGTGTTTTGAAGCACCGCGATCGTATTTTTTGAGCTTTTCTTTCGACCAATCGACACGAGCCTTTTTTTGAACGATTGACAAATTGTATGGGATCCAACGCGAATAATTTTTTTTGACATTCAAATGTTTATGCAATATTGAATGTATACTGGTCCCACTAATGTGTAAGGTTGACTCAATCTCACGATAGGTCACATGACGATCTTGCAAAATCAGTTCGCGCACAGCATCAATGGTTTCCGGAACAACAACTGTTTTTGGACGACCTGCACGAAATTCGTCTTGGAGTGAACTACGACCTCGATTGAATTAACCATACCATCGATAAACAGTGGTCCTTGATGGAGTTTCATCGCCAAAAATTAAATTAAGTTCATCCATGCACTCTTGCTGACTTAATCCACCTCGAACAGTGGAAGTGCTTTGTGCGCGAACAACTCTTGTTGGATTCGGCTCATCTTGAAACACCCATACAGTCGACTGCTGTTTACTTTCGGGCTCATGCGCGTAAATCCACGATTCATCACCTGTCACTATGTCATAAACGTCTTTTGAAGCACCGCGATCGTATTTTTTGAACTTTTCTTTCGACCAATCGATACGAGCCTTTTTTGAACGATTGACAAATTGTGTAGGATCAAACGCGAATGGATTCCGGAAAAACAACTGTTTTTGGACGACCTTCACGAAATTCGTCTTGGAGTGAACTACGACCTCGATTGAAATCACCATACCATCGATAAACAGTGGTCCTTGATGGAGTTTCATCGCCAAAAATTAAATTAAGTTCATCCATGCACTCTTGTTGACTTAATCCACGTCGTAAGTTGTAAAAAATAATCGCACGAAAATGTTCACGATTTAATTCCATTTTTTGGCCGAGATGAATCCTTTCAGTTACTGTAAACAACACGAAGCACTCGTATGTCAAAACGTTCTGAGTACGTATAACCTCAAAAATGTGAAACTTTACGATAGAGCTGTCAGTTGTCAGATTGCAACACTAGGGTTGTCCAATCCCGAAATATAAAAGGCAGCCCTCGTATTTCTAAGTTTAAATTGAGTTATTTTATAGCAGGCAATAAATTTTCCTGGCAGTTTACTTGTTTTGCTTATTATAGAAGTTTTACTGTCAGTTTCTGTTTCACCACATATTTTTCTATATCTTTTGTTTACTTTCTATATACCTTAAACATATGTTAAGAAAAATACTAACCATGTCAATACTCTTAGACCCGTTTTACAATAAAATTCAGGTTTAAAGTTAATTCTATTTTATGAAGGTCTTCAGTTGACTAAATTTTCTTTTATAAGACTTCCTTGCACGAGTTGAAGTCAGAGAGCTGTTCTGAACGCTCTAACAATAGTCAGCCATCATGTGTGCGTTTCAATAGTTTTGCTAGAGTTCCTCCATCTTACAATGGTCCTGGTGGAATCGTTCGCTCTATTCTTCACTTAGAATGCCAAGATTAGCCGTAAAATAGTCTAGAAGGTTGTGAAGAAAGTGTAAATTGATGCTCATGTTATATCCAAGCGTTTGAAAGTGACTCATTAGTTGTTGAACAGGTTGAGAATAGTCAGAACTTTTCATATTTCCTAAAAAAAAGTTGCAACAAGCCGACAGACCCTTTCTATGCTTTTTTCTCAATCTCTGGCATAGTGCCCGATTTAATCTTTTCTGTATTCTATTTTGGGAACTATTTTGATAGAATAAGAAGACATTTCCATTTTTGTTAACACCTTTATCAAATTGGTTTATGAGCGCTAATTTTATATACAACGCACGCAAAATTATACGAATTATATATAGTAAGCCAAAATCTTTGAGGATATTCTGGGGTTCGTTCCTCGAATCCATATAAGTGCTCTATCATCTCGACTTTCGACGTAAGTCGCATGATTTTGACATAAATGTTTAATATATGGGTTAATCTTCAGTTTTCATCCGACATATGTCGTTCATCAAGTGGTAGAGCCGTTGAATGCTTTCAAGAATCGGGACCCTATTTTCTTGTGCAGTAATAAGAAATGTAAGTTTTTTTCTGAAGCAGATTTAATTATATATACAGATATATATCCACATATTTAGAACTATATCATTCAACGTATGGCAGCCGTTTCGAACCAGGAGTTCTCGTCAGATACGCTTCCTTGAATGACAAGTTCTAAAGTGAAATACTTGGATGTTATACACATCAGTAAGACAACAGTCAGTGTATTGAACCTAATAGATAATATATAAAACACTCGAACCATCTGTCAAGAGTATGGTATATGTTATAGCATAGTATGCCTTCATATACTTAAATTACTCAATAGACGGTAGATGTCACCGACATCTATTAGGTTCAATACACTGACAGATTTAATTAGTCCAAGATATATAACCATGTTGGTTGAATGGTTTTGGCGTTTCCAGGTTACATTCAAAGTCACTACTAGACTGCTCGAATTTCGTCTCAAAGGCAACTGGGGCTCCTGTGAACCATGAGCTTGAGGTCCAGATGTGGTCTTAGGGCTCAAGACAGGACTATATGCCGATCGTATGCAATAATATTCCCATTTGGCTCGAATTTTGTCTGTTAAAGTGAGTTATGTTCAAACAAAAATGGCAGACATTATGGTGGTTCACGGGTTCTTTCCGATTATAACGGTTTCTATTTCTTTTCTTATTTGTTGTAGAAACCCAACGCCTTTGGTGCATATTTTTTATTTTTGTTTCAATTCCAGCGGGTGTCCATTGTAAGCCTCACTTACGAACGCTGTCACATTTAAACTTTATTCTTTGTAATACTCTTTCAACATATAACACAAATGGTTTGGATCAATCATACAAACTCTACTTGACGACGGCATATCAAATATGGTAAGATACTTAACTCAATCATTTTTAAATTAGTAGCAAATAAACACGTCATGCCAAAAGACGCCAACCTGTCGTGTTTTATCTTAGAGCTTGTACCTTCTCTGAAGATATGCACAAATATCGTAGCAAGAATAGAAAGTGAGGGCAATAGAGGAGCATAATGTTATCTCACTTAGTGGGTGGAAGCTGCCAATGAACTACATATTGGACGTATTTCACTAGAAGTAGCTCCCGTTCGAGTGAAAAAGACTCTTGCTCTCTCTATTGCCATCTCTTTTTAATCTTGTCACGATACTTGTACTTTGCAGAATACCTTCAGAAGTATAAGCTCGAAGCCCTACACAAGTGGAATCGTAACGCTAGATGAGAGAGAGCAGAAACCGAGTGAACGTTTCTGTTACTGTGAAGAGCTGCAAGCAATAACTAGACGTCAGTTGACTGACGTAATCAAACACTAACGAAATGCGAGCATAGGCAAAGATAGCTACATCCACTCTGTGTTCTTTCTCCTTTCTCCGTCACCGCGTGTTACGTTTTTCTCGGAGCCTTAGTAACTCTATATTATGTAGTACCTCTATGGTCTCATCAGTTCGCCGTGCATTGTTTTGGTTCCATTGATATTCATTTTGAAGATTCTTGGTCCAGTTAGTTTGATTATTATTGCTGTAGATCATCCTGATTTTTGACAACTACGAAGATTTCTTCAAAAAATCTTAAACGGCTAAGATATTTTCCTATTCTCTTGTTAATTTCTGTCTAGCTTCTGAAGGACAATTTCTTATGTCGATAAGTGGGTTTAGAATACCTCTTCCTGTTTCCTACCCCCAAATTGAATGAGTTACGACCAGGACCCACGCCTTACCTCCTTCAAATAAATTCTATGTTCAATCAGTGGGTCAGGAGAAGTTTTTTAAGGGAAGAAAGCTTTTTTCCTTTTGACTAAATGTTTATTTCATTTATTTACTGTTCAAACAGGTTTACACCCAACTACAGAACAGGAAAAAAGCAAATTAAGATTAACAATAAGTAAATAAACAATAACAGTTTTAACCTAAATTTACAACAAATATCAACGATATTGAATAATTACAGAACATGTACACAAGCTAAAAGTAAAGATTGTATCTTAGAACTGAGAAAACAGACAGTTCAGACATTCATATAATAAAATGAATAGACTATTTCAGTTATCTAAAAAGCAGGTCTTTATGGCTGAAACAGTACATTTAAAGATATCAAGCTGGTAATTCACCTCATTACACTTCGAACACACTTTATAAAGTGGAGAACATTTTAGAATATTAGTACGGGAAGTGGGAAGGTAAAAGGTGTGATTTGTCCTAGATGCGATTCTAGGCACAAAAAAATGTTAATTCCATATCGCAGTACAACTTTTTTTACTATTTATAAAAGCCCAGAATTTCTTAGGATCTCCTTTCATATTTGTTTCAACCGATCTCTTGTAGGACTGACTAATGTCAGACGGGTCATTATTTTCCTTAAATAAGTGATAAAACTTTGACTTTAGTCGCAATTGTTTAATGATATCAGGAAATGTTTTATAATTCCTTTAGGTTGCTAATGTAGTAATGTTCAAAGGCCCTTTATTTGATCTTAACTTTAGTAGACCCAGACATTTAAAAGTTAGGAGTAGTGTTCCTCATCTGCATTAACATACCTAAAAGGGTTAAGGTTTCTCTCCTTCAATACGTTTTGGACAAAACTACACTTTTCAAAACTAAGATGTTTAGAGTTTTAGAGGTTATATATGGGAATACTCGGAAAATTACACCAGCAAATTTTCCGAATCAAACGTACGGTGAGAATTGAAATGCACAGCTTATCAACGTTAAAGCACTGTTAATGATTTTTTTTTTCAATTTTACAAAATTTGGGTATAAAAAATGCGTTTTTGAACTCACTTTTAAACGTCTGATGATCTTCGTAGAATAAAATGTCTGAAAACCAGTGAAGTAAGTGACTAAGACAGACTTTACTGAACCGCTCAACAGGATTCGGTGCCAAGTTGTGGCTATTCTAAGGCCGGCTACAAAATCCATTTTATTTCAGTACGAACCGACAGAAATAGCCGTTAAAAAATATATTACAAAATCGTAGCATTCATTCAACTCCAAGCATGACGATCCTATACAAATACTTGCGGCATTATAACAAATATTTATAGGCAAAAAGCTGAGTAAATCGGTGACGTTCACAGATAAGATGCTTGAATAAATATGAATAATTTTAGATTTATAAGTTATATTGTGTTGTGACAAACATCCAGTTTAACAATACTCAAACGATAACTCTTTATATTGGTTGAAGAATTAAATCCACCGGTTATTATTACTAGATAATTGCCACTTTAGTCTATAATTAAATCACATAATTCGGAAATTCCATTCATGACTACATAATCTTACATTTAGTAAAAAGGAAAAAAAATGTGTTTTTTTTGTCAATCTGAAAGTGCGGTCTTTTTAACCGACTTCCAAAAAGGAGGAGGTTATCAATTCGTCCCGTATTTTTTTTTACTTTTTTTTATCTATTTATGTTACCTGATTTCTTCTCCTGTGGTGAACGGTTTTGAATGAGTATAGTCTTGTTTAATAGAGTATATATCCGGATTGGTGAAACTTCAAATTTTGGAAAAGAATTCTATTGGCAAACATGAAATTTGTGAATGAACACATGCATGCATGGAAATCGACCAATATCCCTAATATTTTAGTCAATTTATCGATAACTCCTTATGGATGTGTATAGTTTTTTAATGTTTAATCTATTAACGAAGATCTCTAGGTGATCTCATATACTTTTCTGCGACGTGCAACTTGCAGTTTTGCAGATAATCGCCGAAAATTCCAAAATTCTTATAAAAAATTTCATCGAAATAACGGATATTCCCTCATAAATATTTTAATTCCAACGTAATAGTGCGGTAATTTTAGGCACTGGAAGTTTTAATTGCGAATTTGAAAATTTTCTATTTACCTCTCAAGCATATAGGTAGTAAAGCATAGTATTTTCGGCTCCTTAAATCTAAATAAATACCTATTTAAATGCAAATTTTTACATTTTGGGGAGACGGTGCTGTTGGTTGTCACATTCTCCCGGCCTAATAAAAAATTCAGTGACAACACATGTCAAACTTTGAACTGCTAGTTGGTGCGTTTATACACGGGATGTTTAGTTATAGCAAACAAAATCACAAAGTAAAGTGATAGAAGGAGTTACATTTATATGATGATTGAAATATAGTACGGAGTAGAATGATAGTGGTCCATAGGCAACCGTATATACAGGATGGTTGGAATATAGGGTGGACGGACGTTTGGTGGTTTAAAAATGTTGGAAAAAATGTGAAATTAAAATTATATAGGGTTATTAAAAAACTGTTATATGATGTGGACATAAGCAAATCATATATAGGATGGTTGAAATATATGCTGGAGTTAAATTATATTTATACAGTGTGATTAAAAAAATATTTCTATTATAGCCCATAAGAAGTTGCATAAAGTGTGGAGAGGAATTAATGTTACACAGGGCGATAATATAAAATGTTAAAAATGAAATAATTTATGAGGTAGCCCACAAGGAGTTATATACTATGGTTGAAATATCGGACGGATTTGACTCCATAAATATGGGATAGTTTGCAGAAGGCAGCTAACAAATTTATGCTTGTCCGTGGCCAGTCGTATGTACATGATGGTTGGTACATAGGACGGAGTGGATTTATCTATAGTTATACAGAGTTGTCAAAAAAAGTTGAAAAAAGGTTACATGGCGTGGTCCATAAAGCATAAATATATTTTGGGCTTATTAAGTCAACACGTACTAGTACATTTTGTTCGTAAACATTTACCTGTCAATTTAAATGAAAATGTATCATTGTGTAATGTTGAGGCTTTCGATGTTACCTGGTCCTGTCTATTAAGGTTATACATACAAAATAAAAGATAAAGAATGAAAACTACCTGAGTTCAAAAAAGCTAAAAAGTTGAAAATAAAACATTAAAAAATATTTATAACCGATTTCCACCTATAACTAAAAAGCTAAAAATAATTGTAACAAAATACAACTCTAGCAAATAAATAACACATTCAATGTTGTTAGGTACCTACCCAGGAAGTAAAAAATGTAAACATTAAAAGGTGTTCATTCTGTACAAATTAATTACCTACCAATCTAGTATATTTTTGAAGTCGGTGGCAAGCAACAATCAAGTTTGATAAAGTAGTAGAAAAGTACGCAATGAAGGATTTTAGATTTGCTTGGCACCGGCTTCAAATTATACTAGATTGGTAGGTAATTAATTTGTACAGAATGAGCACCTTTTAATGTTTACAAAATTACTCTAATACCCATTTTTTGAATTTGCCCCGATTTTAATCTCTTCTCAAACATTTCTGGTGACCTCATGGACCATTATCAGCTAGGCCAAGAAATAATTAGTTTATCCATAATTGACTCCTCTCACTATGAAAATCATCAACGGTATCATCATATTTGACACTTTTCATTTTTCGAGCATCAAGTTTCACCGTCAAATTACGAAAGGTAGACACTATTTTTGTTTATAGCAATAAAACCTTGGATGTAATTATATAAATAATTAATGATTAAGAAGATTTTGTTAAGAACTCCAAAGCTTTTGTATAAATGGTTCATCCTTCATTTTGTATGAAAGTGTTTTGATTTTGATCTAACGAAATTCAAATAATTTTGTATCACCTTATCCGCCTTATCGATTTTACAGCAAATACCGTTAAACTAGTAATTTATATGAGTTCCTGCCCATACATCATTATTATAGTTGAAGCTTTAATTATTAGTCTACACTTTTTAAGAACGCACCTTCTTTGCCTAGTATAATGGGAAAACCTCTGTTTAATTGTGTTGACGTTATGATCGATTTTAAAATACAGGGCTAAAAGTTCTTTAAATCAATTTTTTTGAAATTGTAAATGTTAAGGACTTTTTTGAAATAACCGCTTATGTTTAAACGATAACATTCCTGTGGAATTATGTGTTGTTGAAATTAGGTAAAACGCATAACTCTTAACCCACAAATGTAACGAATTTTGTCTTCTGTCTTGAAAATGTTATAAGTTTATATGCATCACCTAATAAATATTCGAAATGCTTGTTTTTTCCGGAATTCGCGGTGTACCTCAAAATAATGAAGTAGGAGAAGTATATCGGAGCATCATAAAAGCCACGATGATACTCGAGTCTAATTTCTTCTTTTTAGGGGTGTAGTTTCTGCGAAAAAAGTTAGGTATTTCAAATGAATTTTTTATCAGGCTGTGTCAAGATTTTAATTTTTACTTCCCAGACAATAGAAAAATTTGGCACTTAGTTTTATGAATAGTAATGATTTAGATCGGTACCACCTTATTAGGGCTAAACTGAAATTACCTGAAGTTCTCAATAATACAAAAAAATACCCATAGCTAGTTTCTGTCTTGATTCGTTTAGTCTCTTCTTTATGTTGTCAGCCAGTCAGTTTCTTAACTAATTCAGATTTATAGATTCCTACGGAGTGAACTCATTATGTCAAGTCATCTATGATTGATTTATTACGGCATTATATTTTATGTGTCCTAAAATTAACTATATAATACATAAAACAATGATGTGTTTTAATATACCATCATGTTGATGAATGAATATTAAGATGTAATATAAAATGCTATTTATACAAACGTGATTGTGAGTTAATTTTAAATCTGTGCTTTATTTGCTTTGTACGTATTGGTGAAAAAATAAAACCTTGAAAAGTGTCAGATAAGAATTAGCTGTGATTTGTTGACATATTTATTAGTATAATCATGAACATTAAGGTTGTTGGATGACACAATTTGATTAATTCTTTGGAGTAAACTGATTTTTTGTTTATTATTTCAATAATGTTGATTTGATTGATAATTTTGTTAGAATATTGCTAAAATTACAACCAGAATTCCCAAGAAAATTTTACACATTCTTAAGAAATTCAACAAGTATCATTAAGAAATAAAAATATTAAGGGATGGCATTAGTGTATTTGAGAACAAGTTAGTTTGGATACTGTAATTCTCCTAATATACTATCTACTGAATGGCTTACAATTTTTATTTATAGGTTGCAAGCCCGTAGCCAGCGAGGGGGTCTCGGGGTTCAACCCCCCCCCCCCCGAAATTTTGGAATGTTGGGTTTCAAGATTTAATTTTGACCAATTAATCATGTTTTTCATAGAATAAATTTTATATTTCAATAATTCTGTCCCTTCGAATAGTATCTTCTTCACTAATCCTCTATATAACTCCACAATATGGGTTCATTTGGTGCATAACTCACAAAAACGTTATGAAGCTCCTCTAAATTGAAAATTATTGCCTGCTATTCGGCAGTAGACAATTGAAAGTTTCCACCATTATCTTTTATTTGTTTCTCTAAAAGGTTAATTAATAATTTGGTTGAATTCTCATTCCAGCGTACATCCGTTCATCTATTGTATTCTGATGAAAATTCTCTTAACGTTTCGCTATAATTACTTTTGGCTCTGTCAAAAGTTGCTAAGTCTACTAAATCACTGTTCTGGATTCCAACTTGCCTGATGGTCCATTATGCTGTAATTAAGGTGGTTATGGGTTTCGTCGGGTAATTTCAGTCGAATTATTGCAGTTTATTAATGGTTTTCTTGTATTATTGTTTTGATATTGAATATTGTTTTTCAAAAAGGTGATAATTTTAGAGCCTATTCTTTTCTATTGAGGGTACCTTGTGATTCAATTTCAATAGTTTCTTTATTGATTATAATTTTGTACTTGTCGATGTTGGCGAGTTCTTTGCAACTACATACTAAATTTATTTTATACTCTGGTTTTTGTTTATCTTTGAGTAATGTGGAGGTTGTCTGTCTGTTCTTTATGTTCACTGTTATGTCATTCATCCGGGCAGATCTTCGTCTGTTTGTTTTAGCCATGTGTGATTGGGGGCAGTCCTCTCATGATCTGCTGTAAATTCCATGGTTTTCTAAAGGCATTTTGATCTTTTAGTTCCCTAGCAAATTTCTGTTGTTTGTCTGTCATCCAAATGTTGTGATCACGTATATCACGTCCATATTCCTATATGAATGAGGGCTTAGGAGGCAGATATAAATTGTGCATTCTTGATGCATTTTATTTTAATAATAGTTTTAATATCTTTATTTATTCTGTTATTTATAGAATTTTGTTATTTCTACTTTTGTAATATAATTTCTTGGTATGAGCTTATTAATATATATATACTTTCTGTTTTTATTAATCTCATAAATATATTCTCGTTCTAAAACTAGAAAGAAAATAATGTAGTTGCTTTCTCGAGGAGAGTCCAACTCTTCAATCTGGACACTAACAATTCTGCCTGATTGTTGACAAGTTTAGATTAGATCACTGAGTCCCCGTTCATTCTAGGAGGTTTTGCAGACGTTCTACCACAGTCAGGATCTTCAATGTCATCTTCTTCTGAATTTAATTGCAAATTTGTACTTGTGCCTGGTATGGTTGGACTGGTGGCCAAAGGGTGTTTCAAAATCATGAGCTAACAGTCGTTATCAAAAACTGAGAAAGTTCGTATCAATGTATGCACAGAAATGCTTAACTATAAAGATATAGGATGTTAAACAATTATGTATGCTATGTACTCTTTTTTGCATTTTACATTACTTTCGTATCTTCGATTTCGAAACAAAAAATAAAATCACCTAAAAGTAAGTTAAATATTGACAGGTTCTGTTCTATTACCATTATAAATATGATTTGTTGTTGACAGTTAAGATAAGTGCTCTTTGTTTGAATTAAAATAAACATAATCTGCAACAGTAGATTTAATTGTTTAGTCTCGCTTGTTATAATGCTTAATATGCATCAATAACTAATTCTTATCGCTTCTTCAATTAAATTTATCAATGCATATCAACCACAAAGCCATAAATAAATATTATTTAATAACAGTGTAATGTGAAGAAGCATAAAAACCCATCTGTACTTTTAGAATTTAATCATGGGTGACTTCTTAAATTTTGAATTGGATTTGCCAAATTAATAATTCTTTCATAGTCCATTCACTTTGGGATACAAAAAATTCCGAAATTAAATTGCTTTTGAGAACAAAGTGGACAATTTCAAAATACTGTTCAAAAAAGAGTCTCTTAGATTAAGTCTTCCGAACAACTGTTTTAGGACAAAGAAAATATCCAGTTATATAGTATGAAATTTATTTTATATATAGTTGTGTAAATAGTAGGTATACTTTTCTTTTAGTTAAAACATTTATAGATGACACAGTGATATCTTTAGAAAATAAGTATCAATATAACGTTCATCAAATAAGGCCAATCAAGTTCAGACAATCATTTACCTGGTAAATTAGAGAACCATGAAAGGGATGAAAAAAAAACAATATTCTTCTTGAGAGAAGAATGTAGAAAGAGGTGAAATTTAAATAGCTAAAGCATAGGATATTAATTACGAAACAAACGTTCCTTTGTCTAAATCAGATCTCGTTGTCAATAATAAAATAACACAATAAAATTATAACAATTTTTTAATTTCGTTATTTTTATTCTGTTATTTTATTGCCATTGAGAATGGGGCTGATTTAGACCTTAACATTCTTTAAACAGAGAAAAATTAAAAATCTGCGACCACCCTTATGCTATTCCGTTGTTGTCCAATACAAGTTTGATTCCGTTGCAAAGACTGGGACTGGTAACGCCAAGTTTCGTGAGTATTTCCTTGCAAGAGACTAAACACAACTTTACTGCTGAATAACAAAATTTCCGAGAAAGAGCTGAAGGTGTACAGGCAGAACCTACCACTTTCATAGTAGCGGTGCACAAAGCACTAGCACATCCTATTGTTCAAGAGTCACATAAAAAGATCTATGTCAGAATATCAGAACATACCATATGCACTCTAAACTGGTGTATTCTGCGGTCAAGTACTCTGCCTGATAGTGGATGAACAGTCAAGGTATAAACAAAATAAATCTATAGCTCAACACAGCAATGAGGATCTGGATGTTTAAAAACTTATTCTTAGTAAAAGCTACCAACACCCTATTATTTTGCCACAGCTGTTAAACGAAGACAAGGAGCTCGGATGAAGGGGTATTCTAAATGACTACTTTTTCAGCTGTTTCGATCCGATAGCTCCCGATTGTCAGGCGAAATCACAAGACTTCTGATCCAATGATTCCCACACCTCGTCAGTTAGAATCAGATCGGCAGAAATGGGGAATCAATGTACGTTTACCTTTAGAAGTACCACTGTACCAGTGTATCCTCAAACTAGCGCAACATTTAGCTAGAAGAGATGTTGAGCCTGACTACCAATCGTGCGAGGTCTACTGCGACAGTACGGAAGTACGAACCTCTACGGCTTTAATATAATCAAAACAGGTCATTGGGAATGTGTACGTAAGTTCTACTAATGGGGTAGTTACAACTGTTGTGTCCTCAATCATCCTATGCAAAATAGTATCCAAGTTTTTGTGGTCACAGAGTAGCACAGAATGATTTCTTCATAACATGATATCTTGAAAGATTAGCCAAACTAGGTTATTTAATTTTGAAAGCTTTCTTTTTCATAATTGAACTGTTATTCCTAGTATAAGTTTGTAGCAATCCGCATCCTACACCAATCAATAAGATCTCTTATTGACATGCAATTTAACAGCAAACCTGTTAAAAGCTCAACAATATGGATTTTTTTTGCTTTTTGCATATATACACGATATATTTGGAAAACAGCTTGGGTGCAGACACCCTAATATGCGGGATATGAAAAATCAATAGAAAAAAAATCTGGAGAGAAGGAGGGTTGACGGATAAATGGAACAATGTGCTGATAATACCCTTCCATAAAAAGAGAGATAAAGTGGAACATAGTAACTATCAGGGATTAAGTTAAAAAATGTAACGTACAAAGCCTTAGCAAAGTTAATAAAAAAATAGTTAGAAAAATACCAAGACATAGGGGAATAGCAAAGTGGGTTTAGGACAGTTTAGATCAATCACTGAAACAGATCCAGCAAAATACTTATGAACAGAATTTAAACCTACATCTGATATTCACAAATTCCAGACAAGCATATAACACTATTAAAAGGAATAAGCTGTATCGGTCATTGTAACAGTTAGAAGTTGTAAAAAAGCTTAGAAGGATGATAGAGATGACTATAAAAACAGAAAATAAAATGGTTATCGATGGGACACTGTCCGATGAGTTTTAACTTCAGAATGGATTGCGACAAGGATACCACTGTCCACAGCCTTTTTTAACCTAGTAAAGGGTATTCCAATTTAAGGTTAATTTTTAAATTTGCCGCCATTTATATTTTTTGTACTAGAATATCATATGTTATTTGATAGATGACAAGTAGGAATATTCCGGTTATTAAAAATGGAGAGATATACGATTGAGCAACGCGTGTTTATTATTAAAGATTATTTTAAATTTGGTGAAAGTTGTGCAAAAGTTACCACAAATGTTACCATTGGAAAAATTAAATTGTTCACAAATTTGTGGAAATCGGTTAGGTAAAAGATGAAAAAAGCAAAACATATTATCGTTATGGACGTTCAGGAGAAAATATTGCAGCTGTTACTGCTAGTGTTGTTGAACAACCAAAAACATCAATTCGTCATCGTGCTCAGCAATTGGAACATTCCAAAAACCACTTTATTCAGAATTTTGCACAAAGCTCTTCATTTAAAGGATTACAAGATTCAGATAACGCAAGAAATAAAGCCAACAGACTTTGTTTTACGTCGTCAATTCGTTAATTGGTCCATACAACAGAAACTTGAAAATGTGAATTTTTTCAACAAAATCGTCTTCAGCGATGAAACACATTATGAATTGGGTGGATTTGTTAACAAGCAAAAATGTCGAATCTGGGGTGAAGCAAATTCACGAAAAATAATGGAAAGACCGATGCATCCACAAATAGTAACTGTTTGGTGTGGTTTTTGGCTGGTGGAGTGATTGGTCCATACTTTTTTGAAGATGACAATAGAAATACTGTTACTGTTAATGGTGATCCATAGCGAACCATGATTACTAACTTTTTGTGGGATGAATTGGAGTATATTGATGTCCAGAATATGTGGTTCCAACAGGACGGTGCCACATGTCATTCAGCAGCAGAAACAATCAATCTTTTGTAACAGAAAGGACCCCGCAGAATCCTTATGGGAAATGGCTTTCGGTCAAATATTTTCAAATTCAAGTATGTGATAGCTCTTGAAGAGTAGATCAAAATTACAAAGCTCCAGAGCCAATAGTTTACGATCTCCAGCCCTCTAAAGTTGAAGCCATTTCCCATAAGGATTCTGGACCACGTCAACTTTAGAGGGGTGTAGATTCTAAACTATTGGCTCTGGAGTTTTGTGTCCATGAGCACTTTTGATCTACTCTTAAAGAGCTATCACATACTTGAATTTGAAAAAAAAATAGCCGAAAGCCATTTCCCATAAGGATTCTGAACCGCGTCAACTTTAGAGGGCTGTAGATCCTAAACTATTGGCTCTGAAGCTTTGTGCCCGTGAGCACTTTTGATTTACTTTTTAAGAGCTATCACATACTTTAATTTGAAAAAATTTGGCCGAAAGCCATTTCCCATAAGGATTCTGCGGGGTCCTTTGGTAATCGAATAATTGCTCGATGAGGAAACATTAATTGCCCCCCTAGATCTTGCGATCTAACTCCTCTAGATTTTTTTATGGAGCTATTTGAAAGAAAAGGTCTATGCCAACGATCCTCAAACAATTGATGACCTAAGGGAGAACATTATTGACTCTTTTCAAGTAATTGAACCGCAGTTATGCCAGAAAGTTATCGACAATTTTGGCAAAAGATTAGAAGCTTGTCGTACAGCAGCAGGTGGTCACTTACAAGATATTGTTTTCCATTACTAAACCGAAACAATTGAAATAAAAGATTTGATCATTCTCAAATAATTTGTGTATTTTATTAAAAATTTAAAAATTAACCTCAAATTGGAACACCCTTTACAAGAAGTGATTCTTAGGAAAAATTATATTCTAATGAGTTGATATATGGCTCTAGGCACCAATTCCTAGCTTAGGCAGGACAGCTCCACAGGTAATCTAGTTATTAACACCCATAGGAACAGGGTTAACATATAACGGGAATGAAGAGAAAGAAATAGAAAAACGACCAGCGAGAAGGCGCATAGCGTTTTCAAAGGTCTCAAAAGCTACAGATATATCACAAGGAACAAAACTAATGTATCAAACAAGAATAAGGCCCAAATGCACCTGTGCGTGCGACACATGCACAATGACGAAGAAAACTACTAAAGATGTTGGAATGTAGAATCTTAAGGAAGATCTTTGGAGGAATTAAGTGCCAGGACGAGTAAAGGAGACGAACAAATAAGGAAATTGAGGAGTTATAAAAATATCAAGTATTGATCGGAAAATGATAACACAAATAATAAAATAGACTGCTGTACCCATGTTTTTTTTCTTAATAGTTACTTCGACCATTTACAATGCCATATAATCTAAATAAAGTAAATTCATCGAAAATATTAATTTGGGACTTACTAATCATAAAATGCAAAAGGTTTTTGTTTTCTTCATTGTGATTTTTATTGTTTGCAGTTGTAAGTAGTGTTAGTAGGCTTGCTGGAATACGTATACGCTAATATTCTAATATTCATAATCCAATACTATCCGGCCTGCACTGGTAGTTACTGTACACCAACGAACGCCTTTTATTATGGTAATTATCGATGACGTTTCAACGCTGCCACACACTTTGTTGGGCTGCACTTATCGACACACTTACAGGTGATTGTTCTTCGTATTATATTTAAGAGTATGTGTTAGTACCTGATTATGAAAGGTTGTTCTTTCTCGCTCTGGCTTCACCGTTTCTCTATACTTCCACTTCTGGTAGTCCTCGAAGTCTGCACATTCCAACGATATTTCCTGCTATGGAACTGGAATGAAGTTGTAAACGCGGTATTTGTAGAGTTGGTGCAGTAATTGCTGTAACATTTCACGATATGATTAATGCAGTTGAATACGTTTATGAGCCTTGAGGCATGAGACGGGAGAAGAGTTTGTAATTATTTTGTGCTGATCAAAGGTAATTTTGTGAAAGAATATGTGGGTTGGTCTTCATTAAAGAAATCGTATTGTTGTTAGATTTGAATGCGTATTTGTGGAAAAAGTATTTGGTGCACACTGTTCATAAATGTAATAGTTTTTCATAATTTATAATTGGTGTACCTCAAAGTATTATTCTGGGGCCATTACTCCTACTGACATAACTGATATTGCAAAATTCCTGTTGGATATGCGCCACCAAGATCTTTCTTTAATGATTTCTTTTATATTCTCGATAAAATAATTTTGTCAAGTGCGTATTGGAGTTGCATACTAAGGGTTTCGTAGTACCTTTGAGATTTGGTACAATGTAGGTAAATCAAAGAATATTTTTCTAATATTTCAGTTTCAGACAAGCATTGTGGATTTTCTTACATTTACCTTAATCTATTTTTGAATTTTAAATTTATAAAAAATATACACTTTTATTTCTCACACAGCCTTTTTACTTTATTTGCTACATTATTCATTTGATTTTTACTTGATCATTTAATTTTCTAACTTGACCCCCAAAATTAAGACTAGCATATTTGCTTTATTTTACCAATAAATTTTCAGTGAAGCCCTATACCTATATAATCTTTTGTCCGAATTTTATTCTCATTAGAAGATAAAGCGGAGAATGGGTCAAGTTTTAAATTAAATAATAAATTATTAAATATATTCACCAAATTATGTTAAAAATATAAATTAAATATATTTGGATTTTTATGGTGAATCCATTCATTGTTATATTACATTACAGGTGCACTTTACAAAACAAAATTTTATTTTTCTGTAAAGTTCAAGTAAGGCCCTATATTTCGTTTTTTTTTCTCAAACATTTTTGTATCACTCTTAATGAGCCCTTTCATTTGATATATTACAAAAATTGGAAAAAAGATAATTTATTATTTTCTTTTCAATTCTATAATCCCCCCCCCAAATTAATATTCGGATTTTCTACTTACATTTCCTTTTTTATATTTTTGTTAATATCTTTTAAACAATTTATTTTAAAAATATGAAAAAGATATATATTTGCATTTCCCATAATCAGATCTTTCATTTGATATAGTGCGTGATGCGTTTAAAACAGTTTATTTTTTTCTTTTCCGTCTATTTCTATAATTTGCCCCCCGAAATTTATATCAGGGGTTTCTCCATATTCTTTCTGTAAAGTTCAAGTGCGACCATATATGCTTATTTTTTTCAAAATTTTAGGTTTATGGTTTCGAAAATAAAGTGGGGAATTTTTTATATTTTTGTTAATAAGATGATGCGTTAAAAACAATTTTAATTTTATATTTTCCATTTAATTCTGTAATTTGCCCCACAAAAGTAATATTAGAGGTTTCTCCTTATTTTTTCTATAAAGTTCAACATCCCTAATTTTTTTCCAAATTTCACTTATAGTGTCGGAGATACGGGGGAGGATAGTTATTTTTATATATTTTTGTTAATATATTTTTAATAATTAATTTTAAAAATATGAAAAAAAATGTTTTTGTAACTTCATAATGAGAACTTTGATTTTATATATTGCATGCTGTATTGGAATTTTTTTTGCTTTTTTTCATTTAATTCTGCAATTTGTGCTGCAAAGTTAATATTAGGTATTTCTCATTACTTTTCCAGTAAAGCCCAGGTAAGGCCGTATATCCCTAATGTGTTTCTACAAAATTTTATGTCTGATAGTTTCGTAGCTAAGGGGGGATACAATGGGTAAATTTTTGTATATTTTTGTCAATATCTTTTTAAACTAATTATTTTTAAAATATGAAAAAATATATATTTGTGTTCCTCAGACTGAGCCATTTCATATTATTAATTAATTATATTATTTACCCCCTAAAATTTAAATTAGATGGTATTCCTTTCTTTGACTGTAAACTTTGGACAACGTTCTACATTCCCTATTTTTTTAAGTTTTAGGCTCAATAGTTTCGGAGAAAGGGGGAGGGATGGTCTTTTTTTAATTTTCCCCCCTCAAGTACCCCTAAAATCAAAATTTCTTCATTTACTAAATGTACTCCCTGATTGGATCACCAAACTACACACTGATACCAAAATTTCAACCTCTTCCGTCGAGTATCTTCTGAGAAAATTGCTGTTATCTGAAAGAAGAAAAAATCCTGATGATATTATAGAGGTGTCAGTATACTGTATATATGGAACCCTAAAAAATTCTTATCTCACAAATCTTCACATTGCTATTGAGCGAACCAGTCGTGCAAAATGGACACTTATGCTTTGCCATTTTGACACTTTTTACATTTTTTTATTGTCATTTTAAATTCTAATAAACTTTTTTTCTCATTTTTGTGATTTTTGGATATTTTCTGTTTTTTGAAATTTTTGCTAAGTAACTGGGTATTTGTGACATTTAAGGTTTCCTGGATATTCTTTTCGATTTAGGCATGTTTAATGTTTTTGTTATTTGTCCTTTGAGATTTTAGTCATTTTTTAAATTTATTTTCGTTATAACATTTATATCATTACGACTTGATTAATCACACAGTGAAATCATAAATTCAATATTCCCTAAATGACGATTCACATGTATATTCATTTAAAGAAATATGCCAAGCTATCAAATTCATGCATTGAAAAAATACTCTAGTTCCTTATCATATACGTCAATTTACTCCAAAAATAAAATATTTGAACAATACAAATCCCCATTATCCCCCATCAAATAATAGAATTTTCGAAATTGATTCGGACTGAATTTTTCTGAAAAATAAAAGTAAATTTTATGTTGTTTTATGTTGTATCACGAGCCGTTTTTCGAAACTAATTTATAATTCGGGATACTTGTTTCACAAATACCCGGAAAAGGTCCAGTTTATAAATATATCAAATTGTATTCCATAATTTTCGTATTATTCACTTTTTTTATTTTTTTATTCCACATTTTGTGTACAGTTATAGAGATAATATATATGTAGTGTTCACATAAATTTTGATATTAATTTTTCTTTCAGGTAACTATTTATCTCATACCATCTTGCTAGCGGTAAGTAAGGAACATATTTTCTTCCCACATGTTATTTTTCAATTACATAAGCTCAGTCATTTCTCAACCAACCTTGTATCTTGAGAAATATCCATTATCATGAAGTGATTGTTCAATTATCTATCTAATTGGATTAGCTTGTTTGTAGTACGTATCACGAACATGCATTCTATGCTTGTAGATGCATATATTGTGCACAACGAATTATATATCAAATGGAGAAAACTGGATGGACGCCATGCTCTCAAGATCCGAGCCAAAACTTTATATGAATTATTACATTTTTTGAAATTAGTTGTTTCCAGTTTTGATTTAATTTAATAGAACGTTATGTCCTTGACATTCTTATCGAATTTTTCAATTTTAAATTGTTAGAACTTAGAACACCACTATAAATAAATAATTTTCGCATGGGAAAATGTAGGTCCTGAAATTTTATATAAATTTATTAATTCAATATGAATATAAGATATGTGTTAATTTGCAAAAAAAATCGAACTGGTAATGTAAATAGAAAAATATTTTTCACTTATACGTATTTTGAGGATGAACAGTCGAAATGTAAATTGCAATTGCTGTCAAGATGTCTATCAGTTCTAATATACAGGGTCTTTCCTCAGGAGCACCATAAGATATTTGGTTGTTAGGTTTTTTTGATTTTTTGTCCATTTCTACTTGTTGATTTAACCTCAGGTTTAGTTCATAGACTTCGATTTTTATATTTTTGTGTAGTGTTTAGCGACTTGATGTGTTTCTTTACACTGTTAAAATCATATGAGTATTAGTAGAAATAACTTTCACGGGACGTGGAAACTTAAAATTTCTATCTGGGTTACTTAGCTTGAAGACAGTAGTGAATAACGGTGTTTCCACAGTTATATTTGTCAATTACTGGTGCAAATACGTTATCCGAGTCAGATACTTTTCGTAATGTTAGATCGGGAAATTTGATTGTTTCAGCGATAAATGGTTAGATGTTTACCGGATCAGTTGAAAATGGTTTGATATAGTCTGTGGGTAGTTGCGCTGAAATAAACACTTAAAAAACATTCTCTTTCGCAACATGAAAAATTTGGCTAAAAACTTGACAACGAAGAAAGAGTATATAGAATGGAAAAACAAAGAAATCAAAATGCTCTGTTGATGAGGCAGTACTGAGGGCTGAATGTCAAGATAACCTACAAAGATTGATGCAGTGATAAACGATAGAAATCGAATATAGCAAACTATGGAATTGAATACAATATCTAGTTATGGAGAAATTGAAATGGAAACAATTGGGCCCTTAACAAAAAAAAAGAGAATGGAACAACCATGTAAACAGAATGGCAGACAGCAGAGTAGTTAGGATAGTTAGGAACAAATCACCATTATGAAGAAGAATTATACACTACCCTCGCAAGTAATGGAATGATGAATGAGAGAAAAAAATATATCCTTTCCGACTTTCCAAAAGGAACAAAATGTAGCAAGACAATTTTCATAGTATCTCAAAATAACTTTTAATCCAATTTATTAGGTTCATTTTAATGTATACAGTCATTGACAAAACGGCATTATCCTTGAACAAGAAAGACCATTTCACAATACCGTGAAATCAGTTAGTTTTTCACACACTTTTATATCCTGAATCTTATTTCAAACAGAACTTTTATATTTTACGTCGAACGCAAATTATTTCACGAATGATAATGATACTCGAGTTATTTAATAGCGGTTAGCGGTTCGTTCAGTTCGTTGTAATATTTATGTTTAGCTGTTACAAAACACCGTCGACACGGAATACCTTCGAATACATTACCTGAATGTCAATTAGAATGCTTATCGTATGCGCTGAATTGTTTTCCTATACAGAGTAGATCATCAAAACTGAATGAATTCTTGGGTTTGGTCATAAGTGTTATATTTATCGGAAAGGGTTATGATTCGTTCAAAGCTTTCGAATTTCATATGAGGAGTGTATCATCAATGGCAGAGCGCCCCGAGCGGGTCATTCATTTAGTGCTCATTCATATTTCATATACAGGGAAGCCAAAGCCAAAATTAGAATATACGAAGGCAGCCCTGCTTTTCCTACTAGCATAGGAGTCAGACAAGGCCACTCAATGTCATCAAAACTATTCATAGGGGCACTAGAAAATATCTTTCGGAAGGTAAATTATAGAGGGAGAATATTTTAACCACCTGAGATTTGCGGATGACATTGTTCTAATTGCCAAAAACCCAGAGAAACTGCATGAACAAATAACACAACTTAACGCAGCAAGCAACGGAATAGACCTTAAAATAAACATCAATAAAACGAAAATAATGCACAACGAATTGATACACACTCAAGAAATCACAGTAGATAATATAAGCCTGGAAGTACTAGGAGAATATGTATCCCTGTGTCAACTAATACACAGGAATACTACTACCAGAAATATATATACCGATAAAACTTGCATGGACCACATTCAAATCTGCCAGTCCACCTCAAGAAGAAAGTGTTTGTTCAATCTGGTATACCAGTGCTGACATACGCTGCGAATCTTGGATTCTGAAAACTGAAATTACACATAAAATCCAAGTTACATAAATATCTGTGGAATGATGCATGCTAGATATAACAAGAAGAGACCGAAACAGAATTGAGTGGATACGAAATAAGACCCACATAATAGATTTAATCCATCGAATAAAATCCCTGAAGTGGCAGTGTGCATGACATCTGGCAAGGCGACAAAACAATAGATGGACAACAAGAATCACTCAGTGGTATCCCAGTGTGTATAAATATAAAGTTTTCGCGGGTACTAAATGTATCAGATAGTTTCCGGCAATTCATCTGCGTGGTTGATAACTGATCCCTCCCGGTATGTTTTTATAAGTGGGGTGGTTATTTGGGTTTTTTAATTGTATGCCTGTGGATTTTTTTCATATTTTTTTATTAGGTGAGTCGTCTTGATTCTTAGATTCCTTATTTCTTTCCTCTGAAGTTTTTTTGGGGTTGTTTTTGATCCTATTGTCTCCACTTTTCTGGTATTATTTCCCTAATTAGACATCACTCGAACACTGTTTTAAGCATTTTAGTAAGTTCCGGAGGTCCATATCTAATTAGTTTATTCCCCGGGACAAAGGGCCTTTTTAATTTTTGTTCTTTTAACTTGGTGTTGTTATAATGTAATAATTTCGACAAACGAGATGTTCTTATTGTCTTTATTAATATGTGTATTTCTAGTTAGTGCAAGTAGATTTCCTTGAAAAGATGTATCCACTGGGTAGATGTTATATTATTCAGTGTTCTCTGTGTTTTTATTTTTTTATAAGAATCTGAGGGTCGCCAGGCTTCTTGGGTTATTGTATCTCTTATGTGTGTGGCTCAGAGTATATCTAAATATTGTTATGCCCTAAGAACTATAGCTCAGAATATTAGCCGTGAAGCATATCATGCATATATTCAATCAAAAATAAGATATGGACTAATTTTCTGGGGTAACTCTACAGAAGTTGAGAGAGTATTTTTACTTCAGAAAAGATGTATCAGAAGTATGTTTCAAATGAAAATAATTAGGTCAAGTGCGAGTTGGACTCGCATACTTACGGTTCCGTACCACCTTCAAGATTCGAATATTCCAGTTTCAGACAAGCTGGGAATGAGTGCATTTTCTTATATTTACCCTTATATCTTTTAAAGGAAGCGTTTTAAATTTATAAAAAATATACACTTTGATTTTCCACACATAGACTTTTTATTTTATCTGCTTTAGGATTCGCTTGATTTTTATCACAATACATATGTATTTAATTTTCTAATTTGGCCCCCAAAAAGTAACATTAGAGTTTTATTTTACTAATAAACTTTCAGAGATGCCTTTTATAATCTACTGTCTGAGTTTTGAGGCTCTGTAGATTGGAAAAAAAGGTCAAAGTTTAAATTATAAATTATTAAATCTGTTATTCCAATTATTTAAAAATATAAATAAAATATATATTTAAAAATTTAAATAGTGTAGTTTCTAAAGTGGGAATTAAGTCAATGTTTAATATTTTTGATAATATCTTTTATACAAATGATTTAAAAATATGATATATTTGTAATTCACATAATGAGCCTTTTATCTGATATATTACATGATGCGTTTGAAAATTGAAACTTTATTTTCCATTTAATTGTATAATTTGTCCCTAAAATTACTATGGGGGTTTTCTAATAATTTATTTTCCTTTTAATTAGGAATTTTTTTCATATTTTTCCTATAAACAAAAAAATGAGGTCTTAGAGTTTGGAGAATAACGGGGAAAATGGGTAATTTTTTAAAAATATTTTTGTAATATATTTTAAAATATTCATTTAAAAAAAATTAAAAAAATATATTTGTATTCGTCATAATGAGCCCTGGGATTTGATATATTACATGACCCGTTAGAAACAATTATAATTTTTTATTTTCCACTTAATTCTATAATTTGCCCCCCAAAATGAATATTAGGGGTTTAATATTAGGGGTTTCTTCTTATTTTTCCAGTAAAGTTCAGGTGAGGGGCTATACTCCCAGTTTTTCAAAATTTTTCAGCTTATGGTTTCGGAGATAAGGAGGGAATGGGGATTTTTTTAATATTTTTGTTAATATCTTTTAATTAATTTATTTTATAAATATGGAAAAAATATATTTGTTTTCTTCATCATGAGCCCTTTTATTTGATATATAAGATGCTGGGTTAGAAACAATTTTAATTTTATATTTTCCATTTAATTCTATAATTTGCCCCCCAAAAAAAATATTAGGGGTTTTTCATTATTTTTCCAGTAAAGTTCAGGTGAGGGGCTATACCTCCATTGTTTTTTCAAAATTTTCCAGCTTATGGTTTGGGAGATAGGGGGGGATGGGTAATTTTTTTTATATTTTTTTAATATCTTTTAATTAATTTATTTTAAAAATATGAAAATAATGTATTTGTTTTCGTCGTAATGAGCCCTTTCATTTGATATATAACATGATGGGTTAGAAACAATTTTAGTTTTATATTTTCCATTTAATTCTGTAATTTGCCCCCCAAAATTAAAAGTAGAGGTTTTTCCTTATTTTTCCAGTAAACTTAGGTCAGAACCTATAAATCTATTTTTTTTTCAAAACTTTACGTGTTATAGTTTCGGTGATAAGGGGGGGGAATGGGTGAATTTTAGTATATTTTCGTTAATATCTTTTTAATTATTTTTTTTAAATATGAAAAAAATATATTTGTGTTCCTCAGAATGAGACCTTTCAATTGATATATTACATGATGCGTTTGAATTTTTTTTTTATTTTAAAATTTTTATTTAATTCTATAATTTCCCCTCCAAAATTAATATTAATGGTTTCTCCTTATGGTTCCTGTAAAGTTCGGGCAACGTTCTATATTTCCTATTTTTTTCAAAATTTTAGGTTCAGTAGTTTCGGAGATCAGGGGTCGATTTTTTTAGTTTTTCCCCCCAGAAGTACCCCTAAAATCAAAAATTTTTCTTTTACGATATGTACTCCTGATCGGGTCACCAAACTATACCTTCATACCAAATTTCAACCTCTTCCGTCCAGTAGTTTAGGAGAAAATGACTGTGATGTCACAGAGGCAGAAATCCGGAGTGATATTATAAGGGTATCCGTATATTGTATATACGGAACCCTAAAAAGAGATAGTTGTAAGCCTGTGTTCATAAGTAATAAAATCATGACGTTAACAAGTATGTACATTATTGATTGCTTTATGTTTGTTTATAAACATAAGGATCTTTTTGAAAGAGATGTGTTGAGTCACAGCTATGAAACAAGACATAGGTCTATTTTGATCCCACAAAGATATAATTTCAGTTATATTCAGAAAAATGTGACATATACGGCTACAAAAATATTTAGTAGTGTTCCTGAATGTATTCGAAACCTATCTCAAGCCAAAATTAAAAAACTTTAACAAATTATATAGTCAATAAGACCTTTTATTCTATAAATGAATTCTTTAGTGATCCAGACAGGGTAAGACTGAGTTAAAAAATCGGTATTTATTTGAAATATGTACTTTAGATACTGTATATTCTGTTGTGTATTGTGTGACATTGTACCATGCCAAACTTGGCTTTTTTAGTATAAATAAAGGAATATCTATCTATCTATTAATATATACACAATTTTTATTCCATTTACTGTTTATCTTTTTTCTCAGCTCTAGTTTGAGTTTTCTGTTCATTCCTTTTTAGATTGTTTTATTTGTCTGATAGTTACTTTGTACAAAAGTTATAAGTATATTTCTATTTTAGGTTAATTTTTTTATTCTATTTTATTTATCCCATCTTTTAGACAGGTTTTTATATTCATCTGTTGTTGATCAAGCCGCCACGGTAAATGTTTGTTCCAATCCTCTACGGCTATAGGATATTATACGTTATACTGTAGTTCTTCTAGGTTGTCTCTGTCATAGTTTATTACGTTTGTCTACTTTATTTTCTCAAGTAGTTCTGCTACGAGGGATATAGATATTGGCAACTACCAGATGCTGGTTGATCCACACTCGGATCCTGTGTTCACTCTCACTCTTATCCTGTTGTTTTAGGATGAACGTAATGGTATAATAGACTTTACTCCCCTAGTAATATCAGATATATTTAAGAATAACAAAGTATGTATTTATAATTTTTAGTTCGTATTCTTCACAGATATTAATCAGTCTCCCCGCGTTGTTTTTTATTAATTGTCTTTTCACCATTCCCATTCCCCATTGCCGTTCCCTCTTTCTGCTCATGAGAGCAGCCTGTAAACTGCAAGCAATTATGGCTTATGCTCAATTTTGTAAAGGAACTATAATCATTTATCTCTGGCTCATAAAGTGGTTTCACGAAATAAATCCTCAAGGTAGCGGAATGTGTAAACAATGTTACATATCTTCTATATATGACTGAAAAAATAGGCAGTTCTTTATATTATTTTGCACGTTTTTCGAGTGTAGCAAAAATTACAAGTCTAAGCAGTGGAGAATCCAGAGGGAGGGGGGCGAAGGCCCCATTAGATTCTAGTTCAGAGAGTTTGCCACTGAATCGAGAAAAGTTGTCCTAGTTCTTAAAATAAAGTAATCTGTGTGGGTTTAAACGGAAGATGGGTTATTTTTAAAACAATAGGTCAGGAAATACAGTGGATCCAGAGCTATGGAGAAGTCCCCTCCTACTGGTTTTTGGATCCGCTCCCGAGTCTGTAATACTATTGAATCACAATAGTGATATACCTGGATAGATAGATATTGTGACGGGAATTCATCCAATATCTGGTGCAATCGGCATTCATCCGATATCTGGTGCAATCGGCATTTATCCGATATTTCGTGAACTCGAAATGTTGGACAGTCGTCCTAAGGCCGGCGGCTGGTTCTAACAGACATTCATGGAATTTCCTCGAATCTTCGAGAACACATGAAAGAAATTTCCCGTCGGCTTGTTGACCTACTAGAGAATTCTGAGAGAAATATATAAATACGGAGAGCTGGCGACAGGATTCATTCGGTATTCGACTGCCGTATAGTAAAAGCAGGTGTTCAATAAAAATTGTAAATAGTTCAGTGAATACAAATTGTGTTAAAGTAGTGGAAATAAATTAGAGTGAGTTGAAGTGTGTTTTTAAATAAATCCAAGAACTGAACTGAACCCGTTTGTGAAAATAAAAACATTACAATATATATACCTGGTTGCCGCGATGAGCTTGAGAGTCCAAAACCGATAAAAAAGTATAAAAGGTCTGGCTATTCTAACGCTCTTAACAAAGAAGGTATTTCAAATTTCCAATTCATTATGCACTGATAGGCTTAACCGGTCCTGTGGAATGTTAATAGAATTGTCCTTACTAGTTTGCTCAATAGAATGTTCGTTGTTTAAATAAAAAATGAAACTTCTATTGGGGCATTCTCTACTTTTTTAGCTTCCTACTATAACTTTAATTTTCAATCAACATCTAAAAGTTTAAATACATGTTCCAAATTCAGATCCACGTCACTTCCTCATTTTACAAACGTGCTTCTTATCATTCATCTTAATTTTCGCATTATGTGTATGTAGCCTAGAATCCAACTATAAAATCAAGTTACAGTTATACATCAATCTTATCGTAGCGCACAAATATGATAATATGACTTTATTAACTTCACAAGAATGAAAAAATGCAAACTAGAATCAAGGTCAGCGAAGTTGTGTGTTACATAAAATCTCTGTTCAACATCTCAAGGTGGTGCTCGTTATATGAGATTGCATTGTGCGTATGTGAGTGCATTGTTGGCCAATTGAAATTCGTTAACAGCACAAACCAACTGGTTGGAAACATTGTTATCTCATTCGAAGAATATCATATGGCCGAGATGTGATTGTTGTTAACTTTTATTATTGTGTTACAAGTGGTTCAATAGAAATTATGTTTTGTATTGAACAGATCAAGTTTCGAAAGTAGTATAACGTTGATGATGCTTTCTTTAAATCAGCTCCAAAGGTTATTGTTAAAATTTGTAGGTATTGGGTCACCGTTATAATTGTTTTTTGATATTTGAGAAAGTGCTTACTATTATTGTTGCACTGAGTTGAGCTCAATCAAAATATTTGTTATGAATATTATTTACACTTTAATCTATATATAAATAGGCAAAGACAAAACGAGTAGCTACCATTTTCTCTTCTGTCTCTCAACCGATTTTCGTCATTTTTGTTTTGTTAAGAAGCTACTGACGACCTTCAGTGCAGAATGCTAATATTAATTTATAATATTGGTTCATTCATCAAATAAAATATAGTAAAAATTCATTATTTACGTTCATACTGTCAACGCCAAACAACTGACAGTGCCGCCGCCGCCAGACGGTCAAAACTCAAAACATTGAGTAATTATATATGGAGAGAATTATATTCTTAGAGCATGTACTTCTGGAAGTGGCATACAAGCGTTGTTAGTGTTTACTGGTAAAATAGTCAATGTAGTAGATCAGTATTGATTTTTCGGACGCGTTGCAGTAACTTTCATATTAAATATTCTGTTTTTAATGTGAATTTAATTATTTGATTAATATATTATTATCACAACCTTCCCGAAGGTGTTGTGTAAAAAATTGTCAGACAGCCGACAATAGAAAATGTATTAAATATTTAAGTTCTCCTAGGGTTGTTGGTCCTCTCTTTTCTTTAATATTCCTGAACTTGATTGAACCCGCAAATGACGAAGACTTTTAGATTGCAAAGAACAAATTTGGGGGGTCCTTCATTTGTTCGAATATTTCGAATACCGATATTTGATTACATTTTTATTTTTTTTATTGCACTAGATTTGTCAATATGCGTGAACAATTTTGGTCATTACAACTACTTCTCTGATTTCTTCACAACTCTGTTTCTTATAAAAATATACTTTTTACAATTTCAGGAAATAGGGTCGAATTTTGACCACTGGGCGATCACTAGTAAATATAATTCCTACATAGCATGTTCAGTCATATGTTTTAACAGTTGAGAGAATTCCTTAAGAAAAGAAGAGAGTAATATATAATATTAGACATTAAAGTATAAGCCCCAAAATGTCATAAAATAGAAATTATATATGTTCACCGGAAAATTGCATTCTGTTCTACAAAAATGTTCTACATTTGTTCGTTAATGCAGAGTCCTGCTAGCCATACCCATAAGCGTCAAAACATAAAATCCGATCAAGCATTTTCAGTAGTAAAGGAGTTTATTCTCAGTAACTCCCTGTCTATGGTGGTTAATCAGGTGTTTGTTGTTTTAAATAACCCAATAGATAAAAGGCGTTAGATCTGAGAAAAGTGCAGGCCAAGAAATAAGTCAATTCCTTTGTATCCATCTATTAGGAAATTCATTATTAAATGCTCGTGAATTTTTCATCTGCAATGTGACGGAGCTCTATCCTGTCAGATTTGGCAACTCCATCATGTGGAAACCACGTATTCTGTCTTACATTTAACGCAATATCTGATAACCGGGCTTGGTGGTTTTGAAGAAAGTCTAAATAATTTTCACCTGTTAGTCAATTCAGGAAAAAAAGTCTCAAAAAGCCTGGAATAGTTTCAAGACCACAAATTTACTGAAAGTCTGTTGAAAACGGTTTTTTTCACAGCATGCAGGTTTTCTACTGCTCAAACACGGTTGTTGTGGAAATTACTCCACTTCTTGCATACATGGCCACGTCGACAGCCAAAGTAAATTTTTGGAAAATTTTCATTTATTTTGTACTCTTGTACCCATTGAAAGAATTCAGTTTTCTAGGATAATCTTCGTTTTGTGAGGCTTGTACCCTTTGATAATGTTATGGTTTTCAACTCTTTACTATAACCACCTTCTCTTTGAGCTGCTTTGAATTTTGCAAATCTGACCTCGGATTCGTGATCAGAGACCCTAAAAAATCCTAAACCAATTTTGGTGTAATTGGGAATTATTTTTTTACCGTATCTATTTCATTACTCTGTAAAAATTCATCTGACCTAAAAATAATTATGGTCAAGTGCGAGTTGGACTCGCTTACTAAGGGTTCCGTACCACCTTCAAGATTCTAATATTCCAGTTTCAGACAAGCAGGGAATGAGTGCATTGTCTTATATTTACCCTAATATCTTTTAAAGGAAGCGTTTTAAATTTATAAAAAATATACACTTTTATTTTCACACATAGACTTTTTATTTTATGTGCTTTAGGATTCGCTTGATTTTTATAAGAATACATATGTATTTAGTTTTCTAATTTGGCCCCCAAAAATTAAAATTAGAGTTTTATTTTACTAATAAACTTGCAGGGAAGCCTTTTATAATCTACTGTCTGAGGCTCTGTAGATTGGAAGATAAAGGGCAAAATAGGTCAAGTTTGAAATTATAAATTATTAAATCTATTATTCAAATTATTTAAAAATACAAATAAAATATATATTTCAAAATTTAAATAGTGTAGTTTCTAAAGTGGGAATTAAGTCGATGTTTAATATTTTTGTTAATATCTATTAAATAATTGATGTAAAAATATGATATATTTGTAATTCACATAATGAACCTTTTATCGATGAGTTTGAAAATTAAATTTTTATTTTCCACTTAATTGTATAATTTGTCTCTAAAATTACTATGGGGGTTTTCTAATAATTTTTCTTATAAATTTCAAGTGAGCACCAGTACCCCTAATTATTTTCAACATTTTAGGTAGTATGGTTTCGGAAATAAAGCGAGAAATGAGAATTTTTATATCTTTATGTTAATATCTTCTAAATAATTAATTTTAAAAATATGAAAAATATGTATTTGTATTCCTCATAATAAACCCTTACATTTGATATATTGCATGATGCGTTAAAAAATATTCTTTTATTTTCCGTTTAATTCCATAATTTGCCCCCCAATATTAATATTAGATATTTCTTCGTATTTTTCCTGCAAACAAAAAAATTTAGTTCTTATAGTTTGGGTAATAAAGGGGGGGAATGGGTAATTTTTTAAATATATTTTTTTAATATATTTTAAAATACTTATTAAAAAAATAGCACCTTATGGTTTCGGTAATAAGGGGGGGGGGAATGGGTAATTTTTTAAATATTTTTGTTAATATCTTTTAATTAATTATTTTAAAAATATGAAAAAAATATATTTGTTTTCGTCATAATGAGCCCTTTCATTTGATATATAACATGTTGGGTTAGAAACAATTTTAATTTTATATTTTCCATTTAATTCTGTAAGTTTCCCCCAAAATTAAAAGAAGAGGTTTCTCCTTATTTTTCCAGTAAACTTCAGGTCAAACCCTATACCTCTAATTTTTTTTAAAACATTACGTTTTATAGTTTCGGGGATAAGAAGGGGGGAATGGGTAAATTTTGGTATATTTTCGTTAATATCTTTTTAATTATTTTTTTTAAATATGAAAAAAATATATTTGTATTCCTCAGAATGAGACCTTTCATTTGATATATTACATGATGCGTTTGAAAAAAAAAATATTTTAAAATTTTTATTTAATTTTATAATTTGCCCTCCAAAATTAATATTAATTATTTCTCCTTATTTTTCCTGAAAAGTTCGTGCAACGATCTATATTTCCTATTTTTTCAAAATTTTAGGCTCAGTAATTTCGGAGATCAAGGGGGGAACGGTCGATTTTTTTAGTTTGTCCCCCCAGAAGTACATCTAAAATGAAAATTTCTTCATTTACGATATGTACTCCTGATCGGGTCACCGAACTATACATTGATACCAAATTTCATCCTCTTCCGTTTTTAGTTTAGGAGAAAATTGCTGTGATGTGCCAGAGGCAGAAATCCGGAGCGATATTATAAAAATGGTGTGTCAAGAGATTGGCAAAAAAATACCTTAAAAAAGAGATATCACATGAAAACCCTTTGTATTTAAACTTGTAGAAGTGATATTCACCCCCGCTTAGGGGTTGAAACTGCAGTGTCACCGATACGTGTAAAATGTGTCCCCTCTTAAGTACAAATTAACGTGTTTTTTGTCTTGAAAGATTTTTGAAAAGTTATTTTGGGTGTCTACTTTTGAAATGAATGTCCTGTATGTTAATTGGACCTTATAATAATTGTGAAATTAATATAAGAGTATAATTTGTTAATAATTATTTATTTATTTTCATAGACGGGATCCCGGAGATACCGGATCTGGGGCTACTGAAAATTTCAGTCCCATAAATTGTGGATTGATTTGAAGCCCTAGAGATAATCCTCTTAGTAGAACCTGAGTAGTCAGACACAGATAAAGGATTTCATAATTTAGGACCTTAACCGAAATACAGCAGGGGTTCACCTACCTGAGTCAGCCTCACAATGCTGGTCTGTTGAGTAAATTTAAATCTTTAAATGTTAACAATTCTTCAAATTCAAATAAGGAATCTACAATTAGAAATTTTGTTTCGTACAGGCAGTATTACCCTTTTTTTGTTACCCGAGTTTCAAAAAAGTTATCAATTCGGCCTGTATTTTTTCGTGTATATTTTACCTGATTCCTTCTGCAATTGTGAACAGATTTGAGTAATTCTTTTTTGTTTAGTAAAGTGTACATCCCTATTGGTGAAATTTCAATTTGAGAAAGAATTCTATTGGTAAAGGAATTAAATTTGTGATTGATCATATACCTGCATGGAGTTCGGCCAAAATACTTAATCGATTCCAAAACCCCTTACCTACCTATTTCTATAATTTTTGAGATTGCATTCTGTTGAGATGTTCTCATAAAACTCTATGACCTGTAACATGTAGTTTTATAGAAAATCTTCAAAAAAGCCAATATACCTATTTAAAATACTGTTGAAGAGGACATACAAAAATTAACAGACTTCAAAAAAACTCAAACAGCTGAAAATAAAACATTAAAAGGGCTATTAACCGAATGAATGAATGATTGAATGAAGGAATATCAATATCCTTTATTTAGCCTTTTTGCTAATAAATTCAATAATCTCTGTTATTTAAACACCATTTCTTACAAAATATCTTCAAACATTTCTATTAAAATTGTGTACATTATTAGATTTTTTAATTTCCTTCGACAGATCATTAAAACGATTTCTGATTTCTACCATAAATTAAAAGAGATCCCTTTAAAAATGTTTTTATCCATGTATTTTATATTAAAATTTTCATTTGATCTGAATGCTCGCGTATATAGTTCGTGTCTTTTAACTAATAAACTGCTGAGATATTTTGAGGTTTGAGAATGCATCATTTTGCTCTACTGAAAGCCAATGAAGACACTCCAACAAACTATTTACTACTCTCTTCGAGGTGTCATTCTTTTGTACGCAAGACAATATATATTATGTATTGTTCTGGTCGAGAACCTTCACCAGTTGCGCTTCCCGCAATAGAATGTCCTCTCGAACACTTATTTATAAATGTATTTGATACATAACAGTAAATTTGTAGACACGAGATGTAAGACCGACATCTAGGATTTTCGGGGAACCTAACATACAGAATCTGGAGCCGTTCCATGTAATTGCTGCTCTCCAGTAATTCCTAGGACAGAATGTCACGATAATTGTCTATATCTCTGACCGGTGAAGTAACCTGAAAAAAAATATAAAAATAAATATGCAAGATTGTTTCTAAAAAGAAGTTCACACAATTGAGCGGAAATAGAAACAACAAATCAGATCAATTTATAGACATAATTTGAATACTATTCAAACATAAAACGATCATTATACAAAAGTATTTATGAATAAAACTGTTAAAGAAATTGTGGATATAATTCAAATTTCATTTATAGTTGTTGTGAAAATCGAATTGCAATTTATAATCAATATTTTATCGGTTCATTGCTAGTAATTATAATTTACGTTTCCTAGACCGATTCCAATTCTGAAAATCACATTTTAGTGACTTTTCCTGTTTTTTTATACAGAAACGTACAATGGCAGTTTGAGCTGTTGTCTGGCAAATTGCCGGGGTAATATTAACAGCACGACGACCTAGTTAATTTTAAATATCGTTCAACTTTAAAATGTATGTGTTATCCCACTTCCTTATGTCCGCTATAAAAGTAACATAGCTGAAATACGAAATGTTACATTTAAAAGTCTGTAGAACAAATATACAATACGGAAAATAAATCAAACCTATCTTCTTTCGTAGAGTCTTTTAATTTTTGCAGTCAACTTCAATAGTTAGACCAATAAATGTTTTATGCTGTTTACGTTGTTTGTAAGAACTCTCTAATTGGGGAAAAAGCTGTATTCGAGCAAATGACTATATAAAGCTTGGAAAATATGAATAAACCATATCGCAAATATTGCTAATTAAGTTCAACATAAAAGATATTTCGTAGTTTTTTAAACGAGGTGATGCATTAGGCGTGTTATGAAAACTAAACATGTGGGAGCTTTGAAAAATTTTAACTAAAATAATGTCAACTGTCCACTTCCGCACAGGAAATTGTAACTTTGTTTTTAGGGTTCCGTATATACAATATATGGATACCCTTATAATGTCACTCCGGATTTCTCCCTCTCTCACATCACAGCAATTTTCTCGTAAACTACTGGACGGAAAAGGTTGAAATTTGGTATCAATGTATAGTTTGGTGACCCGATTAGGAGTACATATCGTAAATGAAGAAATTTTGATTTTAGGGGTACTTCTGGGGGAAAAACTACAAAAATAGACCGCCCCCCCCTATCTCCGAAACTACAAGTCGTAAAATTTTGAAAAAAATTGGGGATATAGGGCCTGAATTTTGCCGGAAAAATAAGGAGAAACCCGTAATACTGATTTTGGGGGGCAAATTACAGACTTAAATGGAACATATAAAATTAATTAACATGATGTAATATATCAACTGAAAGGGCTCATTATGACAAAAACAAATATATTTTTTTCATATTTTTAAAATAATTTTTAATAATATAATTTTGGGGGCCAAATTATAGAATTAAACAGAAAATAAAAAAAATATTTTTATTCAGACAGACAGATTATAAAAGACTTCCCTGAAAGTTTATTAGTAAAATAAAACTCTAATGTTAATTTTTGGGGGCCAAATTAGAAAATTAAATACATATTTATTATTATAAAAATCAAGCGAACCCTGAAGCAGATAAAATAAAAAGTCTATGTGTGGAAAATGAAATTGTATATTTTTTATAAATTTAAAACGCTTTCTTTAAAAGATATTAGGGTAAATATAAGAAAATGCACTCATTTCCTGCTTGTCTGAAATTGGAATATTAGAATCTTGAAGGTGGTACGGAACCCTTAGTATGCGAGTCCAACTCGCACTTGACCAAATTATTTATAAGTGACAAAATCCTAGCAATGAGTTTCATTAAAAAATTCTTTCATATCAATGCGATTGCAAAATTCAACAGACCCTTTTTAAAAATTATAACTTTTAAATGTTTCAATTTACATTAAAAATCTGTAATTATTAAAATTCGGTGCTAAACTCCCTTTTAGCAGTCTTGTAAAAGCCGTAATAGTCAAAAAGAAATCCCATAACATAAATTTAATGGCTAAAAATTTGTTCTTCTGAAATCCTCCCGTTTGTGCATCTATAATTACTCTAAGACATCGTTATGTTAACTTCTGTTTTATATGAACCGTTGTACCAAGTATGTGGATTTTCTTTGAACTTAATGTTAATATCCCATGGATTAATGCACTTTGAAAAGTTTTTCAAGGCGATTTTATAACAATACGGCCAGATTTTGCGACTACCGTCTGCCGCCAGTAAAACAGAAATTAACCCAAGTTCATTTGTTTTGCCACTACTCTCTCTCTCTCTCTCTCTCTCTTTCTCACTAGACGTTCAAAACTATTTTTACTTTCAATTACAATAGCTAGTCCAGTTTAGTGCCAAATTGCATTGTTGATGGGATTTTCGAATTGTTAATTGGTTTGTAAGCAGGTCGGATACGATTCACGAAATTGGTAACTTAAAAAAATTTCATCAAGGCTGATGAACTAACGTGGATTTTATTATCAGTTATCCCTATGATTTGCATACCTAAAATAATTTTTGGGATGAAAATATCATTCTTTCAATTAAATGATAAAAGAATTTTTGTGGTGTGATATTATATCACCTTAAGCCATGCTCATGCATATTTGGCATGAATATGTAATCTACGAGGCGTAGGTACTCAAAAATTAATAATTTATAAAAACAAATAAGCTTTTTGTTCTGAATCTGGTAGACAATGTCCCTCGTTCCTCGAAGTTTCCTTGGACTTCCATCGTCTTGAAAAGATTGATCTCACAACGTTTCAATAGCTTTGTATCTGCTATCGTCATCAGGTGAATGATGGGAAATTCAGTTTAACCCCGGTATTTATACCTTTAATCAGTCATACGTCACGACAGTGGCCGAAGAAGGGGTATCCAAATGTTTTTAATTTGGACGTTGGGCTCGCTAATTATATTCACGTTCGAGATTATATATGCTGTCTCTATAAATTTTCTTTTATACCAATGCTCCTGCTTGTGAATTACCCTGACCTGGTCCCAGTTGATGTTGTGGTGTTCGGTCCACGCGTGGTTAGCTAGCCCAGACTTCGTTAGCTCCGCCCTTTGAGTAGCTTTGCGGTGTTCCTTAACCGTGGTGTCCAGCGGTCGATTTGTCTCTCCAATGTAAAGATTGCCACATTCACAAGGTATACTGTATATACAGTTATTTGGTGTTGCTGGAGCGTCCAACCACGTTCTTGTAATCATGCTCCTTAGAGTGTTGCTGCTTTTGAAGATCATTCTGATTCCATATCTCTGTGCAATTCGTCTAAGTTTCTCCGACAAGCCTTTAGTATACGGTAATAATAGTGTTGCTATCGTGGTTTCCTCTTCCTGCCTAGGTAGTTTGTCCAGTTCTTCAAACGCCGTGTTAATAATGGTCTCCGGGTATCCATTCGCCAAAATGTCTTTTCTAAGTTTCACCTGTTCTTCTTTGAGGACTTCTGGCGTACTACAGATATTTTTGGCTCTATGAATTAGAATTTTGATGATGCCAGTTTTCGTTTTTGTTGGGTGGTTAGAATTATAATGTAGATACAGTCCTGTGTGGGTAGCCTTCCTGTTGTTGTTTGGATTCCGGTTCTAGTCCTTTGACACTTGACATCTAGGAATGGTAGGCACCCACCTTCTTCCATCTCCATGGTGAATCTAATGGATGGTTGGCATTGGTTTAGGTGCTTTAGGAATTTATAGAGACAGCATATATAATCTCGAATGTGAATATAATTAGCGAGCCCAGCGTCCAAATTAAAAACATTTGGAACCCCTTCTTTGGCCGCTGTCGCTACGCATCACCGACAACCAACCGCCAGATACGACGACGCTGATTGGACCGGATGAGACCCAATGACCATGACCGGCGACGCATGACCGATTAAAGGTATAAATACCAGGGATAAACTGAATTTCCCATCATTCACCTGATGACTATAG
Source organism: Octodonta nipae (assembly GCA_034190945.1). Classification (NCBI taxonomy): domain Eukaryota; kingdom Metazoa; phylum Arthropoda; class Insecta; order Coleoptera; family Chrysomelidae; genus Octodonta; species Octodonta nipae. The sequence continues at coordinate 51,907,195 of CM067216.1, forward strand.
CAGATACAAAGCTGTTGAAACGTTGTGAGATCAACCTTTTCAAGACGATGGAAGTCCAAGGAAACTTTGAGAAATAAGCTTTTATTGACATTAAAATTTGACTACGTATTACTCTACTTTTCTATAACTCTGCTTCAGCTTCTTTAATTCTTCTGCATAGAAGTCTGCCGCCTGGGAATTGAACTAGTTGGTAACGCCAGTCTTGATTTTATCTTGATGAAGCTGCTTTTAAATGCAAGAAGAAAAAATAGTCGCTTGGCGCAAAGTCGTTACTGTACGGAGAATGACCAGAGTTTCTAACGAAAATTTTGAGTCGTCTCGACGTCAGCCATGTGATTATGCCAGACGACATTTTCTCACTGCGTCAATTTGAGATCAGACGTTTGCGTTTGTCTAGCGTATCATAGCATACGTCAGTTGTAATTGAATTATATCAAATGGACGCCCTTTCGTCTCAAATAAGGTTCTAGAACAAAGATTGCTAACAATTCGGAAAAGCAAATGATTTCTAGGGTGTCCATAATGCTTTGTGCTGATTTGTTGCCAATTTTTAGTATCCACCTCGCACACAGATTTTAATCCTAAGTTGTTTAGTGATGATGATGTAAATTGAGGTTCGAGCAACATGTGGAAACTCATAAGCCAGACTGCTAATCCTTCAATTATACATTTTCGGTAGACTTGATCAAAGATGTCGTCGATCTGAGTATTTGGCCTGCCACTCCGCTGTTCCTTGTCAACATTAGTGAGTTAACATTGAAAGTCTCGACAGCATTTTTGAACTTTCTTGGTATTTAGTCAGCAGAAATCTAAACACACCTCGCAATTCACAGCTGCCGGGATCTACGATTGTGACCTGCTATGTCCTACTGACAGACGACTACCCAATAAAAACAATAATTGCAGTAGTGTCCTAAAATGTTGATACATAGCGCTGCATGAAATTTTATTTAGAACTACCGTCAATTGAATATTGGTCACCGAATCTTATTTTTTAAATACCAGTCGTATGGGATACGGCCTCTCATAGAACGCATTTTAACTTTGTTTTAGTTTAAAAATTAAAATTTGACTTCAAATGTTGCATTAAAAATCTAAAAGTTTGATATGTAACATTTTTTAAACACTGTACCAGACCGTATTGTATCGGCTCGATAGATAATAATTTATATTTAAAAAAGAACCGACTTCAGCTGACTTAAAATAAAAACCGTTTAGAAACCATGTGCAATCAATCTTCGCTTTTATCTGATTTAAGGTACAATTCAATTGAGAATTTTAGCGTATTTTTATCCCTCTCTCTTTTTCTTCCTTTCTCTTTCTCCCTCTCTAACATGTATTCTTTGTCTATATTTTCCAAATGTATTTTAACTTTTTTATTTGTATATATATATATTTTGGTTTGGTTGAGGTGGTTTCGCGGATCTGATGACTTGGGCGACGTCTTGCCTTATCTGCTCTGCCGTTTGTTAATCTAAATTTGTCAGGCTTGTTTCGACATTGAAGATGATTTCCTCGATTGGAATTTTCTTTGGAGCTATAGCAAAATTGAAACCTTTACTAAGAACACTAATTTCTGTGCTGGATAGTGGGTGGTTGGAGATGTTATGGACATTGCGGATGTTGTCTTGGGCGGTGGGTTGTTCGTATTTCCGAGACTTTGTTTGTAGATTCTCCGATTTCTTCTGGAGTTTGGACGATGTTTGAGTTTTGTCGGTCTCGGTGCGCCAGTATATTAGCAGTTCTACTCGGTCCCACAGTACTCTGTGTGATTGGCGGCTGAGCTTCAGGTGAAGGTGGTACAGTTGTTTTTCTGTTTCGCCTACTTTTGGCGGATTCTGTTTATTTGTTCTTTAAGAAGGGCCCTGCTTGTTTTATTCAGAATGGCTATAGTTTTCCTGTTTCTCGTGTGGTGTGACAGCTTTGTGAACGTTGGTAGCAAGTTCTGATTGCGGCAGTTGATCCGAAACTTGAGGTTGCACATCGAAATACATCTTTTTCCTTTCAGTTTTTCGTAGGTCTTCGTGGCTTTGAACGTCTCCCCGTAGAGGTGTACAATGTCTAGTCGTAGGCTTTCACGGATGGAACAATATGAAGAAATATTTATCCGGGAATACATCCGTTCGTTATATTGATTCATGTTTGAATCCTTCAGACGTTTCGCCAAGGTCTCACTTGGCATTCTCAATGCGTTGTTACGGTTTTTATTTTATATGCCTCCGTCGGAGGTTATATCGCACCTGATTGGACGGATATTATTGAAAAATCAATAAACCCGAATGCTTAACAACTGAACTTCAAATAAAAAATCGTAAAACCAAATTGCATATAAATAAGCTGTAGAAAAATGAAAACTAGTTGATGTAATTCTGTTTCCAATCCGATACCCCATAAGTACCTAACCAGAGTTAGTCGAGAGCCAAGTTCATTGGCTAGTTGTCCTAAATAATCACAAGCTCCCTTCAAAATCGTCCAATGCCGGTCTATTGGCTACTTGTTTGTCTCTGTTATTTTGCATTACCAAATAAGTCTAAAATGACATCAAAATACATTGTAAGTAATCTGACAGCTGAAATAAGGACATTTGCTTGTTTTGTGAGGTACGGCAATGTGTTCCTTTCATTTGTATCATAATGTGGCATAGATTCTCCAACGTTATCTCACAAATTCCGCTACATCAATTAATTTTATTTCTCTTTCGTTTATTTCTCCTTGGACACAACACGACCAGTAAGTATTTCCATAGACTAGTGAATTAAAGTTGAATGCTTTAACTAACAGTGGACGTCGCACCGTTGCTTTGCCTTGCCAATACAACCGGGCTTGGTGACTTCAATAGCAAATTCCACCTTTCACGTTTCGTTTTGGAATCTGCTTGTCGTACAGGGTGATTCAGCATAATGAGCCAATTTGAATTCCATTCAGTGAGATGAGGTTGTCAGGAAACTATGACATGGGCAGTGGGTATTCAATAAGATGACAACCTATTGACAATTTTAATCAATTTATCTGAAACTATATAAAAACAATAAACTGTAAATTGTTATTAGAGTATTTGTAAGTGTTGAAATTTTACTTTCATTTTCACATCAGAAAGTAGTAAGCAAATGCGATGATGTACTAAATCGTTTCCTTTAGTTCAATGATGTAACACAGTGAGTATTTGGAAACTAGGTGTTTTTTTTTCAATCTAACTGAAACAAAGGAGTAGGACAAGCATACATGCATCGTTTCTATTATTGTAGATAAACTTCTTATTATTCGTACTTCGCTCAGTCCAATTTTCTCCAATACTATTACTGTTACTTATTCTTCTAGTTCTTGTTACTGTGGCACTTTTATCCCACCCGCTGATTTTTAACATTGCCCATCAGGAATTTCAGAATGCTGGGAACTGAGGACTTTTCGTTTATACTGATCACTTAATGAAATAGGAGAGTTTGAACTGCAGTAATGATTGGTTGACTAGATTCGAGGTTTATGCTTTATGCATGGGGAGGGGATAGTCGATATTTTAGATTGAATTGGGTCAAAGGGTTGGTATCCTCGCAAGGAGTATGCATCTGAGGAGAACCAGGGCTGCATAGGCAGGTTCGTCTTTGAAGTAGGTCTCTCTGCTTTGGGATTACAGAGAGTATCTACCTGCTACAAGCAACCATTTAAGTTTGAACTACATTCGATAAAACACTCGGTTTTAATGTAATCCTGTAAAAATGAACAATTTTCATATTAATATAAAGATAAAGCTATATCTAAACAAAAATAGGTCCTTGATGGAATTCAATAATCAAATCCCACAAGAAATCTAGATAAACTGAAGAAAGTGGTTTGTTTGCAAGTGATTCAAGAAAGTTAAGAGGTTTCGAATTAAAAAACAGTTGAAACTGAAGCACATGAAGATACATTTGAGCAAAAAGTTGGCGAGAATGATGGTAAATGTCAGAACTAAAAAAGTAAACCCACTATTGGAACCTTGAGGACTTATAGTTGTTTTCACAAAAGTGAACTTTAAATGCAAAAGTCAAAAAGATCATGATTTAAACATTATATTTAACACACATGAATCTTTGTGTAGTCGGCTAGTTCCTAATATCCATCTGATATTTATAATGGTATTGCAACAATAGAAACATTGGGTACAAGGGGCTGATAATACACATTTTAAATGAATTGAGATGGACTTAACGGATTATGGGCATAAGCCACTGGTGAGTGATGTCAAAATTTTTTGGAACAAAATGTACTTTCTGATAATATACCCTAAAAAATTCACACGTTTCAACGAAATTGAACACCAAATGATTATTAACACTCAAGACCATATTTGTCCAAGTAATACTAACACCAAAGATAATCATATGGTCTGTCACAAAGATTAAAAAGATCAGCCAACATGTCTCACAATAAAACAGCATTCAAAACCAAGAATACAATTAAATCTAACCCAAAATGGTGAATTCCTTGCGAATATAATAAATTTTATATTAGGGAAACCGCTAAGCTTCCAAATCTACAAATGACGTAACATAAATATTGCATAAAGAACTATCCCATAACAAAGTTGCACCTTTGCACATATTATCCCAAAAAGCTGTTTCAATTTCGTCAACTTGAAAAGTGGTTTATTATTTATATGAAATATAGGACATTTGGGCTACCGTGAATGTACAATTAACAGTAAATTCTTTTACTTTACTGCAAATTGTAAAACATTTCAATTATAAATTTGTGTATTTTTATATAACTACCATTGTTAACGGGGTCTGATCTCGAACTTTGGAAATCTTGAGACGTTTCTCGAAGTGTGATGATTATTTCTTAAAATCCGTAACGATAAAACATGTGAAGCATTTGTTTGGCTTATAATACACAAAAAATATTGATCTTAATGATAATTCACATTTAATAATCGTAGTAACTGTTTGTGTTTCCAATAAAGAAAATAATGGAAAAGAAACCTAGAAGACATGCTGAAGATCTCGATGGTGAAGAAAATTGTGAATTACGTAACGAAAAGAAACATGGTCGTAATTTTAAATAAGGTGCAATGTTTATAACAGGTTGGTGCATATGTTCAGGAATCAGTGGAATGAGTTAATATTAAATTATTTCTGTATTTATTAATGTAATGTTATTTGCTCAACCTAATGATATTTGTTGCAATTTCCTATTTTCAAAATTAATGATTATGTTATGCATTCATTATTCGTTTAAATGGCAATGCCAAATTCATATGAAACGGAAAATTATTAAAATTTGTCAAATTAATTAGTAATTTATTTTACTGCGGTCAATTAACTGGTTAAAATATCAAAACCATTTTTTCTTGGTTGGTAAGTGGAGATAATTTCATAATTATAATTACATAATAAAGATAGTTTACTTTTAAGCAAAATTCATATTTATACCAATCATATAGAGTTGAAGAAATTTAACATCTGATGATTTCTTTTGTGGTTTTATTCTTTTAAAAAATTATATGTACAATGTTATGATAAAGATCTGCAGAAAATTCTTAGATTTTCTTTGTTTTTAATTTTTTTACTCCTCTAAAGATATTTGCCAAAAATGAGAAAAAATATATTTGTCAAGGTGTCATTGAATATATTTTCATTGATAGAGAACATTTTGCTCCAAATTTGAATCAGGATGTTACCTAATAATTTTTATTAGAAACTAATACTGTAAAAACTGTGGAACCTTTGGTGTGTCACAGATATATAAACACAAGGTTTTGTACCCTATCACCAAACTTTTATTTTTTCAGTCTACGCACGTTTCGACATCTAAGATGTCATCTTCTGGAGTTTAGGTTTACTCCAGATTTTACTGAATTTTGAATTATCTCCGGCGTCATGACATTCATCTTTCTTGTGTAATGCTCTCCATTATATCCTGCAAATCTTCTAGCCTTTCGACATAAACTCAGTTATTTAAATGGCTCCACAAGAAGAAATCCATTGGGGTCAAATCTCGAGATCTTGGTGGCCACTAAATTGATCGATAATACCAATCAATCTCCTATTAAACCGGGTGTCCAGAAACCTTTTTACCTGTTCACCATAATGCGCTCAGCTGCCAAATTGCCATAGCAAATAAGGTCTTATCAATCTGTTGTAAACTATTCTTGACAAAGCATTTTTTTTTTGTGAGTTCTGCATGTCTACTGTTTGTACATAGTGAGGATTTTCCTTTGATCAGTATTGGCAATACTGGCGATTTGCTACATCATTTAAACAAAAATCGCCATCTCAGTGCCGCATAAAAATGTGACAAAATTTTGATGGACGATCAGGACCATGTTCTGTCAACTCATGATTGAGGTACACATTGTAAGGTTGAAATTTGGCTTGCTTTAGATATATAAATAAATAAATAAAGAAGAAGCGTGGTACTAACTCCCTTAGTGATAACATTACCGGAACATCAAAAAGTTGCCTTTTTTAGAACAAATAACCATACACACAAGAGTTCCGAGAACCGTCAATAACATTTCATACATAGGAAAATATTCGAAGTTCCGTGTAAACGATTTTTTCTAAAATCTTTGTATATTCTCCGAAAATTACGTAGTTGGTGCCATTCAATTCGTAATCTTATGTAGAATGTTTAAGGAAAACCCCGAAAAGTCGCTGAAAAAAATTGCAAATGTTATAAACAATTAAGTGAATAAAAATTACGGGTTGGACTTTTTTTCGAATATCTCATAAAATATTGAAAATTTTCAAAATATAAAAAAGATCCAAAAAATCAGGAAATTTACTTACCGACTGCCGGAATTGTACCAACAGTGGTGAAAAATTGAAAAAAATATTTTTATATAGCTTTTAACCATAAAATATCAAAACAATCCAGAAATTAAAAAAACGATTTTTTTCATTACTTTTTTTCATTCAAATGTTAATAACAAAGTGAAAAATCAAAATTTAAAAAACGGTAATCTGTTTGTAAGGCTATTAAGAATAGCTTCACTGAGTGAAAAAAATTCTGGGGTTTTAGTAAAATAATTATCGGAGATTTTATGTTAACATTCAGTGTAAAAAAAATGTTAGTTAATAATTGCATAATTAATGGAAGATTGTGATAAAAATTTTTAAACCGCGGATTATTGTTTATTCATATATCCTAAAAGTCCATAAATTTTTGTATTTCTTAATATTCATATTCTATATATTTTTGTTGCTAGGTCTAAGTGACGGAGCGTGCGCTGATGCCAGGCTTTCCCGTAATTAGCTCTATTTTCAGGGCCCTGTAAAAATTATAAAAATTGGAGGTACAATTCGGGCAGTCGGAACTTTTTTTTAGTAAATTTCCTGATCTTTTTGGATTTTTTTCAAATTTTGAAAATTTTCAATATTTTTTGAGATATTCAAAACAAGCCGAACCCCTACTTTTTTATTCACTTAATTGTTTATAACTTTTGCAATTTTTTTCAGCGCCTTTTCGGATTTTTCCTTAAAACTTTCTACATAAAATTACGAATCTAATGGCACCCATTACGTAATTTTCGGAGTATATTCAAAGAGTTTAGAAAAAATCGTACCTGTGAACCAGACTAATATATATAGTCACTCTTTGGTTGTAAAACCGTAACAGTATTTTCACCACTTTCAGCTTTTGTTTCAACCATTTTATGTTGCATTTGTAAAATTCAGATTATACGGCGAAACTGCTAAAGACCGCAAGTTCATTGTCTGCACAAAAAATCGTTTTCTTCGTCGACTAGCCTATATGTCCCTGTAAAAAAATAATTTCACCATTTATTTTCGATAATCACCTACCTGACCTCAAATCGAACTTGAACTTGAATGTGGTCTGCTTGCGAAAAATACCAACTTGTACGGTAAAACTTTCGATTCGGTGCAGTTTTATTTCGTATTTACTTTGGACGGAAACGAAAGGTAACGACACCGAAAACAATTAATTTTTGTAACTGTTCAGATGACGACACGCTTACGAATGAAGAAGATGAAAAGGTTAAAGGAGAATATTAATGTGTGAAAATGCCGTGGGTGCTGAATACTGCGGAGGTATTTGAAGACCTGTTTGGGCATTAAACGACTAGCAGTGGGTGACATTTTTTTGTTTGATGTGAAAGAACATAAGGCAATCGTCGTTAGATGTAGTTTGCGTACAATGTTGCTTTTATAATTATTAAATACTAAGTAAAACGGCTTTAGACGTTGACAAGTTTAGTTGGTAACGCCTGTAAATAAGAATTTTCACTTATTTTAACTCACTAGCAATTCAAACGAAAGTTATAATAAAAAAAATCACTGCTAAACAAAAAAATCTATGTTACTGAAGTCTGTGTTTGGTGTTCTAGGTCTTACTTTATATATTCACTGTCAAAGAAATCGCAACACGCAGAAGGAAATGTTGTTTTAGAAGGGTTGAATTTCAAAATGTGGATCATTTTTATGTTTCCCCTATTTTATAGGAGGACCTCGAGTTTCGACTTCAATGGCTTAATGGTTCAACGTTTGTAGTTGTCGATGTTGGCGAGTTCTTTGCAAATGTTAAAATCTGTTTTGTTCCCCGTTTTTTTTGTTTATATATGATTAATATGGAGGCAGTTTATTTCTTACATTCAGTATATGCTCATCCGGGTGATGGTCGTCTGTTTGACTGCTTGTCTAATCGACGTATGATTTTGGGTTTTTTTTATCCCTCAAGATTTTTGAACGACGCTCAAAGAATATCTCAAGGTTTTTCAACAACAGCTCTCTAGTGTTATTACTATTTTATTAACTATTTAAATGTTAGAAATACATTTCCCCGAAAAGGGCATCCATTAAATCGACCTTATTTAAAAACTCTCATTGAAGAAAGAAAATTTTGATTCCTTCGTATCAATAAAATTTTCGTTGACCATGTAAGTAAAAAGTATTGTATAATGTAAGATAGACTTAGTAGTTGTTAGATTCCTATTTTCTGATACGGTGAATATTTATATTCAAGTTGCTTTGTGGGATTCCATGGACTAGTTAAGAGTTAAATAGAATATTGCTCAACTTGGCTGAAGTGTTATCTCAAATCCGATGATGTCTGAACGAAAATTCTTTATATTACACTTTACTCGTTTACTGTTGGTGCTAAATTGCCTTTTTGGTTTTTGCAAGTGGTGTGTTGTTGTTGGTGTGTTCGTGTGGGTGTAGTAGTTGTGCATACCCTTTCATGAGCGCTCTCATAATTTGTTTTAAGATTGTAACACAGGTCAGCTTGCGAAACTTAAGATACAGATGTCGCCAACCTTACCTCAGTTACCAATCTCGCTAATCCTGCGTGATCCTCTTCATGTGGTCCCGATTTATCGCGACTACAAGATGATCTGAGAACCTTGAATCACAACATAGCACCTATTTGAAGGAATGAGAACAAAAATCTGGATCTGAGTTGTAACCTTTTCTTTTGCTGTAACCTACGCTCAGCAGGGTTAAGCCCCACCCCAAACGTGCTCAAGCCCCCTAATGACAATCCTGACTCCGCCACTGCCTAGGACGCTCCAGTTTGTTGGGTAGCACTGGTAGCAGTGCGAGAGTATAGAATCTTTTAAATGAGGCTCCAAATTATTCGTCTAAGTAAGTTTGCTCAAACCATCTAGGCTCGTCTGCGATGGCGGCGGGACGAGACAAGAGTGCCAGGTTATTTTAAGATGGTTAAACATAACACTACTAGACACAAAACACCAATATTTCTCTAATTAATTTTTTTCTTACCTACTTTAGAATTGCAAGGGAATTATGTTAAAAACTAAAGTATAAATTTTGAGAACCCTCGTATATTACTTTTTAATTTTGCACATAGATCTTCATTTAAAGGCTTACAAGATTTAGATAACGCAGGAAATAAAGCCAACAGACTTTGGTTTACGTCGTCAATTCGTTAATTGGGCCATACAACAGAAAATGTGAATTTTTTCAAAAAAATCATCTTTAGCGATGAAGCACATTTTGAATTGGGTAGATTTGTTAACAAGCAAAATTGTCGAAACTGTGGTGAAGCAAATCCACTAGAAATAAGGGAAAGACCGATGCATCCACAAAAAGTAACTGTTTGGTGTGGTTTTTGGGCTGGTGGAGTGATTGGTCCATATTTTTTGAAGGTGACAATGGAAATGCTGTTACTGTGAATGGTGATCGATATCGAACGATGATTACTAACTTTTTGTGGGATGAATTGGAGCATATTGATGTGCAGAATATGTGGTTCCAACAGGACGGTGCAACATGTCATTCAGCAGCAGAAAAAATCAATCTTTTGAAACAGAAATTTGGTAATCGAATAATTGCTCGAAGATCTAACACCTAGATTTTTTCCTATGAAAATATTTGAAAGCAAAGGTCTGTGCCAACCATCTACAAACAACTGAATATTATTGACTGTTTTCAAGTAATTGAACCGCAGTTATGCCTGAAAGTTATCGAAAATTTTGCAAAAGATTAGAAGCTTGTCATACCTACCTAAACCGCAACAATTGTACTCTCATTTGATTTAAAAGATTTGATCATTCTCAAATAATTTGTGTATTTTATTAAAAATTTAAAAATTAACCTCAAATTGGAACACCCTTTATTTGAAAATGTCAGCCTGGTCGCCGTTAAATCGAACAATTTTTGTTCATTCCACGCCTCCAGTTCTTTTCAAACAATCTATCTTTGCCAACTTTGTCATTGAATGAGAACAATTTAAATGCTTATGAGATAAACGGAACGTTTACTAACAGGATTTTGTTAGTCTGGTCGATTAAATAAGTTAATCTTGTTATATTATTGACAGTGAGCTATTCTTGTTGTATGCTCTTCAATTCTACGAATATACGAGGATCTGCATTCAAATTTTTTTGTTAATTTTAAAAGGTATTTTCACAACAAAATTTTAGTTTTAAATTCCTTTCTAGACGTTTATCAAATTTTACTTTTTAGCTTCAAGAACTAATTTTTGTTTTACAGCCTTGGCCGTTTATCGCAGTTCGAACGTCATTTTTGTTTATTTTGCCAGGAGTCTATTTCAATACCTTTTCTAGTCATTGCTATATTAATTTCTTTTTCCTGACTTCTTTGGTCTTCTTTTCTTTCTTTTTCTTTTGTTTTGGTATCCATTCCCCAGTCTTCCTCGGTAGTTTCTCATTGCTCATTCGTCTCATGTGTCCCTACCAAGAAAGTTGTTTTTTCTCAATACTATCTGTTAATGTTGTTTCTATCCTCATCGTCGGTTTAATTCTATCTGTTCTTACAGAGTCCTGTAGTGTTAGCTTACAGCACCTCCGCCAAAAATTATTTTCGACAGCGTCAACTCGGTTTTGCAATCTCTTATTTATTGTCCAGACTTCTGAGCCGTGGGTAACTGTGCTTTCTACCAACGTTGTAAATACTAATTTTTTTCCGAACTTCCTTACTCCATAATATTGAGTTTACCTGACTTGTGATGGCTCTCCCTCTACCTATTTTTTGTAATATGTCTTTTTCATCATTCCCATCTTCCGTCAATGTAACTCCTAGGTATTTATATTCTTTGGTATTTCTGATAATTTTGCCATCTATATTTAAGTCTTCTCGGGCGCGTCCTATTGTCATATATTCTGTTTTTTTCTGTATTTAATTCAAGACCCCACTTATTATATTCTTCCACGAGTTTTCGAACTATGTCTGTCATATCTTCAACATCTTCTTCTAGGACCACATGATCATCTGCAAATATAAAGTAGTTATTTTATTTTCACCAAGTTTTAATCCCATTCTACTACATTTTTTAAACCATTGTTTCGAAGCTGTGTTTATGTAAATTTTGAAGTGTTGGTGAGAGGCAACATCCTTGTCTCAGACCTTTATTAACTTGAAAATATTCTGAGCATGCATGTCGCGTCTTGATGTAACTTTTTCACTGCATTATTTATGTACTGTGGGTGTATTTCGGTCTTTGCCAAAACTTCCCACAGTTTATTTACAGGCACACTATCAGAGGCCTTCCTTAAATCGATAAATACTATATGCAATTGACTTCCATATGCTATTGATTTCTATATCAGTTTTATACAAAACAGATTATCAATACATGATCGTCCTGATCGGAAGCCACTTTGTTCCTCCCAATCGTCAAATTGACTTTCTATCCGATCTTGTACTACTCTGCCGTACAGTCTATCTGCGGAAGCTATAACACTAAGTCCTCTGTTGTTTGTACAGTCATGTTTATTCCCTATTTTGTATACAGAACTGATATAAGCAGTTTTCCATTCGGATGGTATCTCTTCCCCATACAAGCATTTGTTAAATATTACTCTTAGATTTTCCAATACTACATCCGGGGAAAATAATTCCACAGGTATACCTCCTAGGCCTGGTGATTTGCTGTTTTTCATTCTCGATAATGGCCTTTTTATTTCTTCTGTTGTAAATGGATCACATTTTGTCTGACATATTTGAAGGTCGAACGTAACATTTTCCAATTCTCTTCGTTCTTCGGTCAATAAAGTTTTATAATAGTTTTTCCATTTTTCTGTCCAATATGGTCTATTATTACTTTCTCATTTTTATTTGACTTCAATGTTCTTATAGTTTTCCAAGCTGCTCTAGATTTGGAGCACGCTAATTGGCTTTTGATTTCAAGACATTTCATTTCCCAGTATTCGCTTTTGGTTTTCCCAACTTGTTTTTTGACCAGATAGCAGTATCTTCTGTACATTTGTCTATCTTCTTGGTCTTTAGTACCTAACTAACCTAACCTAACCATCTACTATACAGTTCTTTCTTTTCTTTTAAGATTTTCCAATTCCTCATTCCATCAGTAGTTCTTTCTTTTCCCTGGTGATGATTTTCTTCCTACAGCCTCTGCTGCTGCTTCATGTAGGTACATTCTAGGAGTATTGTACAGTTCTTCTGGTGATCCTGTAGGTTCGTTTTTCATCTTTCGGGTAGTCTTATTTTGTATAAGAAACCTGTGGAATCGTCATAAAAACTGTCTAGGTTGTTTAGAGGCTGTCTTGCTTTTGAATCAGCTTTTGTTTTTTCCTCTTTTTGTTTAAAATTTTTGTATTTTATGAGAGATACAGCTTTAAGTAAGTAATGGTCTGACCCCATTTAAGTCTATCTGGTCGTTATAAAATTTTATAATTTGTCAAATCGGTGATCAAATGAAATTATATTTGCCTGCGTCTTGTATATCATTACTCAGTGGTTGGCTTAACAACCACATATGCCATTTGTAGTTCCAGTAGTATTAAGGAAACCAAAAAATTACTTCACAGCCTATTAATTTGCATAAATTAAATCCCTGACCAATAAATATCCCCAACGGTGGATTTTCCAAAACTTTCTTTCACCCAAATGTTGACATGATAATTACAAATTCCACAAATAAATATTTGCCAAATAGGTACAGTCTTTCTGTGATACACTTACATATATTTTCTACAATTTATTATCAGAGTTTTGCGGTTGATTTTTAAAAATTTTCTACCACACAAACACTTTCATGTCTACATCTATACAATTTCGGCAATTTTAACGAAAATTATTACACATCTTAGTAGCGTCACCTGGTGGGTGTGAACTGTCGCATTTATACATCTAATGTATCATCAGCGTACCACAATTTTTTGATTATTATTTGAAAAAAATTATCCTGTATACAGAACTTTTTTAGTTTGAGGACTGCTTCACAAATTTAACACATCACATTGTATCCTTGAATTAGAAGTTAATCCCGGTTACGGCATTATGGTTGAACCTTTTGTATGCTTTAACAATCATTAATCTTAATTGAGCTTTTGAAAATATCGTATTACATTTGTTATGCGTTAACAATGGATGCGTTAAAGGCGGACTTCCTTTGTTGGAAGACGAAAAATATATTTCCTAATAGAACTGTTCTGCCTGAATTAGTTCCTTACCTTCTACGGTTGATTCGTAATCTATAAGTGTGTATGTTAAAAAGTTTTAAAATTCTAAGAATTTTAATAATTTAAATTTTTGTTTCAGTTGCTACAAAATTTGGGTAAAGTGGATAGGACAGCTGACGAAATATTCGATGAACACTTACAGAACTTTACCAGGCAACAGAATGCAGCCAACAGATTACAGAAAGAATTTAGTAATTATATCAGATGTGTTAGGGGTAAGTTGTTTTTATTTAAATTATGTCCAGCTATACGGCTCCCAATAAATTTACGAACAATTTGAAATATTTAACAAAATGGTACACAATTCGCTTACAACTTGGGGCGCTTCGGCAGAAAGGGACGCTATTTACAATAATGGTGTGTGCTAATTCGTATTTGAGACCAGGGGCCCGATTCGTGATACCACACACACACCCCTTGCGCGAGCCGGGAAATGAGGCTACCTTTCGGTTTATTCGAGGAGCACCCCCACCCCCCTTTCCACCACCCCCTAGACTAAAGTCCAAGTCCTCACGCTACTCAGTTACCATCCTGTACAGCGCCGTCCTCTCTTGTGGTTTCTGTGGCTTGGTTTGTTGTTGGCTTTCGCCTTCTAGGGCTTTAAAGCCATTGTCTTCTGGGTGTACGATTATCTTTCTGATTGCTTGTGATAAAGCACTTCCCTTTGCGGGATTATCGTCTGTTGTTTGTTTTTGTGTGTGTGTGGTCCTCTTGGGTAAGGACTCGGGTTTGCAGTGTGTCTATGATTCCTGAAAGAGAATCCTGAAAAGAAAATTCTGGAACAAAAAAAATCTGAGAGGGAAAGTCATATTAGTAAATGGTTGATCCTAATCGTCTTGTTCTTGCTCTTAGTTGTTGTCTTCAAAGTGTAATTGGTTCTTCGGCCTTTTGTATTTGTCGATGAATCTCGGGTCGTAGTCTAGCAGTTGTCTCAGGTGATCATTCGGGTGGTTCTTTAGTCTATCGAAGGTCCTTTTGGCTCTTTCCCTCGCTGATACAAGTACCGGGGTGTACTTGAGGTCTCGGAAGATGGTCTTGTTGCTCACTAACCATGGCGCATCCACGGCTTGCCTTAAGCTCAGGATTTCCATGCCGTTGTATTTTTCTTCTGTTGCGTTTACAGGTGTGCCCCATTCTATCCAATCTATAGGTTAGTATCGGTAGGACGATTGATTAGGGTCAGCTTGTTTCGTAGGTTTAGTTTACTATACCTGCCCGTCAGTGGAGCGAGTTTGGCTCTTACCGCCCTGGCTTTTTGTCATGTTGCCTCTGTGTGCTTCGTGATGTTTAGGCCTTTGTCGATGGTGACCCCTAGATATTTGACTTCGTTTTCCCATGGAATGGGGTTTCCGTAGACCTCTAGATGTTGCATTGATGCTGTTCGCTTCCTGCCTCTGATGAGGATGGCTTCGAGAATACAAAATAGCATTTATATCAAAATTCGTTTGACGTAATTTTTCGAGTGGTAGAAAGCTATGCGACTGGATCGTCGTAATGGTTTCTCGAGGTAATCGGGCCCTTGAGTACTTTCCTAAAATATCGGCCCAACACAACAATAAAAACAAAACTAACCGACAAATAACTATAAATGTCAAAATTTCGTATACGTTTGACCGTTAGAATCTCTTATCGGACACGATCTTCGAGAATACAAAATAGCATTTATATCAAAATTCGTTTGACGTAATTTTTCGAGTGGTAGAAAGATCGAATGGTTTCGAGAATCGGGCCCTTGAGTACTTTCCTAAAATATTAAAAATTAAGGTAAAATATGAAAGGGGGCCACCGCGATCCCCGGGCCTTAATCCCCTAGATTTTTTGATATGGGGGAGCACATGGAGAAATTGGTACAGGATACACTAGTAGAAAGCGCTGAAGATTTGCGAAACCGTATTATTCTGTTCCGCGAGACGATTCTAACACTTGCAATCTTTCAGCGGTTAGGGCAAAATACAGGGTGTCTCAACGAAAATGAGCCACCCACAATCTTTCCCAAAATACTCATTATTTTGAAAATCGCAAAAACACGTCAAATGATTTACGAAGGGAAACATATTTGGCCATACTAATTAAATTGCACCCTCATCACTCCAGCCTAGCTACTCGTTTTTTTTTAATTGAACGCTGCCATAAGTGACACCTCGGTTTAAAGCCTGTTTAAAAAGGAATTCCTTGTCGTTTTGGATTTTCTATTAACATTTTCGGAATTTGCGAATTAAAACGTGGTTCCTAGATATTCTTCTGGTCTGATGTTATTGATAAATAATAAAAACTAGCTGTCGCCCAGTGGTCGAAATTCGACCAATTGTGTCAATATCTATGGGAGGTTAAGTAACCTGAAAATTTTATCGTGACATTCTATCTAGGACTTTAGGGAGAACAGCAATTACACGGAACGGATCCATATTCGGAATCTCTGTGTGATAGTTTTCTCGAAAATCCTAGATGTCGGTCTTACATCTCGCTTCTACAAATAAGTAACGAAATTCAAGTTTTTTTCAGATGTAATTCATAGGACTTTATTTGTATTCAAATTCGTAATTCTTAATTTAATATGACAACAATTCAACCGCTAATGGGCTACCCTACATATTTATTTTTTCTAACCTCCCTGTATAGCTATAATTGCACTCAATTCTCTAACATTTATTAAAATCCTCATTATAATAATTCCATCTCATTATATATTCCCACCACCCGGTATATGCAACTGCTCATGGACCATGCATAATATTTTTTAACATTTTTTAACCACCCGGTATACCATTCTGTATATGCCACTGCCTATGAGCCACCGTATTTACTCTTTTTGTTTATAAAATTTTTAACTATCTTATCTATAATTCTACTCCGATCTATATTTTAATCATCATATATATGGAACTCTTCGTGGGCTACTCTATAAATCATTTCCTTTTCTAACATTTTTTATCATCATCCTGTATATCTATAATTCCTCTCACCCTATATTTCATCTTCCCTATATATACAACTGGTTATGGTTTACGAAATGTGTGGGTGGCGGAAATGCATTTCCATTTCCGCCACCCTGTATATACTTCTCTGTATAATATTTTTTGCACCATCCTGTATAACTGTAATTCTACTGCGCCTTCTATTCCAAGAGCCCTGTAAATTCAACCGCTAATGGGCTTCCCTATATAATTATTTTATTAGTTATAATTGCACTCTACTCTTATTTTAAACACCCTATATATGCAACTGCTTATGTGCCACCCACGAAAAAAAATGATTTAACATATCTAGGTTCGCCCTGTATAATTATAATATACAACGATTACTTTACCACAAAACAATAACAACGCTTGCGTGTCACTTCCAGAAGTACATGCTCCAAGTATATAACAGCAAGTATATATAATTACTCAATGTTTTGAGTCTGGCGGCGGCGGCACATTCAGTTGTTTGGCGTTGACATTATGGACGTAAATAATGAATTTTTAATATATTTTATTTAATGAATGAACTAATATTATAAATTAATATTTGCATTCTGCACTGAATGTCATCATTGTTAGTAGTAAATGTCTTAGTTTCGTTCCATAGTAGCTACAGTGTAGTTAGGTCTTACTTCGTTATTTTCTCACTCGGCAAAATGGTTTACACATTAGCAGAAAAAAATTAAATTATTGTTATTTATGTTCAGAGTAATTATTGTGCTAGAGAAACTGCTCGTAATTTCAACGTGATTCATCCAGAAAGACTCTTAAGGCATAAATACATTACTGAACTGTGAGGCAAATTCAACGACACGTGATCCGTGGTCAACAAGAAACGCGAGCCAAGAAGAATCGATGACTTTAACACCAATTGCGTTAACATCAGATGTTCCACGAAGAAGTGTTCTCAGAATTCTGAAACGTAATAAGTTCCAGCCCCACAAAATCAGACCTATCAAAGAATTAAATGAAGACGACTTTGACATTGTCCGGTCACATAAACAACATTCCCAATTTTTTATGCAATACTTGCTTTTCTGACGAAGCCCCATTTTATTTAAATGTTTAGGTAAATCGTCATAACTGCCGATACTGAAGTAACATTAATCTACAGTTATTTCGAGAGACTCATACTCAACGACCTGTAAAGCTAAATGTGTGGGAGGAATTCTAGGTGATTATATCGTTGGACCCTTTATCATAGATGACACTTTAAATGGAGATAAATATTAAGACTTACTTGCAAACGCTGTAACCCAAACATAACTGAAATTTTGGAGGCAGATGATCGTCTAAGTAGAAGACGAACTTGTTTTTCACCAGTTAGAGAGTTTCTGGATAAAAGGTTTCCTGATAGATGGATTGGAAGACAAGGTACCATCGAGTAGGCAGCAAGGTCGCCCTGAGTTTTTTTCTTTGGGGGCATTTAAATACCACCAGGTATGCTACTCCTCCAGAATCACTAGAAGATCTGAAGAAGAAGGTAGCCGGCTTACTCCAGATGTTTTTCCAATGAATTTGAAGTGGATGGAGACCATTTCTTACATCTGTTAGAATAAAATGATTTAAAATGCATTGTCAGTTTAATTTTCCTTGTAATAGCAAAAAGTCTTTAAAATTATGAACGAATTATCTATTTTAATTATTATTCGACAATAACATCAGATATTAAAAAATAGCCAGGAATCTCGTTTTATTACGCAAATTCTTTAAATCTTGATGGAATATCAAAAACACCCACCGTTGAATTCTTTTTTAAACAGGTTTTAAGGTGTCATTTATGGGAGGGTTCCGTTTTAAAAAAATTGACTAGCTAGCCCCTGGTTGATGAGGGTGCAATTTAATTAACGGTTATTATGGCCATATATGTCTCCTTTCTTAAATCTATTTGTGTTTTGGGACAATTTTCAAAATAATGCGTATTTTGGGAAATATTCCATGTGGCTTGTTTCCGTTGGGCCACCCTGTATTTTACTTCGTATTGAAGCATGTAATAATTATTTCAAGAATAAAATATCATCTACCTACTAAATTAAGTTTTATTATAGATTTAGTACATTTTTTTACTATACTAATTTCCTTAATATTTATATGTTACCTGTGTTAAGTGTTAAGTTAAGTGTTAAGCAAAAACTTTTTACAATGTTTTATTTTGAACAAGTTTAGTTAACAATGACATTTATACACTAAAATACATCTGTTATACAGATTTATAAAGAACCATAATTTTATTGAATTCTACTAAACTGAATAGCAGCTTATCCTTTCAAATTAAACTCTTTTCATTCATTATCTGTGAATGTTAATAAATTAACAAATAGTGCTCGTTTAATATAATTACATTAATAGTTTGCACGCAGAAATGTATAAAATGTTCGTACAATAATTGAATTCCAAAACATTTTTCATTATCCTAAGTTAACGTATATTGGGAAATAAAATTCTCTTATAACTAAAGGACCCCGCTGAATCCTTATGGGAAATGGCTTTCGGTCAAATTTTTTCAAATTAATGTATGGATAGCTCTTGAAGAGTAGATCAATAGTGCTCATGGACGCAAAGCTCCAAAGCCAATAGTTTACGATCTACAGCCCCCTAAAGTTGAGGTGGTCCAGAATCCTTATGGGAAATGGCTTCAATTTTAGGGGGCTGTAGATCTTAAACTATTGGCTCTGGAGCTTTGTGCCCGTGAGCACTTTTGATCTACTCTTCAAGAACTATCACATACTTGAATTTAAAAAAAATTAGCCGAAAGCCATTTTTCTTAAGGATTCTGGACCACCTCAACTTTAGAGGGCTGCAGATCCTAAACTATTTGCTCTGGAGCTTTGTGTCCGTGAGCACTTTTGATCTACTCTCCAAAAGCTATCACATACTTGAATTTGAAATTGTTTTACCGAAAGCCATTTCCCATAAGGATTCTGCGGTGTCCTTTCTAATGGATATTTATAAAAAAGGTCATTGAAAGTAACAATTCATTAATATTCGCTCACCTACAGTGTAACTTATCCTACTTTTTTTAATATAAACACTTTGCGAAATAATTACTGTGAGTATGTTAATTTGATTGAAACATAAATGAAGAACAGCAAGTCATCCCAAAAAATCTTATGATCGGCCCACTCCAAATCGGATGATGTGGGTATCAATCATGCATACATCTTATTTTCTGTTGCCACTGAATATTATTTATTTACATACTACGTGATATATTACGGACCATAAATTTGCTTTCTTTGTTGGAGGGAGGGAAGGGTTAAGCGATATTATTAGCATTTTTTTCGCTGGAAAAAATCAAAATTTTTATTATAAATTTCACTTTTAAAACTTAGTGTAAATACTTTATTTTTAATTTTGCACTCTTGTTTTCAATTAAGATATGGCTTAGGTGGACCAGCCAATTTTATATCTAATTTGTTTTGAAACGATTTGTTTTTAATATAGCCAATGTTAAAGTTGATACTCATTTTCACAGTTATGTAAACACACACACACACTGTATGTTAAATATTCTTTCATAGACTACGAGGACAAAAAGAAAGCAACCACTAATTAAATCACGTAAACAAAAATTTGAATTATTGAAACGTTCGGATACGTCCGGTCAATATCAGCAGAGCTCGGTGTCTCCGTGCGGCGTATGAAAATCAGCCCATTACTTCATATACCTAGTTTGTATTAACTATCTTCTATCTCTAGCCGAAGTGCACGGTGAAATATTCTTACACGCGAATATAAGTTTGGATTAGAGCTTAAATTGTTTTTTGATAAATTCGTTGTTATTGAAATCATATTTATTAAACATTTTTTTTGATTTTTAACCTTATTAAAAGCTTATTAAATTTGGTGGTTCAGTTCAATAAATTGTGAAAACAACAAATTTTTGCTAATTATTCTTAACAATACAGTATCGATAAAGACCAGTGCTGCAGTGAAAAAAAAAACACCAGAAACTATCGATCTTATTCAAACACATTAATGTCAACAAAAATATATATAATTAAAAAAAATTTTAGGACATTAACTAAATTTTCACAATTGTAACAGTCTTTCAAACTATTGTCAGTTGCAAACACATTCCTTAATTTTCTCATTGAATAAACAGAGAATGACTTCGCATTGGACTGCATGTGTTCTGCTGCAGTTTTGTATATGAAAAGACTCCATGTACCCCAGATAAAAAAGTCGATAAAATTTTAGTGTGGTGATCTTGGAGAGAAATACTGAAAAATTTCTAACTCTCTGAGAAATTGGCAGATCATTTATTCATCAACATTTCTTCCGTAAATCACGGATAAAACTACTACTACAGTTCAATTAAACAACCTTTGGTCATATCCACTCAGATTAGCTAAAAATTTGTGGTTTCCCCTTTCACGAATAGAGTTCTTCATTCCAATTTTGACTCTTTTTAGAAGTAAAAACCTTTTTCTTGGAAAATTTGGCCTCGCCGGTATTTCGTACATATTTTGGGAAATTTTCGATTTTCACATTTTTGCATTTACCAGTTTAAAAATTCTAAGACTTGAAAATTGGCCAAATGTGCAACAATTGTTCTTTTAAAATTTGTCATACAATTGAATTATCCACTCTCAATGCAATGGAGTTCGAATACTTTAACATAGTCAGTCTTTCAGAAATATTATCTAATATCGCCTCTTCCAGACGTACTACCTGTTGTTAGTGACGTTCCCACATTGTTTCTTTTTAGCCGACTGTTTGCGATTACTCGAAACCGGC
Source organism: Octodonta nipae (assembly GCA_034190945.1). Lineage (NCBI taxonomy): Eukaryota > Metazoa > Arthropoda > Insecta > Coleoptera > Chrysomelidae > Octodonta > Octodonta nipae. The sequence goes on from CM067216.1 coordinate 51,928,795, forward strand.
TGAACTAATTTAGATCGTTTAAACTGAATTTTGTTAAGGACGATCCCAAAGTGGTCCCATAATTTTATCGGTGACAAGGCTTATCGGAAAAAACTTGTTCTTATCCATGGTGTTTCTAAAATAGGGTCCCAAACTTCTGCCTTGTATAAAACTCATTAAAATAAGCTAAAAAGTCCCTATTAACACGTGCCCTAAATCGCACCCTTAGGAAATTATATGGTATGAAAATGGCTCAAGCAAAACTGTTTTTTTTTTCTGTTATTGACAAAACTGTTGAAAATAAATAGAAAAATAATGTATGGGTCTTACATAACTTTTTACGTTACATAACATGTGCTACTCTGTTTTTCGACATGCAAATCATAAGAGGTTGGTAAACGGGATTTTCGGCCAGTAATTTTTTAATTTATTTTTTTCTACAATTTTTTTTACAGATTTATTAAATCTTAACAATTTTACGTAAAAACATTATCTTTGTCCAGTTCTATATTTTCAACATTTTTAGAGTTTGAAAATTCAATAACATTATTTAAATAAATTGGAATTAGGAATGATCATAATTTAGGACATAAACTAAGAATATTTGATTTTCCATTCACCAGTTTTACTAATTAAATACTATAAACCTCAATTGGCAGTTTATCAATAACTTAAATTGCTAAGCGTTGTGTTTATCATGGTAAATAGATTTATGTAATTATAGACCTAATAACTTAAAGAGCTGGGTAATTTTCAAACTTAATTTACTCGAAAACCATTGGAAATATCGATTTGGACAAACCTAATAGTTTTTACGTAAAATTTTTAAGATAAATTATAAATCTGCAGAGAAAATTGTAAAAAAAGTTAAGAATAATACGGACCGAAAACCCCCTTTACCAACCCAAATAGGACACTTATGATTTCGACGTCAAAAACGGAGTAGCAAATGTTATTTAACGTAAAAAGTTATATAAGACCCATACATTTTTGTCTATTTATCATCGATCGTTTTGTCAATAACAGAAAAAAAAAGTTTTGTTTTAGCCCTTTTAAGGCCATATAACTTCCTAAAGGTGCGTCTCAAGGAACATGCTAATCAGGACTTTTTGGCTTATTCTAATAAGTTTTATACACAGCAGAAGTTTGGAAGCCTATTTTAGAAACACCCTGTATAGCAACATTTGGCGAAGGCGATAGTAATAAATGAACGCAATTGTCGTTGTTCCAATTCTGATGTGCAGTTAATTGAATACAAATTGGAATTAAATTAAAATAAATATTAGTTAACTTTCTTCGAGAAGGTCGTTCTCAATTCGTCTTGATATATAGTGTGTCGACATAAGTTAGAATCATATGGAAAAGTTTCTTTTAAGTAACATTTAGAAAAAAAGTTAGTGTTCATTAAAATCTGTATGGTCTGAAACCTCAAATAAAATCATAAAATGTCAGTTTCAAAAAATATAAATTTTGCTTGTTAAGCCATATCATTAAAAATTGTAAATTAAATGAATATCTGAAACATCCCAAAACAAATTATTATATTTCGCAGAGTGGATAAAATATTAAATTTCTACTAATGCCAGCGCATCCACCACAATTTTACATAGATACTTTATTTACATCTTACTTCGATTTACTTTTCGAAGGTGTTTATAACTTTTATAAACTATAATTTAGGGATTAATTATATAATAAAAAGGTTTGCTAATAAGGAACATTTGTTTTCATTACTGGTATTGATGTTTATAGGTGCAATCTTGAAACCCTAACCTGCAACTATCACAATCAGTATAAAAAATTATATATACATATTTTTTTCATTGGGGGCCAAGGTGAGAGAACATTTAAGAAATTACGAACATTTAACAAATTACTTTATACTTTTATAGGAAGAAAATTTCTAACAATGATCTTTTGTACAGTAATTAAACTGGTCAGTTCATTCTTGCGACTCGTAAATGGAATAATTACCAAGGTATAGCTGAAAAAATACTACTCCCTAAGATATCAAGTCGAAATTCCGCGCTAGACTTGTTCACATAATAACATTCATTTCATTAATTATTGTTAACTGTATTTACCGGTCCCAATGACCAGCACTATGAACTTTAGTCGTATACTGGACGCTTCTACTTTTACATTCACTGGCTAAATATAAGATTCGATCGGTTTAAACACAAACATGAATGACTATTTAATAAATGGAGTTGAATTTTTTTTTGTGTTATATAACAATTCACGAATAATTAGCAAATGCGAATTAGAAAATTGGTCGGTGGGCTTATTTCAGTTCGTAGTGCGATTCTCAAATACATTTTCTATTACTCAAATGAAGATAAGTGAGATTTCAATTTCTAAAAACATATGAAAATTTCGAAAATCATTACATCCCCACCCCAACACACACATCACGCATGAGAATATTCGAACAAACATATTGAAACAATTTTAAATATAGGGTCCCAGTTGAGATTTATAGGAGAAATAAAGGGAAAAACCTAATAATAAACGCCAAGTATATCAAATCAAAGGCCTCGTTATGTGGAACACAAATACATTTTTTAATTTGATTAAACATTATTAACGAAAATATTGTCCAAATCTAAAGAGCCTAAAAATTTGAAAAAATTAGAAATATACTATAATTCAATATTTATTTTGAGGAGTAAATTATAAAATTTAATGGATACCTACTATAAACTTTATAAGCATGTAATACGATGAAAGGGCTAGTAGCAAGGAATACAAATAAATTCTATTTTCATATTTTTAAAATAATTTAGTTAAATGTTATTAACAAAAATATACAAAATTCGACTCATTTCCTTATTTATCTCCGAAACTATTGAGCTACTGTTGAAAAAATATATGAATAAATGGTCTGACATTTTTTAATAGATTATCATAAAAAAATTCAAATATAGTTGATATGCATTTTTAAAATAATTTGGTGCAAAAATTTGATATTTAAAATTTGACCCATTCATTCATCCCTTTATCTGGGAAACTACTGAGCCTAAAATGTAGAAAGAAAAAAGTTATACAAGACTTCACTGAAAGTTTAATGGCAAAATACCTTCAATATCCTCGTTTTAATTTTGAAGATCAAATTAGGAAATTGAACAAATGTTTTGCATTGACTTGACATCTTTCAGAAATCAGAAAGAACTATTAATTTCATATATCTTTTTTTAATTTTTTTTGCCGAATTTTCAATTCATCGGATATGGCTTCAACTTGCAAGTTAATAATTCAACAAATTTTATTTGGCACTTATAGAAATTTAATTTCAGAATTAAATTACAAATTAAGATTAATACTTGAGTCATAACAAAATAGTGACAATAATTTTAATTCATAACCATTACTAATGATAACACAAGGAAATTGAAACAGAGACAGGAGATAACAAAAGACGGGAAGTATAATTTGTAACAAGCTTTCGCTTCCATTGACTCCCGCTCTTTTTTATGATTTTAAAACACATTGTTTAAAGGATATGAGGAAATAAGAAAATTATTATTTATTTAACTTAAAGCATGTTTGTTATGATTTACCTAGTTTACGACAAATCCCAAAGTTGGTACGAAACTCTTAGTATGCAAGCCTAACCCGTACTTATTTATAACAAACACCATATTCAGTTTTTTTGGTCAATATGTGCTTTGGGTGTACTAATCGGACATTTATAACAAAATATACATTAACTGGTTCACATTTTCAGAATTTCCCCCGTTGCTTGAAGACTAGCATTAAGTATTCTTGTATGAATACACCAATTGCAGTTAACATTTTATTTTTTCTAAATTTATTTCTACAGGAACTATTATAGTTTAACTTGTTAGAACCATTTTTGAATTAAAATGATCCTCAATCTTCGCATCACCCAAGAAGTTCCATATCTTAACTTTGACTTATTACGTGATACACCATTTTTGGATCAACTTCGCCTACTAATGCTATAGAAAGTTTTGCTAAGAACTATGCCAACTAAAAAAGACATCAAAATGTAAATCCAAGAATTGCGTACTCTCTGAAGCTTTGAATATCCTGTTATCTGAGTTTGTGGCACTTTGCATAATCATACTTTTATTTAGTAGTAGCTTGTTCCTTTACTGCTTCGATATCTGCATTCAAAATAAGTTGGTTTATATTATATGATATATATTGTTTCTGGTCGGGAACCTTCATCAGTTGCGCTTCTCACAATAGAAAGTCCTCTCGAACATTTATTTATGTATTTGATACATAACAGTAAATTTGTAGACGCGAGATGAAATGACACCTCGAAGAGAGTATCCAATATTTCTGACAGGTGAAGTAACCTGAAAATTTTATCATGACCTTATGTCCTAGGAGTTAAGGGAGAACAGCGATTATACGAAACGGCTCCAGATTCGAAATCTCTGTGTGCTGTTTCTCTCGAAAATCCTAGATGTATGTCTTACATCTCCCGTCTATAGATTTGCTTATTGGTATTCACGTTACTTGATATTTAATTTCTTAGAACACAGTGAAAGCGTTGATACTCTGTTAGCCATAACCGATTCAAAGAATTTTGACGAATTTAATAGACTGACTGGTCTATAATTTTAATTTTATCACTTTGTAAACTGGAATTATATTACTTTTTAATTCATCCGGAAATACATCAAACTGATATGAGCTATTTATTACATGTAGGAGTGTAACTAAAATATGACTAATACTTTTTTATTGCTGATTCTGCTTTTTCCGGATTTGGACTGTGTCATTTTTTCGAACTAATTTATTTATATACCTAAACCGGCATATAAACAAAGTTTTCCGACGTTTCGGCCACACTTATTCTGACTCCATTCATTTAGTCTTATTCTCACAAACACACTTTGAAACTTCACTTTTATTAAACTTGTCACACTGTGTCACGCTTGCATTCCAAAAATTAAATTGAATACTTAAATAATTGCACAACAATTCGTTGATTTTGTATAACTTGCTACTTGTGAAATTTTACAAAGAACACGAGTTATTTTTTTCATATTCATTGTAGTTTTCGGGAATAATGCAAAGATACTGTTTTGTGTCCTCGAAATCATAAATGTTCTGTGTCCTCGAAAACATAAATGTTCTGTGTTAATTGGACTATTAGCTTTGTATCTTACATTTTAGTCCAACTGCCATCCAGCTCTTACACTATTAAACAGATTTCATTAAAGATGGAAAGACTCATAAGAGTGCTAAAGTGAACTGAAACTAAGATACATTCATTTTTATAATTGTAACCTTATCTTTACTGCTATGGCGGTTCAGTATAGAAAAAATTATGAAAATTATAATTTCTATATGTATTGAAATTTTATTTCATTTATTTATTTGGTAATGGGGTTATAGCAACCCTAATAATCACATAACCACGTAATGGTTGTCAATGTGTTTGGAAGAACTAAGTGATCTATCAAAGGTGATACCCAGGTTTAAAAAAGAAGTTCAACATGTAGAAAAGATCATTTGTGTGAAACCATTTAGTGTTACCCAAATTCATCACCAAGACGAGATCTAGCCAGTCTTGCGTTCTCAATCTTAGTCTTGGAATCGGTCTTGCAGCAATATTATCCTATTATAAGTCAATAACATATTCATTGGTATATATTGGAGAATGGACTTTTAAATGGTCAGCATAAAGTAGAGTATTACAGTCATGTCTATAATAACAGATATCGTCAATAAAAAACTAAAATAATAGAACGTAGTGTGAGGCTTGAGCAATTCCTTCTCCCGAAAAGTCAATGTTGCTATTGAAGACTGTTACATTGGAAATTGTAAGGTTAAGAGGTGTAAGGAGGTTAAAGATCTGGGGGTAGTCTTTCAAGATAACTTCAAATTCAATACCCATTTCAGCTACCTGATCAACAAAGCATACAAAGTTCTTCGATTTGTCATACGTAATAGCCAAATTTTGAGTGTAAAAGCAACCATAAGACTTCGCCCTTCACTTATATACTCAGTGTCTGCAATGATGTGCTGTCCAATAACATAGTTCCTGACCTATTTAACATCAAATTTGGTGAGCTTAGGCGCATATTATTGCTGCATGAGGGTGCAAACCCTTCATGATATTGGCATGTCTGTGACATTATCAAATACTTTTGTACTGTTTAACCCTTCACATATAAGTACCTATTTGGTGTTTGTAAAGAGAATAAATAAATAAATAAATAAAATCAACTGAGTCTGTCATACACCATTTCACCTATTAATTTTTATTATTTACGATCTATAAGGTAAGAAGGCTGGAATTTAACAGAAATGCCGTGGGAAAATCAAGCTCAATGATATCAACCTGTTCGCCCCTATCAATAAGAGATACATTATTCGAGAAGCTGATCAGATTTGAAATATTAGTATTTTAGAAATAATTTCTTCAGGAAGCTTAGAGCCTATAATAGCATCCGAAAGGTTAAGTATAGAACTTAAGTAAGGCTTTGGTAAGGCTTTTACAACTAATTTTTTTTATCACCGCTAATGAACAATTACTATGTGTTTCTATTTTCTGGGAAGACAAGCCTCTAAAGAATTATGTCCATCCAGAATGATAATTAAAAGGGGATGTATTGTTATAAATAACTATTCGTTGCGTGTAGCACACCACTGACCGACGCAAGTTTCAGAACGATCGAATTACGCCATAGCTGCTAGAATATTGAAAATTTCAGGTACAAATGGGAGGAATCCGCAATTATAAATACTATCGAATAATTTCCCGAATGAGCTAGTTAATTTTAGTTTAGTAATAGATATAGTTGTGTAGATGTGAATATCCTTAGGATTACCATTGTTAAGTATCGATATAATGAAATTTTATGAAGACATTCGAGCAATACGTAACTGTGTGGGAACCCGGCGTCTTTCAGCTATTAAATAAAATATCACGTTTCCGATATTCAATTTCATCACTTCTTTCAACTTCGTCGGGCGTATTTTTAATATCTCCGACTGTTAATACGAATTCCATAAAAGCACGTAAAGTGAAAGCGTTTTTACTGTTCGTATATCTCACTTCGTATCTTCCGACTCTGCCAATTAAAAATTCAAATGATGATTGGAACGGAACGTAAACGATTATCAGGCACCTCGTGTATTATAAACGGCGATACGGGTTGCATCACATGTAACATCACATACGTTATGGTCGTTCTATGAAAAATGGCCATAACTGAAGAATTTACCTCTATTCAGGCTATTGAACTTCGAGTTGGTGCTGTTGATGTTGGCCATTTTATCATTTTTCGTCAACGAGGAACTGTACATTTTTTATTGTACACTTTTTATGTAAATTTAGGATTCCAATGGAATTTAACGTGTTTATATGCGGTTCTCGCCTATTGAAATTGTACTTGTTTTCATTAAACACTTTTCCTTCTATCTTTTGTCAGTTCAGTTCTGCCCGTTCCTTCATTGAGTTATCTCTTTATATTATATTATCACTCCATCTTTTACGGAGTCGGCCTAGACTTCTTCTATCTGCTGGTGATTTGCATCTGCAATTCCTACTATCCTATCTTCTGCTATTCTCTATATTTGATTGTTCCACCCTCTTTTCCTTTTCAATGTCTATTCATTTACTCTTTCCACATTACATACTGTTCTGATTTCATCACTTTTGCTCAATCTCTTAGTGTTTTTCCTATGATGCTTCTTAGTATTCTCACTAATGTTACTTGTAGCTTTCTTTGTATTTCGGAAATGTCAGGTGCTGTTTCTGCTTTGTATGCCATTATTGGTTTTACAGTAATGTTGGCAACCGCTGCTCTATGGGCTTTCTATATTTGGTTTTTCACTTCTGTTTCCAGATAGTTGCTTTCCATAATCTGCTTTATGGTGATACCATGAATCTTACATCTAATCGATTCTTTATCGATGACAAATGTTTTCGTCTACTCGGCTGAAATTGCTGTACTCTCTTCGAGGTGTCATTCCTTTGTGTCATTCTGTCCTAGGAGTTAAGGGAGAACAGCAATTACACGGAACGGCTCCAGATTCGGAACCTCTGTGTGCTAATTCTCTCGAAAATCCTAGATGTGGGTAGATCTTTGACCTTTGCCTTTCTTAATGTCCTTCCTTTCTTATCACATCCATAATGAGATTGATAGACACTTAAGGAGCATTCATGTCTGATACCTATGCCTGTTTCTTTCTCTTCTGTGAGTGGTCCATCTATTGCGTTTTCTTGTATATATCTTCAATTGTCGTAATAATATCTAGCGGTACTTGTATACTCTATAGAAGATGAAGCACGACTATCGAAGTCTTTTTCTAGTTCAATTAGAAAGATGAACGCCGGGGGATTATATTCTACTCTTTCTCTTTTATTTGTCTCGTTACGAATACTGAAATCTGTGTAAGATCTTTCTCTTTGGAAACTCTGTTGTTCCTCTTCTAGTGAAATTCCTTGGTTTATTATTTTGGATGGGATTTTGATTGTTTTAGCGTGGTGTTCAAGTGATTGCTCCCTCTATAGTTTTCTGTTTTGTTTTTCGTCACCTGTTTTGATTATTGAATTTAGTTGCTAGTCTCCCATTGTTTTTCTTTTATCACGAGACAATATTTTTCGAGCATGCCTTGTCGTGGGTTATACTCCGGATCCGTTTGATAAAAATAACCCCAAATTCTTATGTAGAGTTGCGTTCTGAAAACGGTGAAGCTAAAGCTGGCGGCCAAGAAACACATCGGCCAGCTTAGAACCAATGTCGTAAAATTTTGTTGAATGAGTAAGATTATGAACCGAATTCATTTGCGAATTTATTAGATCACTTTAAAATTTTATTCTGCTGGATTTTGCATTTACCTTGCATGCTTCTCTATACCAGCTGGATAAATAAAAACGTTGACCAGGGCCGTTCCCAACATATTCGCTTCATTGCACCAAGGTGAGTTCGAAATCGCTGAAAAACGTTGTATCTTTGGTCAGCAAGATTTTTGAAGTTGTCAAATTTTGGCGAACCATTGGATTAGCCCTTCTCGAATAATTAGGAATTTTGTCAGCAGGTCATGCTCAAAATACCGTGAAAAAGATATATCTTCGACCTGAAGACGTTAATTAAATGGCCCAAACTCTCATTACCCTTAATTTTGAGTATACAAGCTCTTAGCGTTAAATTGTCTTACCCATTAGTTAAAAACAAGTTTTTGGCTACATTTATTGAAACTGTTGTTTTCTGCCTATAGTGTTTCAACTTGTCTATCTGTTACGCTATGTAACAATAAAATGGCTTTCCACTAATTTTTGTGAAACTTTAAACACGTACATCAAAAGTTTCAACGGCCCAGTCTCTGATTTGTATGCCTGTCTCTGTTTTCTTGCTGTACAAGACAATGAATGCCTTCTTCGGTAATATTGTTTGGCGTATAGCCTTCAAATATTCTAGATGTGTTGGAGGAGTTACTTGTACTTTACTCTTTAAGTATCTACAAATATCAGGATTTTAAAAAATCAATAATTTGTTAATAAAAATTTTGATTTGTAATGTTTACGATAATTTTTCCTAAAATCTTCTATTGTATCAATAATTTATACTAGCATTGTGGCATCTAACGAGCTGTGTACTTTCTGATTCTGCTATAATATATCTTTTTAAATAATTACTTTAAGAAAATAATGACTTAAAAACAAAAATTAACGGGTTACAGTGTATTTTTGTAACTCCCTGTGTAACTTTTATTGAGTTTGTCCACTACTATTCGAATGCATTGTATAATACACTGGATTCTTAAAAAATAGATTTTATTCAAAATAATTAATGATTAATATATTCTTACTTCCATATTATAATTTAAAAATAGCATTTCCACAAGAAGAAAAGACGACGTTTATAATAAAAACATTCAAAATCAAATATGTCAATAATATTCTAGAACCTGACATACAGCAAAACTGCAATTTCAGCATAAAACTTACTAGCGTGATATTTGATGATAGGTATGGCGTATGTAATTTTGGCCTGTACTTAATTACCCGATAATTTTTATGTACCTTGCACATTTCGATCCTTATCCTTGAAATTATTTTTTTCATATTTTTCATCAAATATACAAATATAATAAATAATCCGACATTTATGTAATCTCGGGGTCTGATCAAAAGTTCTAATATTTACTCGGTAATGTTTATACTCGTAAACTTGTGCTGTTTGATCTAAAGATGAAAAACCAGCAAACGTTTTGACGTCATCCAAGGCTCTAACTCTACTTTGCTCGGATATTAAATGCATAATAAATTTGAAGATGGTCGATCTGCATGTGATAATTTTATGCGCTAATCAAAAAATATATTATTAATCATTCTATTAATGTTGTTTTTCAAAATTTATCACTGGTATTGTATTCCATAAACGTGTTTTATCGTCTCCAACCCAATCTGTAAATATGAGTCAACTTGGTCTCGTTTGATATATTCTCTCTACAAGGCTTTGAATGATGTAACATGGTTTAATGTATGTCTGTTTTTGTTCTGATATTAATGTTAATATTTTTAGACTATAGGCAGATAGTATATACAGGATGTCCCGATAGATAGAGGTGTGGGAAAACATCCTTATAAATAAGGTGGGTTAGAGAAATGGTTGGAAATTATTATGATGTTCGTAATTCGACAGCTACAAGGCGTAACTGCTACGAAAACACATACAAATGTTGGTATCTCGGAAACTTACACGATGAGCTATTATTTTGAAAACATCATTTGATAGCTTGGGTAATATTGCATAATTTTTCTTTGCCACATTTTTTTCATATCTTTCATAATACGGGAGAGGGAGGCCAATGTATGTTTGAATATTAAAATTTCAATATCTCCGGAAACAATTAACCGATTTGAATATTTTTGTCTCGTTACAAACTAGACACGTTTTTAAAGGCCAGCGGGCAAACGGAACAAAATAATTAGTTGTAACACTAGCACAAAAAAAAAACCGAAGCAAGAATTATTCAAAATTTGTCCACAGATAGCTCACAAATGTTCAAAATGTCTTCCATCATTTTGGTAGAAAAAACTGCTGTTTCATTTTCAACTCTGGACAAGCTTCTAATGGTATTTCGTTTGCTTTACATCATATTTTCCCTGGTTGATAGTTTCTCTTGAAAAACGAGATCTTTCAGTTTACCCCATAGCTAAAAATCTTGACAAGTTAGATCCGGCGAACGCGCCGCCCTGGAAAACAGACTTCCTTTTCCTATAACTCGATTCGGATATGTCTCTGCATCAGTTACTCCCTCTAGTGGTCGAATTATGAATTAATCATTTCCATCCATTTCTCTTACGCACTTTATAAGGATTTTTTCCCAAACCTCGTGGTCCTACCATTGTCGAGATAGAGCCGCTCCGTATACTTATCAGGACACTCTGTATAGTTCCAGTAGAAGAAATTATTTTTACTAAATTCTTATATTTAGTTTTTTCCCGTAAAATTATAAGAACACTTTTAGTAATACAAGTACAAAATATTATATATAGGTTATCAAAATTTTTAAAAGATCTCTTACTAATAATAGATATCCCGCATAGTTCATATGTTCCTAAGCTCAAAAATTCGTAAAATGTTTGTTTGTGATTTTGAGCCCGTTTTGTTTGTCCGAAATATTCTTTTGAATAGATTGGTCCGATTTTTACAGGACTTTCGTTTATAGGTAGTTGTTAATGTAATGAGAATCTTTTCTTTTTGGAAAATTTAAATTTTATTGCAGTAAAAACAATCTTCCAGGTCAGAAAGTAATTTTCAATACAGTACAGAAAGTTATTGCACAGTTGATAGCAGTATATAAATTATTATATGTAATAATTTATATACCGAGTTTGCAGATACCAATATACAGAGACACCATTAAAATCCGCAACATATGGGAAACTTGTATTAATAGACTTAGGTAAAATTTGACTTAGCCACCAGTGTGTGCTTAAAATTTAAACAAAATTGATGTGGACAACTCCCAGCAAGCGACTTTTCATAGCTGTCTAAATTGACACGTTTTTCAAGAAATTTCAATCTAGAATAAAGTTTTTCCTTATTTTTGACAAAATTTGACCAAACACGAGTTGAGAAATTGCTTTACTTCTATCATTTGATTTATTCGCGCCATACCATACAATAAATTTCGTCTAATGTTTAAAGGTAAATTATCTAGACCCTAACTATTTGATTATTAAACAATCCACAACACACATTTGTTTAAATAAATATTTTTTAAGACATTCAATTACAAAGTTTGGATTTTCTTGAGACCAGCATCCATAATTACTTCTGGTTCCGTTTGAAGTAAAACTTCTTAGTCTATGCATAAATTTGTGTACGGAAACTGTATATACAAATAAATAATTTTAAAAACAGTTACAATGCATTCTAAATATTTTAATTGAGGAATATAAATTCACTAAAAATGTTGGAAAAATTAGTTTTAGTTTACCCCAAGGCGACAACTGAGTTGTAGAAACGACTGTTAATATTATAAATCTCAAAAAAAGATGACTGAATTGAAAATAGTTCAACATATTTTTTATCCAACTTAAAGATTACTTGACACCAATGTCATTGCTAATTAACCGCAAACGATACTTTTCTTAGTAGGTTATCTCATTTAAAAATAAAACTAAACGATAGGTATAACTTTTCTGTATTGTTTCGATAATTGGGAACGTCGCACATTACCGAGAACATGACTTCATACTCAGACCTGGCTGTTAACACTACCTAAAATAAAAAAAAAAAGAAAACCATTAGACCACCATTAGGGTCGATAAAAACGTATTCAGCTTTCACCATCATACATCGAGAGAAAATAAGGTACACACAATTATTTTTTATGTTTTCGTAAACAGTCGATTTAAATTGGAAGTAAGGATTAACTGTAATTCTCATTGGATCGGATTCGTTGTAAATAAACAAGTTTGGAACAGGATATCGAGTGAAATGGAATGCAAAAACGATGTTGCTATATCTTATGGTTGTTTATATGGCATTTAAGCGATTATGCGCTTACTCAAGCAAGCTTATCAAATAATAATTAGAAATAGTTATGTAACGTTGCCAATTATTCCCCGGCTGGTTGTTTTTTTTTTTGGAATTTTGCTTGTAGGTTTTTAATATAAAAGGTACTTGAGATAATACGAAATGCATTTATTTATACATTTCTACTTATTTATAAGTATTATAATATCGAATGTAGTTGTAATGAAGGTTGAAGGAAATTGCTACACATTAAAATAATGCTGTGAACTTTAACAATCAAAGAATACCTCTGAAAATACCGACACATCGTTGTGCATTATCGGGGCTGTCAACGCATATATTAAACAAACGATATTCTTCTAAATTTTCTGGGGCTTCAATACAAATTTTAATACCCAAAATAAATTTTGTTTATTTTCACAACCACTACTAGGCTAATACTTTCAGTAAATATTATAACCATGAGTCAAACGTACATCAGCTGTCCCACTACTCCACTCCTGCTTCTGAGACACTAACCTTTATAATTTCTAATTCCGGTATGGATTCGTATTTTCGGCAAATACCCTTTTTGTGGGCATTAGTTTTTGTTAAAGATTATTAATTTCTCGAAGGATTCCTATTTTGGCAGCATAAAATTAATGTTATAAGACTGTCCCCCTTCAATTCTGATCCTCTCGATCGGAATCATCCCCTCCATAATGGGAAACCAATCAATCCAAATAAACCACCTTTATCTGAGCTCTCGGAACACTTCGGTATGGACCATCCCAGGCAGGTGTGAGCTTTGGGCTTGCTCTTAACTCTCTGGGGATTGTAAGCCAGACGTTGTCTCTTTCTCTTTCTTAGAACCCGACTGGATTTTGGCCAACATGGTTAACTCAAGAGACTCTTTCTCTGATGACCCGAAGGCCAAATAACCGTCCTGTGCTGTTCTGTATGGCTGAGCGATAGGCCAACAGGAATAGGGGAATATGCTCATCCCAATCCATCTGATTATAGCTGACGACTTTGGATAGATCTTGTTCCAAGGTTCTGTTGAATCTTTCGGTCCGATTGTGGATCCAAAGGTGTAGTTCTGGTTTTTTGATGCCCATCATCTTACAGGCCTTTTGGAATACGGGGATTGAAAATTCCGCCTTTAGTCCGAATGTAAATCTACGAAACACCAAACCTGCTGAATAGCTGTTGCCTTGATTGGGTATAGGATATGCTTCAGGCCATTTGCTGAAGTAATCTGTTGCGATCGGAATGTATTTATTCCCACTCTTGGTCTCGGGAAATGGACCAGTGACTTCTACATTCTACTGCTTCATTCTGCCCTTTGTTCTGGTCTTCGGGCCTTTCTGGCTACACAGGTGTCACATTTCCTGCACCAGGCTTCGTCGTTTCGAAGTAATTTACCCACTAATATCGTTGGCGAATTTTATCCAGGGTCATATTCATACCCAGATGACCTCTGGTAATCTCAGTACGTACTGCGGCCAGGGCGCTGGTATTTTGTATCACTTCCCTACATATATAAGGGGTCTTGTGGTGCTTATTACCCATTCCAATTGTATTGTCGTTCCTGTAAAATTCTAGAAGATATGCTTCTCTAGTAGGGTGTTTTTAGCGTTTTTGTCTGTAAATACCAGTTTAGTGACAATATAGAATGTTGGCAGAATTTACGCTTAGTGATAGTTGAAAATAAATGTTTACTTTAATATTTAATTTTTAGGGTTCCGTATATACAATATACCCGATCAGGAGTACATATCGCAAAAGAAGAAATTTTGATTTTAGGGGTACTTCTGGGGGGAAAAACTAAAAAAATCGACCATTCCCCTCCTGATCTCCGAAACTACTGAACATAAAATTTTGAAAATAATAGGAAATATAGAACGTTGCCCGAACTTTACAGGAAAAATAAGGAGAAACCGTTAATCTAAATTTTGGGGACAATTTATAGAATTAAATAAAATTTAATTTTTTTGAAAACGCATCATGTAATACATCAAATAAAAGGTCTCAATCTTAGGAACACAAATAAATTTTTTTCATATTTAAAAAAAATTAATTTAAAACATATTAACGAAAATATACCAAAATTTACCCATTCCCCCCCCCCCCCCCTTATCTCCGAAACTATAAAACATAAAGTTTTGAAAAAAAATAGAGGTATAGAGTCAGACCTGAAGTTGACTGTAAAAATAAGGGGAAACCTCTACTTTTAATTTTGGGGGGCAAATTACAGAATTAAATGGAAAATATAAATAAAAATTGTTTCTAACGCATCATGTTATATATCAAATGAAAGGGCTCATTATGACGAAAACAAATATATTTTTTTCATATTTTTAAATTAAATTAATTAAAAGATATTAACAAAAATATAAAAAAAATTACCCATCCCCCCCCTTATCTCCGAAACCATAAGCTGTAAAATTTTGAAAAAAAATAGAGGTATAGCGTCTCACCTGAACTTTACTGGAAAAATAAAGAGAAACCCCTAATATTTTGGGGGGCAAATTATAGAATTAAATGAAAATAAAAAATAAAACTTGTTTCTAATGTATCATGTAATATATCAAATCACAGGGCTCATTATGACTAATACATATATTTTTTTTTTTTAATTTTTTTAAAATAAATATTTTAAAATATATTAAAAAAATATATTAAAAAAATTACCCATTCCCCCCTTTATTCCCCAAACTATAAGACCTAATTTTTTTTATTTACAGGAAAAATACGAAGAAATCTTTAATATTAATATTGGGGGCCAAATTATAAAAATAAACGGAAAATAAAAAATATTTTTTTAACGTGTCATGCAATATATCAAATGAAGGGGCTCATTATGAGGAATACAAATATATATTTTTCATATTTTTAAAATTAATTGTTTACAAGATATTAACATAAAGATATAAAAAATTCTCATTTCGCGCTTTATTTCCGAAACCATACTACCTAAAATTTTGAAAATAATTAGGGGTACTGGGGCTCACTTGAAAGTTATTAGAAAACCTTCATAGTAATTTTAGGGACAAATTATACAATAAAATGGAAAATAAAAATTCAATTTTCAAACGCATCATGTAATATATCAAATAAAAGGCTCATTATGTGAATTACAAATATATCATATTTTTAAATCATTTGTTTAAAAGATATTAGCAAAGATATTAAACATTGACTTAATTCCCATTTTAGAAACTACACTATTTAAATTTCGAAAAATATATTTTATTTGTACTTTTAAATAATTTGAATAACAGATTTAATAATTTATAATTTAAAACTTGACCTATTTTGCCCTTTATTTTCCAATCTATAGAGCCTCAAAATTCAGACAGTACATTATAAAAGGCTTCCCTGAAAGTTTATTAGTAAAATAAAACTCTAATGTTAATTTTTGGGGGCCAAATTACAAAACTAAATACAGCGAATCTTGAAGGTGGTACGGAACCCTTAGTATGCGAGTCCAACTCGCATTTGACCAAATTATTTATTGATATATTTTATTGATATTATGCACTTTAAAAGTTCAAAATTTCAACTAGTGTTCTAGACAAAGCCAATGGGCTTGGCTAATGGAGTAAATATACCCCGGTATAGTCTGATGAAAAATTAAGTAATATTATTACGTAATAATATATACGTTTTTTAGTGTTATTACCAAAGAACTCAGAAAAAATAAAAACTGGAGATGCCTCAATTACGTAACATCTAAATTATATTTCCAGCTATTTTTGCATTATTTGAATGTTTCTCTTGTTGCAGCGTGTCAGGCGGCATCAAAAACTCTCCTAGAAGCAATCGGTGAAATATACGAAAGTCAATGGACGGGTCACGATCTTCTATACGTTCAAACTCAATCAGTCGACATGTTATGGCAAGATTTCAGTCACAAATTAGCAGATCAAGTTCTACTACCTTTAAATACGTACCAGAATCAATTTCCAGAAATGAGGGTGAGTAAGATGGTTCACTTTTTGTATTTCAAAGAAATTTAGAAAACATTAAATTTTAGAAAAATAAAAAATATATTTCGGGATTTTAAATTTCTTGAGTTTACAGAAAACGAATCTAGTACGTACGTAATTAATCAAAACGAAGGAAATTCAAGAATTTCAAGTTGAATCAGCTTTCATTTCAATATCTAAATATAGCCTATTCAGACGTGAAATTCTGCTGTGGGTGCTGTTGTTAAAATCTAATTAATGATAGCTGCCGTCAGTCTTGAGAGCTGTTGCAACTGAAAAGCTCTCGACAACTTTTGGAGTAATGAATCTCCATGTAATCCGAAACCTCTGGCAACTTACACATGTGGTTTTCCTTTCGAGTGTTATTCTTAGTTTACGACTCGTGAAGTCTAAATAGTGTGATGATAAATACTCTATCTGCCCTTTTTCTTATCGAAAACGTTAATATAAATTTATGATATAATACAAGTTTTTCTACAATGAGAATCAACAATTTAATTCTTACAAACTGATAATTAATGGTAGTCTTGGATAATTAATCATAACTAGTATGTTCAGAACAGACGAAAATTTGCATTAAAAAATCGATAACCGCTCTTAACTTTTCACTCTCTTTTTGATTAAAGCATAACCTTTTAATGTCTAAGTACTCCTTGGGAAATAACACCACATTTAAGAAAATTGCTGTATATTCCAAGCGTTTCGGGGTCTAGGTCAGACCCCGTTGTCAATGATTAAGAAACAATGGATAAAAAGGCACAATTCTAAGATGTAAAATTAATATATTTGACAATATGTATTATTTGATTTCTGACGTAACTCTTGTATGCGGTCTCTAATAGCAGCGAAGTTTGCTCGTTCCAATATGCTGTGAATCCTTCTGCCTATGTACGGTTGACGAAATCTTAATCCTTTGAGAATAATCTTCATCTCCCGACGTCTGCACAAGAATGTCAAGCTATTCTTGGTGCGTGCAAACTTCTTATACAAGTCCTCTAAGTCCCTAAACGCTTTAGTTACTGCAGTCCCATGGCTGATTTCTAGTTGTTTTCTGAATGATATTCGTGTCTAAGTACTTCTTGGGAAATAACACCACGGTTAAGAAAATGGCTGTATATTCCAAACGTTTCGGGGTCTAGGTCAACCCCGTTGTCGATGATTAAGAAACTATGGATAAAAAGGCACAATTCTAAGATGTAAAATTAAAAAATTTGACAATATGTATTATTTCATTTCTAATTGCAAAGTTTACTTGTAGTCGGCAAATTGTCCATTTACACGAGAAATTAACCTATTTGCTAGTCCTTAGGAGGTAAGAAGTGGAGAGATGAAGCAACTGAACGAAGTCACTATTTTTCTGCTACATATTTTTTTATGTTGCAAACTATTATTTACATATACCTATATCTGCTACAATATTTTATCAAAAATCTTACAAATAAACTTTGGTTCATTTGCTCTGATTTTGCATTCTTATGTATATTTGATCTCAATATAAAATTGTGGTGTCATAGGACTGATCCAAGGATTGAACACAAAGGAGTCACAAGAAGACAATAATGGCTCATCGAAGTTGGTGAATGGTGTCTAATTTGAATAAAGCTATTTGATGAAGCAACTCAACTTCAAATAGTTGGAGATTACACTTTTTTTTCCATATAAAATAAAGATTCTGCGGAAACTGCACAATGATAATATAGATTGACGAGTTCAGTTTTGTGGCATTATGACTACAAGAGTGCAATAGCAAGTTTAATAAGCAAAACTAGCCTTAGTGTTATTTTTATTTTTTTAACACGCTTTTATTACCTTCACTTGTATCTGGCTTGTAACGGATTCATGAAAATCAATTTTAACTTGTTTTTAATTGTAGTAGTAGTTTTACTTCGATTTGCTAGGCGTATATGTTAGTTTCTCAAACTATAATTATATTAGTTGATAGTTAGTTGATTTAGTTGGTATTAATAATAGTATTTATATCAAATGGATGTTGATGACGTCCCGGCTAAGCCAGAGGAGTGATGTCAAAGATTCAGTCTTTCGGAAGTTAATAGGGTTAAAACTTCTTCTCCATGAGCGAAAAAGGCTACGCATACACCGTAGAGAGAGAAAATTTATTGGCGTCGACCAAGATTACGTCGACAGTTTAGCGTCAAACTTATTTTTTATAAAAGCATCTATTTTAGTTTTTTAAACTATTATTTATTTATATTTTGTATCCAGAGGAGACTAAAATTTGGACTTGAACATTGAAGATAAAAGTTTTAGAGCATTGTTTATAATTTGAATGGTGAAATGTATGCCGAAATATTGAGAATTATTATAGAGCCTGTAATACTAAATGCATTAGAACATCAGACAAATAGAGAACTAAATATGTTTGTGCGCGTACCTAATATATTTTCGTTAGTACAGTTAGCAGTTTAGCAAGACTACTTACTTCGTGTTAGATTATGGGATCACAATCAATGAATAGATCAGAAAGCTCCTATCGGATCGTACATCACCATACCTGAGTCCACTGGATTTCTTCCTATTGTGTAGTTTAAGGGGTAGTAGGGTTAATTTAAAACTCTATCAGGCTATATGGAAACGTTTAAACAAAGAATACCCAAGAATGTCGACTTTCACAGGAAACAAGGCAAAGGTTCTCGAAGTATTTTAAGACTTAACATGGTGTAACGTAGTTAAAATCTGAAGTGGTAGAAGCTGTAAATCAAGCAAAAAACAACAAACAAGTGGACCAGATCAAACACATAGGTCATAGAAAATAGTTGAAATTATTAAATGATGAAAATATCTCACTTTGTTATTTAGCTAAATATACGAAACTGGTCTTACATACCCCATCTTCATCAACCTGCCCAAAAAACCAAACGCAAAAAAAAGTTAGGACTGCTGGCGTATTAGTCTAATGAGTCATGTGCGAGAAAACTATGCGAGCAAGATGGTGTCAGAAGGGGTGTGGGAACCACTATTTACTATGAAAAGTCTTCTGTAAAGGTGTTACGAAGTGACAAAATCTGTATATTTGTGCTTTAATATTAGCTGTGCAGAACATCCAACTAGATGACAAAGATATTTGACTGATTTCGCATTTGTATTGGAACCAAACAGCTACCATTACCATGAATTACAGATAATTGATGTCAGTCACGATTAACAGGGATGTGAGACAAGGGTGCATACCCACAGTTTTCAACTTTTAGCGGAAAACAATTGAAGATATTTGACTGATTTCGCATTTTTATTGGAACAAAACAGCTACCATTACCATGAATTACAGAGAATTGATGTCAGTCACGATTAACAGGGATGTGAGACAAGGGTGCATACCCACAGTTTTCAACTTTTAGCGGAAAACATATTCATAGAATACTTAAGGGACTAAAAAGGAATCGTAATAGGAGAAGAAACAGTTAATAATATCACATGTGTCGACGATACCGTAATTATAGTAGGAAATTCCGTAGATCTGCAAGAATTAGTAAACAGAGTCAGTGAAATCTATAAGAACTGGGGGCTATCTATTTATTTAAATAAGACTAAGGATATGGTTGTGAGGAAACCAGATGTCGGCCAGAACCCATTACTGTTAAACGAAAACTCTTTGGGCGAAGTTTAAATACCTAGGCTGTTGGATAAACTAGCAGACATCCTTCACTCGAAATAAGTTGTCGTCTAGAACAAGCAAGAAATGCATTTCAGAGGCTTAAGTCGTTACATTCAAATAGCACACTAAACATTAAAATATACCAGAAGTTTACAAAATGTCAGGTGTGGTCAATTCTTTTGTATGGGCGCTTAATAAAGAAATGATGAATAAGATCGAACCATTTGAAATTTGAAAAATGACTGATCTTAATCGAAAAAATTGATGAGGCGCAAGAAGCTTATTTGGCTTAGTGCCACAATGGCAGGTTTAAACGCAAATTAGTTACTCCATTTAGCACAGGATAGAGAAACAGAGATATTTTGAGCATAGTAGTTGTCAACGTTCATTAAGAACATGACACTTAAATTAGAGGGAGAGATGACTAGGCCTTAATCTGTAAGCAGGGTTGAGGTTCCAATTTTTCCAACTTCAATCAACCGAAATGCTTCCTAGTTCGTCGTTATATCTTTTTTTATTTCAGATATAGCCGATTGCATCTATTCAATTCGACACCCCGTATATGAGTCTTTTTGTTTAACATACTGTACGCTCATATAATAATTAATTTTCATCATTACCATATGGATAACTTTCCCATTGTCTTCGTTACGACAATCCTCATTTGTTACCACAACAACGTGCGTTTGTTATACGTCGAGTCGGCAATCAACTAAATCCACAGAACAATAACATCACAAATTCACGAAACAATAACATTGGTATACCGATAGATTCTACAAATAATTATTATTGTGCAACACAATGTCGGATGTGTAGGTGATTTTTTCCCTTGTTTTGATGTGAAGTGGAATTTCCTTGATCGCTTTATTAATTTAGAAAATGGAACGAATCTGTGCCCGTTGAAGCGTGCTGGTGACACAATCAAATCGGATGAATGGATGGTCATCGGCGGTGCGTTTCATTAACACGTGTTGCCAAAGTTAATTACGAAATAATGGCGAACAAACAACACCGAGTTAGGATGTACGTTTTACAAATTATTATTTCCTCGCAGATCTACATACCATCATCCATCATGACCAAGACGTGATTCTGGATGTAGAGAAAAACACAGTGGAAGGAAAGCAATGGTAATTGTGTTGTCAATAAGGTGAATTTCAACAAATGTTACATGTTTTCTTTCTGAAAATTCACCGTGTTTACATTCCTTTTCAATGCAATGATACCTACTGGAGAAGTAAATCAATATCTAGCAAAAAAAACCTCTGATTATACTTTTTCCGGACCTCGCCAGGTTTTTAGAGGGGAGGAACGAAAACGAATGCAGCGTTGGATAGCTGAAAGTGCCTTCTATTTTTTTATAGAGGTTAGAAACAAATTGATTTTTTCCTCGTGTCGATAGCAATATGTGACGAAAAACACGTTATATAATGGCTGAATTCTATAAATGAATGATAGATACCTATAGTGAGAATTCACTATGTCGTTAGTAGGAAAGAGAGCCAGTTTTTGGTCATCCTCGTGATCGAGCAAACGTTTCAAAATTGGCTGCAAACAAAACTGTGATGTAGTTAAGCAAATTTCCGTGAGGCGTCTGCCTAGAGCATTACCATCTGGGTGGCGGACAGGGGTGAAATTGTCAAAAATTATGATGAAATTCATCATCGAGAAAATAGACGCCATTTGTCCCAGTTCTTTGTTTATACTTAAATAATTATATTTCTAAAGGGCGTACGGCTAAGTGCTAACAAAGGACCTTGAAATGTGGTAAATTTGACTCGCCCCGTTAACGCTCGTTATCGAGAAAATAGTCACCAGTTTTACTAGTTACTTGTTTATATGTAAGTAATCATAATTCAAAAAGGCGGACAGCTTACTGCTGATGAAGGACCTGTAAACAGGGTAAATTAAGCCACAAATTTAGTCACTTAACCGACTCTCCAGCTACAGATAAATAATTATAAATGTCATCTCTTGTACGTAGTTAGTTTTAATTGTAAGGATTTTTTATATTGTTTTATCAATTTATTATATTTATTTATAAATATAATAAATTGATAAAAAATATACAATATTCTTACCATTATAACCAACTATGTACAACCGGGTGAATAAAAAATTTCTGTATAACGAGCGTTAACGGGGTGAATCAAATTTACCCCATTTCAAGTTCCTAGGTCAGCACTTAGCTGTACGCCCTTTTGTTTATGATTTCTTATGTGTAAACAAAAAACTGGTGCAAGTGGCGTCGATTTTCTCTATGACGTCACCTTGATGTTAATGCTCTAGGTAGACGCCCCCCGGAATTTTGCTTAAATACGTCACAATCCTGTATGCAGCTCATTTTGACACGTTTGCAGGATCAACAGGATGACCAAAAAAAATATACTACTTTCACCCCTGAGGACCAAAACCCGGCTATATCTCTTAGACATAAAAAGATTGTTGTTCAAATCGACCTGTGTATATTTCCACTCTGTAAACAATGATCGAAATCACTGAAATTGTGGGCGAAAATCGTAGTATGAGCATTCACATGATTGCTGAGATAAAAAATTTTAGATGAACGGATTGAACATGAAGGAAATCTACAAGCACGTCCGTCAACTGATCTTCTCAGATTTTCTTAAGAAGTTAGATGAGAGAGCCTGAAATATAGATATTCCAATAAGATGTTGAAACTAAGCGGCAAGCAATGCACTGGAAAACTCCTGCATCGCAAGAATAAAAAAGCAAGGATGACGAAAACAAAATTTAAAGCCATCATGGCATCGTGATCACTAAATGAGTTTCTGAAGGCGAAACTATGAACCAAACTTACTATTTAAAAGTTTTAGCAATACTGCTAGACCGAGTTCGAAAGAAACGTCTGGAGTTGTGGACAAACAAGTCGTGGATCTTGCCCATAACATACTCTATGTGAAGTGTTATTTAGCCGCTAGAAGCACTCAACTGTTCGAACACGAGTCGTACTCGCCTGATTTAGCACCCTCTGACTTTTTATTTTCTTGGTTCCGAAGATCAAGGTTGCTTTAAAAGGAACCCGGATCGAGCGATGGAAGATGTGAAGCGAAAATCGGCGGAGCTGCTAAAGAGGACTTCCAGCATTACTTTGAGGGAAGTACATTGAACGGGAGCATTTAATTGTAGAATAATTTGTAAAAATATAATTATGTGCGTGAAGGACAAAATACATTACATCCGTTTTCCCAGCATTTAGCGGAATATTTCTGTATTACATGTCCTTTTTCCCAAGAACCACCTACTGTTGAACTAACCAATACAGTGTATAAACTGATGTGAATTTAACTGACAATTACAAATATATAAAAATCATGAGAGTATAAATGTCGCGTCAACCTTGAGCACGTCTGAAAATTCTATTATTAACTCATTATTAGAAATTACAAACAAAAACGAAACTATGTTTTTACGTAACGATCAAACTCCAACTGCTCTAAAGCAATGTAATTGCTTGTAATGATGAAAACGATATTCATCTGACAGGAACAATAACAATTTACGTGCATTGTTGATATCGAAATAATTTTATATGTTGTAAAGATCGAGATAAAAAAGTGAAATCACTTTAAAAATACAAGGGGCTTCCGAAAAAAATACTTTTTAAATTTCATTAACCCGTTTCTTGGTCACGATTTGGAAATAAATGATAACACAGTTTTTTATGACACGAATTCAAATCGGTTGTTATACAAGAAAATTTTAAGCTGAAAAAAAACGTAACATCAATTAACTTATTATCTTACTAGGTAACCTTGTTAAGATAGGGGTAGACAAATGGTCGCTCGTATCAACGAATATAGACTCTTAAAGTTCATATATTCGTTGGTCGTATTTAACGTTTTTATCTTGAACATTTTGGTAATTTTTGATGTTTCTGATGACTTTGACGTTTTTGAAATTGAAATTTTTTCCTCTTTTGGCATTTCTGGCTATTCAGTCATTTTTTCGAAAATGTTGATGGTCATGCAATTAAAAAATTCTCTTGCTCACTAATACATTAATTTATGCAAAGTGCATGAAAGCACTGAGTTCTCCTCATTTAAGGATAATAGGTCACTTTTTGGTTTCTGTTTATAAAATTTTCGAAAGATGAGACATTGAGTCTCCATTAATTTAAAGAATTAATTTCATAATTCTCGTGTCTATTTTTTTTGGTTACTGACCAATATTGTTTTTTATAAGAAACGCCGCTGCCCCCTATCGGAATTTTTGCAAAATTATTAAATTATCTTCCTGTGTGCGAGGTATTAAATTTCTCTAAAAGCATATATTATGTGACCCCTATTCTCCTCATTCAAAACGAATTTTC
The DNA here is from genome assembly GCA_034190945.1 of Octodonta nipae. Taxonomy (NCBI): domain Eukaryota; kingdom Metazoa; phylum Arthropoda; class Insecta; order Coleoptera; family Chrysomelidae; genus Octodonta; species Octodonta nipae. Next base: position 51,953,677 of record CM067216.1, read on the forward strand.
TAAAAATTACGAATCACGTATTTATTTAAAGAAAGGAGTTAACCTATCAGTTCTCAATCGTGTATTATTTTACCTCGATATTATGCATTTTACAAATTTTTATATATTTTCAGTATCACATTTTGTTTCTGAGATTTTGAATTTTCTTAGAAACAATAAAAATGCTTGTATGGACAGAGGTAGTGCGCACAACATTACAACAAATAGCATCGCTAAAACAATATTACTAAGTTATTGTGTTCAATACAAATAACAGATTACGCTTTAATATTAATTATTGAAAAATATTTAGAAACTGTTTACAAACAAATGTAATTTGTAAACTTAAATTGTTATTATCATTTTGGGAATAATAAACAAAAGTTGTGATATATAGATCGTATTACATTGTATTTATATTTTTCACAATTCTTTAAGTATTTTTTTGTTGATAGATTTTATTTATTACAGTATCGGTATTTTGAGGAAAATCTGTAAATATTAAATATATTAACATAAAAGAATGTAATTGAATATTTGAACATGGTAATTCATACAAAACAGCCTTTGATAATTACAGTATTAAATATTGTCAGAAATAATTTCGGGACTGGACAACCCTAGTGTTGCAATCTGACAACTGACAGCTCTATCGTAAAGTTTAACATTTTTGAGGTTATACGTACTGAGAACGTTTTGACATACGAGCGCTATGTGTTGTTTATAGTAACTTGAAGGATTCATCTCTGCCAAAAAATGGAATTAAATCGTGAACATTTTCGTGTGATTATTTTTTACAACTTTCGACGTGGATTAAAGTCAGCAAGAGTGCATGGATGAACTTAATTTAATTTTTGGCGATGAAACTCCATCAAGGACCATTGTTTATCGATGGTATGGTGAATTCAAGGTCGTAGTTCACTCCAAGACGAATTTCGTGAAGGTCGTCCAAAAACAGTTGTTGTTCAGGAAACCATTGATGCTGTGTGCGAACTGATATTGCAAGATCGTCATGTGACCTATCGTGAGATTCAGTCAACCTTACACATTAGTGGCACCAGCATACATTCAATATTGCATAAACATTTGAATGTCAAAAAAAATTGGTCAAAAAAAGGCTCGTGTCGATTGGTCGAACGAAAAGCTCAAAAAATACGATCGCGGTGCTTCAAAACACGTTTATGACATAGTGACATGTGATGAATCGTGGATTTACGGGTATGAGCCCGAAAGTAAACAGCAGTCGACTGTATGGGTGTTTCAAGATGAGCCGAATCCAACAAGTTGTTCGCGCACTTCCAAGCAAATGATTGCCTGTTTTTTCGGAAAAACTGGAATGTCGCAACCGTACCACTAGAACAACACATCGGCTCAAACAACTGCATTTTTGACCAGTCAAAACATTGATTTGATGAGTCATCCGCCGTATAGTCCTGACTTGTTACCAAATGACTTCTTTTTATTTCCGTACGTAAAAAACAAACTGAGAGGTCAACGTTTTTTCGACACCTGAAGAAGCGGTTGCTGCGTTCAGAATGCATGTTTTGGAGACACCTCAATTAGAGTGGAAAAAGTGCTTCGATAATTGGTTCAAACACATGCAAAAGTGTATAGATCTTCATGGGGAATATTTTGAAAAACAATAAAGTGATTTTCCTTTATTAATATTTGTTTTTGTTCTCTAATCCCGAAATATAAAAGGCAGCCCTCGTACCAAATTCATATTTTGTGACAAATCCCGTATACAACTGAAGAAATTTAACATGTGATGATGGCATATTAGATTCTAGACCACGCTGAACTTTTGTATAAACTTTATGAAGAATAACATTTTTTCGTAAAATTTTCCATGTCGCCAAAACTTAAGTAGACACACTCTATACAGATAAATTGAGGACTCTTCTCTTTTGAAGTCGGTTGATAAGCGCATGTTTTCAATATTCCTATGCACAAATAAATTAAATGACGTAATAATTTTATGAAGTAACGTCTTTATTGCTGTTTATCTTCACACTTAACCCTCACACATTTAAAAAGTTGCCTCAAATAATTACATCCAGAATATATTTTTGGTGAGAAAGATATTAAAATGCTAAAAGCAAATAAACACGATGCAGAAAATAAGGTTGGTTTAGCTTTAAATAACTACGTAGATTTTAGGAAACACGATGCTAACGATGTACACGACAAACATAACGATCCCAGTTGTTTTGTATCTTACGTGAATGATCACAACTTGTTTTACACTGAATAGCTTCATACCAGGTGTGGTTATAATGTTTTGAAATGAAAAACATACAAGTGAACCTTTTTAAATTTATTTTTACTTTTAATTTAATCATTTTACGCCATAATTTGAACTATATTTAGACACAGACCATATCGTACAATCAACTTTTGAATTACATCCTTTTGCAATTGTGAAAATGCAATGTGTCCGATATGTGCTATCATGTGCCGCTATATAATAAAAATTTATTAAAAAATAACCATTTTAAGAGCAGGTATATGCTCCCGGCCTATGAAGTTTGTATAGCAAGTTTGAAATTTTGTTAAAAAGGAAGTGTGGCCAGAATGTGCCCGACATGTGCTGTCATGTGCCATATGTAAACAAAATATTTCAAAATTAACGTTTATAAAAGCAAGTTCTAACTGAATGTCAAAACATGCGGTGCTAACTTCACTGGGCGGGAACAAGGACCTGTTCTTAAAAAAGTAATTTTTGAAATACATTTTTACTACAAAGGGGCACTTGATAATACATGTCGAGCACTCAAAGTTTGCTTAGACTTCCATCGTCTTGAAATGATTGATCTCACAACGTTTCAAGACGATGGAAGTCCAAGGAAACTTCGAGGAACGAGTTACATTGTCTACCAGTTTCAGACTAACATTATGAAACAACTGAATTTAAAATTGCGGTTTCAACCTCACGTAAAAACGGACTTTATAAAAAAATTTTTTACAAATATTTTTTATAAAATATGGCACATGTCGGGCACATTACAGCCAATCTATTTCGCGACCAAAACACGGGAATCTTAGCTCCAAGAGTATGAAAAAAGTAAAAAAGTAACTGTTACTGACTTAATACACAAATAAAGTAGTTTTACTGTAAGAGCACATGAAATACTATGCCCAAAATTGAAAAGACATCCCTTCTCTATTTGGGTAAAATTAATATGAGGTCGCTACCCTAACCTACTACGATTTTTTTTAAATTAGGCCAGATCAGGCTTATATGGAGAGTGATCAAGTTGCCTCCAACCAAGTAATACGATGTGCTCAGGAGTATAATTAATCACAAGTGACCGAATGCTTCCTTGGGCTAAAATAATACTATTATACACCATGCAGTTTACTAAAGCTTTAGATTGTACTGTGTCAGCACGATCCAAAGAATCCACAGACAACACAAAACGCGAATTTTTCGGGATAAAATTGTTAGTTAATCTTTCTTTTTAAGGTGATGTTTAATTCCGGTATAAGATGCACACTGTTATTTTCTGTTTGTTTTTGTACTACTCATTTTGGGTACTCAGTTTGAGCAGAACTTTCGGCAAGTTTCATATCTGTTGTAATTTATTTAGCGTCTGGTACCGTCACGTATTGTCGTAGGATAAACATAAAAGTAAAGTTAAAGAGGAGGTAAGATAAGACAATTGTAAAAGAAAATACACGGTACATATTACAAACTCACATCTAAATGACAAACATAATCCATCGCTTTGTCAGTCGCGCTCAGGAAATCATCGAGCTGCCCAGGATAGGCCACTCTTACACTATATGCTGAATTGTTGTCGCTCTGCGCCAGAATCATACTCCGGGGCTGGAAGTTTATTCCATTTGTTTTCTGAACGATAGTTGTGGCATCTTTGGTTGTTATTTTTCCAGCCTTCTTTGGGAATAACTTCATATAAACTTGAAAGTCTGAATATTTCAAAAAGTCCAAACGTTTCAAGGTCTAAATCAGTCTCCCTTTTCAATGGTATTAATACCATGTTATTAACACCATTGAAAACGGGTCTCATTTAGACCTTGAAACTTGTACTTTTTGAAATATACAGACTTTCAAGTATAAGAGGTATTTCTCTCAAAGAACTCAGAAAAAATATTTCATTTGTGTAGAGAATGAGCCATACTGCCATGAGTGGATTTAATTCTATTGAACCGAGTCCATGGTCATGTTGGAGAAAACAAAGTCAAGTGACCTCTCGGAGATACACCATACGCCAACTAAAAGTATACTGGGTAGGATTACTCCCATTCTCCCCTCCAATGCTGGATGATGTTAAGTTAATTGTAGACTAGATTTCTGGCTATTGAAGTGGGTGACTTTCTAGAGCGAATTCTGATGATATCCAGCTGATCAGATCAGTAATATATGAGAAACAGTTGAATATTTTGTATTTTATGGTATTCCCGGATAAGTATCTGCATAAGAAAGAATGGTGGTGGGATATGAAAGTTAGTAACCAGTAAAGAGGAGTTGTTGTAATGTTTCAGAGATCATATGCATGGTCTGATTCAGTTCCACATCGATTTTCTTAGTGTGGAGACTATTGGGCCACACGGGAAAACAATATTTCTCTAAGGAGAAGAAAAGTCCCAAACAGATGCTTGGAGTGTACAGGCTGTATTGTCAACAGCTTTTATATAAAATTGTTTCTGGTGCGGATTTCTGCCGCTTTATTTGATTGGTTTTGTATTATGAAAACAGAGGAAGCAATATCTTGTTTCTACTTAAGAATCATCGTCGGTGGCGCTTCCCTCAACTGATTGAAATCTCGTATAATTACCCTAAGCGCACATTAAGACTTTGCTAATGACCACACAGAGTAAATTTCAAAGACTCTAGAATCTTCGATGTGTTTTTATACAGTGGCGGATCCAGGATTGTCATTTAGAGAAGGGCTTGACGTCACGGAAGGTTGGTTTTAGCACAATAAATAAAAAAATATATACCACTCAGATGATTGGGGGTAAATGTAAAACACAAAATCTTGAACCGTATTTTTTGCCGTTAACGCTGTTGTAACAATTATGCTGTCATCTGCATGTAATAAACCAAAATTTATTCTGGTTTGTTCACCAATTGGTTTACTTTATTCACCAGAATATTCTCCCAGCACTTTACACCCAGATAAAATAAAACTATTTTGAATTGTAGCTTTCTGATATTTGCGTCTATACATTTTTTACTGAATTTATAATAAAAATAGAAGTTGATTTATGTTTATGAAATATTTGAGGCATCTGTAATTCCATTAATCAGATTGTTTCTTTTTCAGAAAAAAATCGACAAACGTGGCAGAAAACTCGTAGACTACGACAGCCAACGGCACAGTTTTCAAGCACTGCAGACGAACATGAAAAAACGAGACGAAGGAAAAATCTCAAAAGGCAAAGAACAATTAGAAGAAGCAAAAAGGACGTACGAAATACTCAATTCGGAACTACACGATGAACTGCCAGCTTTATATGATTCCAGAATTTTATTTTTGGTTACGAATCTACAATCGTTGTTCAATGCCGAGAGTACTTTTCACACGGAAAGTGCGAAGGTGAGTCGTCAAATCTCATCCGTTTGTCGTAACTCAAACTCGTAAAGTTAAATATTTGAAGAGTGACAAGTTAACAACTAATTGTAGTCAAGCTTACACGTGATACCTATAACATACGACAGTTATTCATATATAAACTATAACTTTTACACCTCTTTATTGGTAATGTATTCTTATTTTGAAAGCTTTCTGACCTCTACATAAGAAATAAAGGTAGTGCTATATAACCCTACTATTATAAGTATATTTATAGAAGACTAGGTTTTACCCGCGGCTTCGCTAGCGTCAATGATCATTTTTTCAACCAATTCTGGTTGTTGGTAGAGGTTAAATAGTTAAAAGCAAAATAAATAACTACACAGTTGTAGGTTCTGCCACGCTGCGAACTGATGATCTCACTCCATCTTAGATTTAATCATCGGTTAATTAACATCTCTTATTCACTTTACTTGTCCCTGGCGGTTACAATCATGGGTACAGAATACATTATTTCAGCCTTGTGCACATACTGTGTACTTCCATTTGGCCGTACTACAGACTGTAGTAGCAAATCAGTGTTGATAACCAATCATTGTTCAATAATTCAAAAATATATACTTCTGATATCTATTAGTTTGATAAAACAACACCATTTCGCTTTGTGAAAGTTGCCTATAGCGCCATCTATCAATTTGTTATCGTACTAAAGTTTAAAAGTACTTTATTAAACAACATGTTTTTATGTAATGTCACTCTATAATACCAAACATTTTACCACAATTTTGTCAATTACCTTAAAGAACTAAAGAAGCAGACCTGAATTAGCTGAATGTTATCATTTTAAGATAAATTTTAGAGTACGATGTTTGCGTTTTAAAGTAGCCTATAACCATCTCCAGGGTGCTGGATGGGCACTGAATTTAGTTAAACAGTTCTTTTGGAGAATTTAAGTCTTAGGTTCGCAAATTTAGTTCAAGTTAAGCAATGATTGCGCCACCGCTGAGCTTATGTAGCTTGTGTAAGGCTACTAGCCGTTGGGATGGAGCCGTTTGGCACCGAACTCATACTACAGTGTTCCAAAAACTATACTACTGATAAAAACAGTTTTCCATAAATAAGATTCAGATCTTCTAATATCGTCAATGTATTTGCCAGGTTTATGGCGAGCTCGAATCAGTCGTCGATAAATTGGCCACGGATAGTCAAAGAGGCTCGTATAGCGTGAAAAAAACCAACGGTGCTAGTCTTCCCCGGCCTACGAGTATCTCCAAGAATTCAACACCAGAACTGATCATCAACAACATGTCGCCTATAAATACTGGAAGGGGTAAGTAATTGTGGTTAGAATACCTACGTTTTGAATGTTCTCATTAACGTTTTGATGGATTTTAATTGTATTCGAATGAAATTAACATTTATTAACATGAGTTTTGACAACGAATAACCTGTTATTAATGAAAATGAAACGTCATTCATAACAATCGGTATTTGTTGTAAATATAATCATTACATACTAAATAGTGATGTTCAAATTTAGTTTATAGTTTTGTAGATACTGTAAAAAGATGTATCGTTGGTTATTGGTTGTTACAATCAGTTGTTGTTCTATTGATAGTTGTGTTATTGCTCGTAATGTGATTTTCATCTTTGGTGAAGTGTTTAAAATTAGCGCCGGATTAAGATTACGAAATTCTATTCGATTCAACACAGATTCAATTAAATGCGTAACACTATTTCGATATTAGGTCAACACGATTTAATGATTTTTTAAATTCTTCTCCGTTGGGCATATCTAGAGTACGCCACTTAGAAGTTTCACAAGGATTCGACACTCTACCGCTGGAAAGAAAAATTAGATGAATACGCTGTCGTTAATTTTGTATTTTTTCTGAAACATTTTGATTTTCAGATACTTTGATAAAAAGCCCCCAAAAAATTGTTCACTCTTCGCGATGTAATTTAAGAGCGGTTCATTATACATACAAAATGCTTTGGAACGTGTTGAAAGTCTAGATATTTAATGCTCTACCATTTTTGTAACGTCATTAAATGACGTATTAAGCGTAAGATAGGATACGAAAAAAATCGTTCTTTGTCATTGAATACCTTGAGTCGCAGGTTCGTTTGCATTAGTCGAAAAGGAAGGCTTCATTAACCTATTTAAACCTCATTATAAGGTTCCTAGAGAGCTAGATATACACGTTGGCTTAAATATGTCGTTTTTATACGAATTACCCTCTGCGGGAAATCCCACTTTAATAATGGTATATGGTTAGATCTGCAGATGAGAAGTTTTTTAGGTAGCACAGAGCATTTCATCAACGGAATGGAATTTCAGTCAATAACTTTGGAAGTGTACCGCCTGAGTGAAGGACAAAACCTGCGATTAATGGTGTTTTGATACTAATAAAGTCCTCCCAGTAGAAACCGACATGATCGGAAACAGAGCTGTATATCGAATCTGTTTTCAAGTTCAGGTGTATGCAGCGACGTTTCTCAAGCATTGGGGGAGGCACAATAGAGTAGTTCAAACATTTTTGAAGATGCAACTGCTCCCTTGCTCCCTCGTTAATAGGCCTCTGGATATTGGTAATTAATTAACTGGATCCTGAAGACTGAAGACGGGGAAGTGATAATGATGGTCTGAAACCAATTCGAACTCTTTGTCCACCTGCTTCAGGACAACATATTTAACCATGAATTCAGAAAAGTTTTTTGCCACTGCATATGGCAATGAACAGTCAGTCGTGTTCTAATGTCTCAGTCAATATTCTTAGAACAAGACGAACTCCCACACCAGGCATATTTCTTAGAGCAATCAGTAGAATAAAAAAATGCTGCCGTATTTATTCAAATCGAAGATGGTCAATATCGTTTTCCCCAAATGAACGAAAATATGTTATTTTTAAAAGACAAATAATAACGTCCACATTTTTTATTCGTCATTTACATAGATCGTGAATTAGAAGTACGGAAGATAGTACTTTGATAAATGTGTCTAATACTTTATAGCCAAGATGGCGTGGAAATGAGTGCTTACTGTTGACGATTACTAGACTGCCATAACTTGTGAACAATTAATCTTAGGAGAAAGTAAGGACATTTATGTCAAAAATGGCAGGCCACCATTAATTTGTTAAAAACCATTTGATATTCGGGTTTGCATAACATTTGACCTAATTTTAGAACATGTTCACCGATGAAGACATTTCATTTTAAATTACTAATGAGAGATCTGTATATTTTCAGCTCTAGAAAAATTGTCTAAGTCACTGGAGTATATATAAGAAATTCTTGAAATAATCAAAATAGATGAATGCATTTAAACATAGTGATAAAAATGATGATCTTTCGGCAATTGCAGTAGCTGCTCTTTATCAGACAGACACCTTACATATTTTTTCCTAAATTCTCTTATGGTGATTTAATAAAATTTTATGATAAGCATAAATATGTCGAGTCTATTACCTAATCACACCATTTACTATACATACAAACAAATCACTACGAAACGGAAAATTAAATTTTTATTATATCGAATTGTACAGAGAACGAGGTGTGTCAACATAATTTATCTTTTATTTTAATGATGTTCGAATGATGTCAATCTATTGGATTTACCTACAGGACCCCACACGTACGACCAACGTTATTTGATGATGTAATTTCGTCTGCGATCGACTATTGTTGGTATATTATTTTAAATATTGGATATTTACTCATTCGAATAGTGTAATCTAATTTAAATGGCACTTTTCATCGATTAACTTCTCTTTATTTGCTTAAAAAAACAACGCCAACTTACATAAACTTACAATTAATTTAATATACTGTTTCGACTGTATTTTATATACATCATACGGTTCTTTATGAATCGTCTTGAGGCGGGTATATTTTTCCATTCGAATTTTAACGCACTGGCAGCGGAATAAATGTAACAAAAGTATTACTGACCGCTAAGAATTATAGCAAGATGGATATCGAGAAACATCTGGTTTATACTGCCGGCAATATTCCAGAAATCAAGTTGCAATTCGTTTTTTCAAGAATGTTCTCGATTCCATCCAGGATATAAAGAACACTTTCAACAGTAGTACGAATTCAGTGTATTATTGTTTTCGTGTATTTAGTGGTTAAGTTTAGTAAAAGTGCAGGTTATTAGTTTGTAGTTTGTTCAGTTATAGGACCCACGTTTAGTGCAATAGTATAATACTAGCCCACAGTGGTTTGATTTCAGTCTATTTGAAGATGTTTTTTTATTAATTTTGTTTTCTTAATTTATGCCTTCGAGTTTCCAGTTCAGTCTTCTTGTGATGTTTATGTCCATCTTTCAGATGGTTTGAGTAATTGTCATGTTTTGACATTCTTTACTATTTTCTCATTTTACATTCTTCCAGTTTGTTCATTCCAAGCTCTTGTACTTGCATTTCGGAATGTTAATACATTCTTATCTAATTTCCTCATTGTTGTTCTGTCGCTGATGGAGTATTCAGCTATTTTCGTTAGGGTTGTTTTAACATTCATTTTACACCTCGAAATTTTGTATTATTTTTCGTTTTTATGCTTATAGTGTAAAAAGGAATGATCTGTTCATAATGCCGTCAATAGAAAAATTGTAGAGAATCAGAAAATCTTCAAAACGAGTGTTTATAAATTTTGATCGCAGCATTTTTCATAAAGAAAAGCTGGAAAAACCGATATAAAAAGAGTGATTTTAAAAATTCATAACTTGATTGTAATAACAGCTGGAACCTTATTCTGCCCTTCTAGTGATGCTTATAACGGTGAGATTTTTAACGCTGAAATCGATATTGTATGTTAATTAGAACTTTCAGAATTGCAATTTAAATAATTTGTAGAAATACTTTGTAGAACGTACCTATCGTATTAACACGATAGTTCGATAGCAGTATGCAAAATAGATTTTGAAAGCTTATAAAATGCACTGCTATATCTTGGATTTTTGTCATAGTGCGGAAACTGCATTAATACTGCTTTTAAAATTTGGCTTAAACGATGGACCCTCCGATATTTTGACAGTGGCAGATCCAGTCAGTGGAAAAAAAGGCATTTAATTAGTATCATTAAACTGTATACAGGTAAGCATCTATATATAAATAGGCAAAGACAAAACGATTAAGTACCATTTTCTCCTCTGTCTCTCAACCGATTTTCTCCATTTTTGTTTAGTAGCTACTGACGACCTTCAGTGCAGAATGCTAATATTAATTTATAATATTGGTTCATTCATTAAATAAAATATAAAAAAATCATTATTTACGTCCGTACTGTCAACGCCAAACAACTGACAGTGCCGCCGCCGCCAGACGGTCAAAACTCAAAACATTGACTAATTATATTTGGAGCGATCGATCGTTAGATGCTGTTATATACTTATAGCATGTACTTCTGGAAGTGGCATGCAAGCGTTGTTATTGTTTAGTGGTAAAATAGCCAATGTAGTAGATCAGTATTGATTTTTCGATTTCGAATACCGATATTTGATAACATTTTTATTTTACTTTTATTTCAATAGATTTGTCAATATAATGAACAATTTTGGTCATTACATCTACTTCTCCGTTTTCTCCACAACTCTGTTTCTTATAAAAATATACTTTTTACAATTTCATGAAATAGGGTCGAATTTCGACCACTGGGCGACCACTAGTTAATTTAATAAATCAATCTAAAAAGCCTAATAAACTGCTGAGAAAAAACATATAATAAAACAGTTTACCATAATTTTCATCACGTGCCCCACCTTACCAAAATTCTTGATCCGTCCATGTGTCTTGACAGCTATTGTCAGTGCGCCGCTGGCTGGCTGTCGCATATTCGTACATTTAATACAATGTTTACTATCATCGAAAAACCAAGATAGACAAATTGAAGTGGAATTTATATACTTACAAAATGTAATTAATATTTTTAATATATCCCGGTCGGATTAGTCTCGTTAATACGGTGGGATGTGCAAAATAGCTCTCTAAATTATTTAAATTTGAATTGTTCAAAATTCAATAATATCAATCGTGAGTCCATATAAACTATTGTTTTGACGATGACTAATATTTCAGTATTAGTTACCAGAAAGTTATAAATATTTGAAAACAATCCACTTGACCAGTTTTTCTGAGTTTACTCGGTAAAAAATGATCCAATCAGGATGTACAAACACTCATTAAGAAGTATTTCTTATTCTTTACAACTTTCGTGGAGACGGTATTACAATTCCTCCATTACATTTCATTATATAAGCAAAAAACAAAATAAATTCGTATTTTTGCTGCTTTTATTATTTAAATCATTTACTTCTACAAGTTTGCTGTTAAAATCTTAAAAACTATTACTGACGTAAAGGTATAAGCAAATTGCTGTTGAATTTCATTTACGAAAATGAGTTAAATTTTGCTCTATACACTGGTGTATATATAAAGAAGGGGCGGCTTCGAGAAGATTCTTGAAAACGCTCCTACAACAAAGAAATAATCATTGCATTTGGGTATGTTCTGCGCTCGCTATTTAAAGGATTGAATAGACAGAATACGTCACCTGTAGTATTACACTAAATTTATTTGGTAAATAGAAAGGTGAAAGTGAATATTTTGTATAAATTTAATTTCAACGCGCAGAATCTATTGCAGTATTTTCATTTCTGCCGTTTGGAAATAATATTTGTTCTTTTCTTCTTTCTCGATTCTAGAGCGTATGTTATAACTGGCCTCATGTAGGTTGTGTATATTTTGATCTTTGCCTGTTTACTCATCTAATTGTAATATCCGTAGTGCTGCAATTATTCTGTTGGAATAGTTTGCTTGATCTTTGATTTCGTCGAATCTGTTCTGATTTACGTTTATTCGTACTTTTAGTTTTATTAGCTTATTTGCTAGTTCTACAATTTCGATTTCGTAGACAATAACTTCTATGTTTTTCTTTCTCAAAAGAAAGATTGTGATAAATCTCAAAAGAAAGATTGTGATAAATCCCAAAAACCTAAGAAAACCAGTGGTAGACATACATTTTCTATGCAGAAATCTATGTCACAGATAAAACTTACATCTTTATTAACTAAACAGGACAGTGAAAACAAAACATCTAAGAAAAATTCATTAAGGGAGAGCTGTGATTTTCCTTCATTAAAAATGAAAAGGCACAGTAGGAAAGAAAACAATGGTTTTAAAAAATATGGAGTTAAGTTACCAACAGTTCAAGAAATCCTTCATGAAAAAAAAATACTTCTATCTTTTTAAACCGAAGATGACAATTTTTTATGCAATTGTCCAAGAAAACAATCATTCATCTCTCAGCACTGAAACAAGAGACGTCCTCCTGAGATCTATTTTGGATCAGGGGCAAAGAAAAGTTTTATGCTTCACAGGGGTATTATATTTACGAAATAGAAAGGGAAGTGTTCTCTGTCATTTAGGACACAATATTTCCTTCGCTATTACATAAAACATTCGACCTTAGGTTGAAACCCATGGAGTCTTGGAATTAAGATTTCTTCGTTTTACTTTTAATTATTGGTTTATGCTGCTGCTACTCGCACTGCTGGAAGACTGTCCTAATTATTACCTTGGAAGGATCGAACGCAATAAACTGCTTACAACTGCGTTTTTGCTCACTTCGCACGCATGTCATTCCATTGACTTTCGCCCGACAGCGACTCATTTGTAGAATGCCAAGCAGGGCGAGCAGCCCGGCAGGCGTATGAGAAATGAAGTGTTTACATACTCACGCTGCCTACTTCTATGCACACTTCTCTGCTCATGTCGGCATAATGTTAACAAGGCATAAACTCATAAACTTTTGGAGCTGTCGCTAGGTGGGCGATTGTCCACATGGCCCCTCCCTTCAGATCTACACGAGTTTGAACTATTATATCATTGGATAAACTGTGGTTTTGCGGGCTATTTTGTCGTGGTCTGTTGGAATTATTCAGGATGTTTCATCTGCAACTGCGGCGGACATCTCAGCGGCGCGGACAAAGCTAATATCTCGATGAATAGCGAATAGTATTTAACGAGATATCACCTTCGTGTTGCTGAAGATGTCTGCTGCATTTGCAGATGAAATTACAGTTCGTCCATTCGCACCGTACCTGAAAGCCAGAATACTTTGATATTCCATCATTATTTATGCATTAAGAAACTATTACCAATTAAGTTTTAAAGGCTAATGCGGTAGTATGGGTTAAAAGAATTTTTACTTAAAAAGTTGCCCTCTAAATGATTGTTTTCAAGTATTTTAGCGATTTTACAACAATTTTCAAATTTATCGAAATAACTGGATATACATGATCACATTACGAGTTTTTAACAACATTCACAATTTTAACTCTTAAAAACATTAACACCCCGCACCAGTCATTCTTTTATTCTAACATAATCACCTAATCACCCGTTTTGTGTGTGTTTTTGCAGCCGAAGGCCCCGCTGACGCTCACTCCCCCAACAGACCCGATTCCCTTCCCACTCCCTTCGACGACAAGCAATCCACACCTCAAGCTTCCCCTTCAAAAGAATCCAAACCGTTCGTTCTTCCCGAGAACGAGATCACCGCCTCCCCCTTAAAAATTGAACAGAACGGTACCTCATCGCCGGACGGCAAAAAATCCCCCTCCCCCGAACCGAACGGTCCCGCCGACGTTGCCAGCCATGCCGCTAAAGATTCTTCGATTACTAACAATGATAAAAAAGTGGAAGAATTGTATGACATACCCGTAGGTGAGTACTTATATTTTTATATATTATAATTAACTTTAATATTGACTAAATTATTAATGTTGCATGTGAGTAGTGTTTGAGTGTACTCTGCCCGAAACTGTGTATTGTTTTAAAAGATGTTGAAAAAATAAATCAATTATAATGAAAATTGTGTTATTGGTAGCTCATTCTGCCTCTATGTCTTTTTTTAGTTATATTAGTTCCGTTTTATAGTCAGTACCTGCCAAGTTCGAATCCCTGAATTCTGGGATTTTGTGTTTAAAGATTCAGTTTTCACTATTCAACAATTTTTTGTGTAAAAAAATCAGTCAACTTACCCCCATCCCTGAAATTCTGGGAGTGTTAGCTTAAATATTGTATTTTGACGATTTTTTTATGTAAATAAATGATATATGTAGCGGAAGGGAGGGCAAAATGGGAGGCTTTACTTTATGGTAATACAAAAAATAAAATTCATGATCATTGATAATTATCTATTCATTTTATAAGATCTTAAAGGGAACTTATTAATTTGCAAATATGAGTAAGGAATATTAAAAAATCTCTAATCAAAACAACGTGGGGGCATTGAATAGAGGCATGAATAATTCCATTTTGCACTTACGTGGAAGGCAAAATGGAAAGCGCGTATGGGTAAAATGGAAAGGAAAACTAAAAGAGGTTTTCTATGTAATTATATAGTCTCTTAAGTATAAATAAAAACCTTTTTGCTTATAATAGATGTATTTTAAATGACTACAAATTGTAATATGTCCCTGTATTGTTATTCAGTCTATATTTTGTCCAAATAATGAAGATTATTATGATGGATTGAAACTGACACATAAAAAACGACCATTTTCTTTATTGCTACATAACTCAAGTACCCAACCACATCATGATTGACATTATACCCAATTTTCCATTGGAGGGTCCTTATATTATTCCCCACATAATGGGCAAAATACAATATCTTTATTTTTTCTTTGCCCCTTCATTTTTCCTTTCCTTTCAACTCATTTTTTTCTGCTCTATTTTCTTTACCTTTCTGAATGAAATCTAACATGGGTTTAATTTTTAGTGCATTTTTTTCTATATTGTATCTTTAAAGGGAGAACAGATTAAAAGTTCTGAATTGTGGCTTTTCACGGTGCTCTTCTTTATTGTAGGAGTGACTAGGAGAAGGGAAATTTTCCTCGGGGAACTAATATCAATGGAATTTGCCCCTTTGAAATTTTGAAATGTCTGGTGTGGAATAAAATCTATTATTTTTCCGCAATAAATTATTCTTCAATTGTTTCATAATTAGTGAGCACTTTGCCACTATTTCTAAAAATACTTTCAAACATCAACAAGACGAAATAATATGTAGAACGATGAAAACCTAAAATAAAAACAATTTAAGAATTAAACAATAAAACAAAACAATAAAAAATAAAGTCTTTAAGTTTAAGCTCAAGATGTCCTCCAAGTACATTCAAACAAAGCTGCAGGCGATCTCCAAATGATCGATTTACGTTTATTAATTTGTTCAAATCTATATTTTTAGCCTTTAGTGAGAAGTCTTAAAATAAACTGGGAGTTCTGATAAAAAATCACAATATACTAAATTCTGAAAGATTTATTTTTGCATTCATCAGTGCAGTATCGTTCGGAAATTTTCGAAAAATCTTGTATACAAACCAACCATATTTGCCAACTTGATTAAACCAGATATAATAAATATTCGTTATCATTTCTGAAACATGTTATATATAAAAAAGTTAGTTCACGTGTAAATTTTGTGAAAATTCCATTACTGGATAAAATAAATAAAGAATCAATCTAAAAAATTGTCTTTGTTTATTTTCTAGGTGCCACAACAGACAATCTACCCGCTGGGGTTTTATATCGAGTGAAAGCAACATACAAATATACCAGAGAAGATGTTGATGAACTATCATTCGATGTTGGCGAGATTATTTCTGTCATAGAGTATGATGATCCTGAGGAACAGGTAATTTTTATTTTTATTTTTTGAAGAAAAATATTTTTACACAATTTTCTTGACATCATTAACATCCATTTTGTAATTTCTTTGTTTTTTTTTAAGTATTTTATATGTATGAATAATGGGAAAATATTTTTCTTGAAATTTGGATAAAATTATATGCTTAAATTAGATGCATTTTATTGGATATGGATCTCATCTGACTGTCTGAAAGAACTTTCACCTCATTTAGAGATTGGACTGTCAAGATTGTTAAAAATGTCAATACACACTATATTTCTTTTGTAATGTAAAATTTCATCGCTTGCCCCACTTTATTTCCTGTACTTTTTTTAGTTAGTTTTTTTATTTAAAAAGCGGTATTTATAATTTAATTATTAATATTATTTAATTGTATATAATTCAAATTTAATAAATTATTGAAATTATTGGAAAGTAAATATGTGCTCCTCTAATAGTTTTGACCAGTGAATAAATAAATATGCAAAGACTAAACAATTCGGTATATTTTTATCCTCTATCAATCACTTTTACGTCATAATTTTCTTTAGTAGGTCATTGACGCTATTAATAAAAATATTAACAGTTAAAGAAGGAATTTATATATGACCAGAGAACAAATATATTTTTAAAAAACATTGTATCAAAGATTTTAACAAAAATATACCCTTTATTTTCAAAACTATTAGACTTTTGAAATTTTGAATTTAAACCAGTTAAAGTCGGTTCTTTTTTAAGTATAAACTATTTAATATAGGATCTGCGTAAAATAACAAAATTTGTCGGCCTCGGCATGAAATAAATTCAATTTGAAATCAATATTTTTAATGCAAACAATTTTTGAAAAAATTGTATACATAAGAACTTTATCAAGAAATATAGTTTAGAAGTTATGAACGAGAAACTTTGATTCTCCAAATTTCACGAGCTTTTACTGAATTTACAAAAAAACAAAAGCCTAATTTTTTTTTAATTCTCGATTTTTCCATTTACAACGCTTTACCACGCAACAAGTTAATGAATTTATAGGCTATCTTGTCATAAAAAAATATTCAACCGGACTATTTAGGCTACATGCAGGACCGAACCAATTTTTTTTATCAATTTATTAGTCTTTTAATGCTTTATCGATATTTTAACAAAAAAATACAAGTTCTTATTTTTTGAATAGTTGAGGATGACCCAGGAGAAACGAAACGTAGCAGTCACGATTTTATGACACCTTATTGAGTAAAAGTACTTTTCAAAAAACTTTTCCGTTTACCATTTTTGACATATTTGAAAATAAATGTTGTAAGGGCAAAAAACAAAAATATTTCATTTGTGGTTTTCCTTGTATAACTTGAGAACAGCAAATAGATATAATTTTTCTTTAAGTAGTTGAATGGATTCTAAAATACATAACCTCTTCTCCATTTATTCGGGATTGCATCTCTTACCGTTACTTAGAAAGCAATAATATCCCTTTATATGTGAGACACCCTGTATAATGGATAATTTTTTTTTGTTAGAGTGAGCTAGTTTTGAAAAAAATAGGAGTATAAGGCCTCACTTGAACATTAGAGGAAAAATAAGAAGAAAACCCTTATAATAATTTGGGCGGTAAATCCTAGAATAAATGAAAAATTTTAAAAAATACTTTTTTCAAACGCATCATACGATATATCAAATGAAAGGGCTCATTATAAGGAATAACATTTTATTGTTCTCATATTTTTAAAATAATTTATTTATATGATATTAACAAAAATAAAAAACGACTTATGCCCCCATTTATCTCAAAAACTGTACAACTTAAAATATTGGAAAAAATGAGATGTAGATGAACTTTACAGGAAAAATAAGGAGGCAAATCCTAATATTAAATTTGGGGGTTAAGTTAATTGAAAAATAAAAAAAATCCATGAATCATGGAATATATCAAGTGAAATACTCATTCTGGGGAATACAAGTATATTTTTTCCTATTATTAAAATCATTTGTTAGAACGTTATTACCTCCTATATCTCCGAACTACTGAGCCTAAATTTTAGAACATAAAAATATAAAACTTTGTTTTCATTTAGTGCACTCCCTCCCCCCCGCTGACTACGGCCTTGCCCTTAGCATGAGAGTCCAGCTCGCACTTGACCAAATTACTTGAACAATCCATAATACTGCACGTTTTCTAAATATAATTTTCTTATTCGCAGGAGGAAGGCTGGCTGATGGGCATGAAAGAAAACGGCGAGAAAGGCATGTTTCCAGCCAACTTCACGAGGCCTTTGTAAGAACCGCCTACTTAGTAGTAATATCTGAAAATCTTATACAATTAATTTTATTATGGAAAGGATTTACATTAGTCGGAATCAAAAACAAACAACACTCGAGAATGAACGAAAGCGTGTTCGCGCAGCCCCGGACACGCGTTCAAAAAATTATATAAATGAACAAGTGCCTTAATTTACGATATATTTTTATAGTTTTTTTTATGTTGGATTTTATTTTAACATCGAATAATATTGTTATTATTGTTATCTCTTTCTAGAATCTATACATTATTATGATATATGAATACTCATTCAACATAAAAAGCAAAAAAGACGCAAGTCTCTATGCAACAATACTATCTATATATGTACTGCATTTTTTCTTTTTTTTTTCGTGATTTTCTCCGTAGATTAATTTTATCCTCTTATTTCTATGTAACAACTTCGTTAAATATAGTTTGATATTCTCGTCTCTATACACCTTCATAGCTTTCACTATTGTAAGTAAATATTATTGTTTTATCATTGTTATATTTCGCACTATGAACATTTTTTAAATGAGTCTGTCAATTTCTTTTTTATATATTTTGAAATTTGCTCAAGAAGTATCAGGATGCTTATACAGGTTTCCGTGTTATATGGAGAAAAAATTTATAACAACCTGTATTATATTGAAAGTGTTTCTAGTCAACAAGTTATATACCTGCGAGATGAGAGTTTCTAAATGTAGAAATGATGTCATATATGCGAGAAAATGTTCATATTCGTGCTTTAATTCAGAGAAGACAATTGAATTGGAGTTGACGGAAAAAATTGCCTGTCAAAATTCTCATAATTTAATCTTCAAGTATGAAGAGAATGTCTTAATTTACAAAATACCAATTATTTGGAAGTTTGACACGGAAAGTTTTCCGGGGATTTTGAAAATGATTTCGATCTGCTCTCCCAATTTTAACTTTGCTTCATATCTTTGCCGTTCGCGTCCTTATATTGGAAAAATGACGCCTAAGAGCAGTTTTATGGCAATATCTTTTTTCCGACTCATTTTACAATAAAAATATTAATACACAAACTAGAAAAAGCTTCCTGCAATTCATGTTTTAACATTTTTTTTGTAAATTCCATATTTTTTACCGTAAACCGAGCCGGAAAGGAGGTATTGTTAAAAAACGCTTGTGCCCCCATATTGGAAAAATGGCGGCGCAAGTGTTTTTTCAAGATGTGAGGTGACAAAGATGAAATTCGGAAAGAGTATATCGAAATCTATAAAAACCTTCTAGGTGACCTTTTTTTTTCTAACCACATGACTGGATTATGACAGTACAATTTCTTAAGGCTATATATTTAAGGTATTTGAAAGATTACTTTGTTGAGCCTATCAAATTCTCTAGTGAATGCAATATTTCGTTTAGTTTTATAATATATAAAAAATCACTTCAGTAAAATTAATTCCTCAAACATTTATATCAGTGACATTTTATAAGCCTCAAATTAGATTCAGTTTTAAAAATCATTCATCAGCTGACTGAAGAACATTGCAGTTTGTACAAAATAGAAAATTATATTTTGTGATATTATGATTATTACAAATTTATTTATCATAATAAGCAAGAGATTTGTTTATTCATTATTTAAAAAAATATGGGCGTAAATAATACTTTCAAAATATTTGGCAATTCTATATCAATTTGTATGGAGTTAACTCTATAACAATAGACAGAAACAAAAAAAAAAAAGAAATTTTTATATAGTAAAAATTTATTTTATTTTTACGGATTTTTTTTACCGCACATTGTATAACAAAAACGATATATTTAAACATCCACACGAATCAAGGTCTGTATCAAACCTCGTTTTTAATGGAATTGTGGTACAAGGACGTTAGTAAAGAAAATTTATTGTTGTCGGAAATACATTTGGATGTATTTAATGTCTGGGTAACATAATTTCTAAGACTTGATTTTATATAATTAAAGACCTATTCGATTATCGAGTTTTTTTAAAATTTCAATACATCTGACAACCTTGTACATGTACTGTTCGAAAATACTACACTAAAAGGTGAAAGTTTTCTAAATGGAAAATGAAAATGTGCTGTAAAACAAGCATATTGCAAGAAACAAAAAAGTCGTATATGCATTTTCACGCGAAAAATCGTAATATGAAAGGGGATCTACATGAATAATCATTATAGCACTACACAACTGAAAAACAATAACAGAAAATTTTAGATTTATGAAAAATGAAATTAATTTTCTTCACTAAGCCAAACCACATCAGAAGCTTACATTCAAAACAATATTTGAATATTTACATTTTTTCAATACACATAACATATATGTATTCAAGCAACTAGTTTTCTTCTTCGGTTTCTTCAAGTTTTTCAGTGTTGTCATACCTTATTTAGTGTTATTGAAAAATACATTTGATGCAAAAATGGTATATTTGAATGAAAATATGATAAAGTGTAACCCCAAATATGTTATTTGAATCAACTAATTTCCTGAAATATTATGTCTCAAGGGAGTTAATTTAAACATTAATTAGTGATTTTCAATGAATCAGTTTAGATAAATACAAAACGATAAGTTAGAAACAAAATCTCCCTTTTATATATAATTTTTCTGTTAAATGAATTTTTTCATTCAATTTTTAGATCACATACTTATATCAATATCCTATATTTATCGTTTAAATAGTAATTTACATTTGGCAGCAAGTTGTATTTTGAAATTAAAAGTTACCAAAACGTCATTATAAAAAATAATGTTTACTATTTGACAGATATGACGTTTGACAGCTATGATAATGATATTGATGACATGTGCTAATCATGTTGGATAATAATTAAGTCTAACATAAAAGCATTCAATTCAGTAGTGTGTTTTTCTCATTGCTTTTGAATTATTTACATTACAGTATTTTGATATACTTATATTGATAAGTAGTTTGACTTATGCGAATTGACATTTGCGTAAGCCGAAATTTATTTTCAAAAATAGTTGGGCTTAAATGAAGTGAAAAATGAATAGGTGAAGTTTTGTTTTTGTTAAATTATGTAACAACCTTGATGGTACATTTTCACAGGTATGAACGTGGCCAGTTTAAATTTACGGTGTTTTGGATATAACTTCCCTTGAATATGAAGTGGGTACATATTACAAGGATATGTCTAAGTATCTGTTTTGGCATTTCATGTGTCAAATTTATTACAAACGGTGCTGCCAGATCTACTGAAAAATAAATGTGAATACTTAATTATGAAATTAGGCAATGGGAGTTGGAAAAACCCAAATATGTCTTATGTAATAATTTACGTAAATATTTATATGCATTATGTGAAAATAATTATAAACATTCTGGCAATTTTGTTATATTAGGACATTATTTAAGTCCTAAGATCTATAAACAAGGTTCTTATGAATAGGAATTTGATGGATTAACTAGGTGGTATCAGCCCTTTAGCAAAGATCAATCTGGCAGCACTGAAGAGAAATTGAGAGCAAAATCTATTTGATATAGATTGGATAACAAATTAATTAAAATAGAGAAGTTGTGTTGCTTAAGGCTGACATTACATATTAACAAACAATTGAATAACTTATAGTGATAGTATAGTAATGATTTTTTTTATTGCTCATAAAGTTCTATCACCTTTAACTAAGACTGAATTCAGAAAGTTGTTAATACATGAATGAGATTTTAATAAAAATCAAATATCAGCAATATTAATTATTTTATAAGTAAAAAATTATGTCTACTCCAGTTTGATCGTCTGCCCATAGTATCATTTGTTATATCATCTGGTGGCAGAGTTGTATACCTGACAGGCTTCATATTTCACATACATAATGGTCCTAGTATCTCTTATTTGTTTTTCATTTGCCATAGGGTTAGAGCTCGGTCATCCAGTTCTTTTTTTAGTAAAACTGTATTCTATTGTAATCTGGCTAAGGAATGTTACTTTTTATTGTATTTAAATATTTGTGCGATAAATATTTTTAACTTATTTTTATTCCTTTAATTATGTTGTAATATTTTATTAACTTATTATTGTAGATTGTATGTTTGATTTACTTTAAAAATAAAGAGGAATTATTTAAAATCTGAGGGTGTATTTTTTTATTAATATGAGGACGAATCGAAAGATGACATCACTTTTAAACATGACCATTGGTAAAACTAGCTGCAGCCATGCTTGTGGAGGATGTAATGCATATTAGAATTTAACCTAGTTGTCATTATTGTGCAACCCCCTGTTTCTGTGGTTTGATTCGTAAACATCAAAAATTTCTGAACTTGGAGAAGGTGACGAAGTTGAAGGAAAGACTAAATCACGTTCAAACTGTGCCAGATTGCAGTTTCCACCGGCGGCGCATGTGTACCACCATTAGATATACAGAGATAGCTTGCAGTGCTTAGATAATGTGCCAATGCTAGAAAGAGAGAGTAAGAGGCTATTTCACTGCATCAAATGAGCTCATTGGCTTCACCTACCAATTGAGTAAAATAGCCTCTTGCCCTCTCTATTGCATTGTGCATTGCAAGCTACCTCCAAAAAGTGTATGCTGTAGGTATCTTATGGAATAGGGATGTAACGAATGTCCAATTTTCGATATTCGCGAATACGAATTGGTTTAATCAAAAATTGTAACCTAAATTGTGCTTCGTAATCATTATAGAAAGCCACTCTTCTATTTTTAATAAATAAATTGAAATAGCTGAGGGATCTTTGTTGTCTTACAGATGTATAAGCACAAAATTTCGTATACTAACACCAAACCCTTACACTCAATGCTCTTTCAACAGTTAAGCTGTCATCATATTGGAGGGAACCATTTTTTTTTTTGATTTATGAGAGAAGTTATTATAATTAACCAGAAAAATTACATAATCAAATTTATGGAGTCAAATAAAATTTATTATTGTCATGTAATCAGTTTCAAAAACAAAGTGACGAACGAGTGTAACCTTTGTATAGGTTTAAAAGTAAGATTCTGCAAGCTTGTATATTTCTGAGTAAAATGAGATTGAATGCATGAGAATTGGTCAAAAAATAACTGACTTATGACGAGGTATGTTTTAACATCCTGACAGCTAATTTCTCTTATTTTGCAAAATTAACTAGGCCTAAACACAAATTTCGCTTGGTTGGCTATCGCTACTAATTTGAATTGACAGCTGCGAAAATGGTACTACGCAAGTACGACAGTTATGGTGCTTTTATTTCAATTTATCTAACTAATGGGGTTTTATAGGCTGTTTCCCATGTAAACACATACAAAGCATTCATTGTGTCCTTACTGGAAATTAAATTAGGGCTTTTGTAGCGATTTTATATTGTCCGATCGCTCAGTGGTTTGTTTTCGGCCCGTTTCAGCGTGTGCCTGTCACTTTGATGCAACTCTCGGCCCAAACCGCACAGAGCTCGTTTACAGCTCTGACAAAAGGCCTGTAGCTAGTCTGAGCATTCCACAAACACGATAGGTTGTATATTTTCCTACCAACCAAAAAATAAAAGAAACGTGAAACACCATAAACCGTTTTTTTAGACAAAGGGGCACTAACTATATAATGATGTCTGTGGATTTAGCTGCTACCCAACGAAGCAAAATTTGTTATCCAGATATTTAAAACATACGCACCTTTATAGTGTAATATAACAATTATTTTTTGACAGATTCTTGAATGTGACCTCCTGTATCTGCAAATATTCAAGCTTTACACTTATTTTTAGAACTAGAAGTGTGACCCAAGAAAGTACCAGCATATTTTAAAGTTTGTCAAAGTTTAGATATGTCTGCAATTTGGTTTTTAAAACGAATTTAAAAAATGAAGGCAGCACTCTGACACCACCACCAGAATTGTCGAGAACCTTTATCTGTTGCGCTCCCCTCAACTGATTGAATCTCCAGAAGATTGTATCATAATTTCTTTGAGAGGTTTTCGTTAACCTAAGAATTCTTTGTCCTAGAAATCACAAGGAAACGGCGTTATATGCAGTATGACTCCTGATTTTAGGTCTTTGTGAGCTAGTTTTCCTTGAAACTACTAAATCCGAAATTCATTTTGTCATAAAACCCTAGATCATGTTATGAAACTGACATTACTTGCTTAATTTTATTTAGCAATTAAATTGTTGCCTTATTACATTACATATACATGTCAGGATTCCAGAAGAAATATATATATGTAGTTGACATTTATGTCATCATACAACTGTTATGTCTCATTGCAAGTACAAGTCCTACCTGTAAGACTTAACTTTCGAAATCACAAGTAAGTTATACAGTGTGCAATGTTTCTAATGAGTAACATCATAATATTTACGCTTTTCATTGTCAAACATATTCGCAAAAAATTCGCATGAATAACCGCGAATACGAATGCGAATATTAAAAAACACGCGAATATTCGCTAATGCGAATATTCGTTACATCCCTATTATGGAATATTTGACTGCTGAAGTTTTGGAGTTGGCGGGTCATGCTGCACGTGATAAAAAGTCGACCCGGATTATTCCTAGATATTTACAACTTGCGGTCAGAAACTACGAAAAATTGAATAAGTTGTCTAGTGTAACGATTGTTCAAGGTGGTGTTTTTATCCAACAATCTAGCCGTTCCGTTACCAAAGAAACGAAAAGAAACCATAATTGGGTTAATTCGTGCACACTCATTTTTGTACTAGCTTTGCACGGACTAAACAAATCGGAATTAGAGATATTTTTCCATCCTGTAGATTTTTAGTTTTTTTGTGAAAACTTTTTTAACATTGCTGCTAAAAAATACGCAGTTTTGGGATTTAATGTGAAGACATTTGATATGGGTTTCATGTTCTATCATTTTCGTTTTTTTGACATGTGTTGTCATTGACAGTTTGCCTTCTTTTGACGTTGTTTACATGTTCGAAATTTTTCACATATTGACGTTTTTGAATTTTTTTACTTCCTTCACATTTACGTTAACGTTAAGATTTTTAGTTATTTCTGTTAGTTTTGACATCTTTGACTTTTTGTGCATTATAGATTTTTCTCATTTTCGGTTTTTGGTATATTCATATATTTAGTATTCATAACATTTCAGGTTTCAAATAATTTTTCATTTATTGAAATTTATTTTCATTTTATAAATCTTGTCTCTTAACATTTTTTATATTTTTTAAGTCCCCACCGACTTCATGCAACAAATAAATACTTCTCAAAAAATTTATGGGTTACGTGATTTTCGCTAAATGATTAAATTAAGTTCTAATCCTTTTGAGGAGAAGAGCCTATCTACCAACTTTCACGTCTGCGTTATTTACTATTCTCTAAAAATTACTGAAACATATCTCCCCATTTAATACCCACCAATTTTCAGGTCTGTATCTCTTTTTGTTTCCAACATATTAAATTTAAGTTATAACAATAGACATCCCACAGGCCCCCCATCACTTAATGAAACAGTTTATCAAAATAAAAAATATACCATGTTAGTCGCGGATAGTGTTTTTATTAGTGAAATAGAATTTTAAAATCGGTTCACTATTTTCAGAGCTCACCTCCTACAAACAAATAAAATTTACCTCCTTAAAATATTAGTAAAGATGTGTCGTCTTCAGTGCATGGTCTGTCCACAGTTTGTTGTTAAATATGGCCAGATAAATCTTAAGGTGATCCAAAAAATCTTTGGAGTCTTGCTCTTCCATTTACTTAAATACTGCTAAGAATTCCTGGAGGAGAAACAATAATGTTGAAAACGAAAAGTTTTTCTAGAGCCAGACTTACTCATTTATCTAGTCTGTGTTTCCCACAGAATGAAAATTCCAGGTTGTGATACACAGGGGATGAAAAAGGGTAGTTAATGCAATTAAAATCCAATAAGAAACCAAAAACTATACTCTTTTTGTATTTTTAATTTCAAAAAATGCCCCTGTGTCATAAAAGTTTTTTTTTCAGATATTTCCAAAATGTGAAACACTTGGTAAATATATTTTGAATAACCTGTCCCATTTAACCTATGTTGTAGCTGTTATACTTAGACAGAAATAGATACAGCACTTATCTGAGTTACTATTTTCTCATACTAGTCTAAATGTTACTTTCCAAAAAAGAAGGCTTAATTCTTTGAAATGAAGTTGAATTTTGATCAATAAAGACCAATACAGTGCACCACCCCCAGAAGTATTTCAGTGACTGTATGAGTGAAGGATGATCACAACACTCGACGATCAGGATGTCTTACAGGAGACATAGTGCTACAAGAACGTTTTTTGGATAAAAAGCTTACCTTAACGAAATACTAAACCAGCTTTGTGTTAGCACTGGTAGAGAAGCCTAACAATAGAGCTACTTTTGAGTATAAATGGATTATGTCCGCCACTTTAAAAGTGGTTCACCTGCTCTTTTGACCATTAGGATATTAATTATCCTCATCTACTCTTCAGACCACCTCTTCATCTGTACCCCTAAACTGGGATTTTCACAATGTCAATGGAACCCTGTTTTTATAGATGTGTTACTCCTTTATCTCCAACATTTTTGCTGCCTGGCTTGAGATATGCTTTGGCGGTCTTTTTGGTTTTTAGCAATAATTATACTTTTCGAGTATGCCTCAACTTCTTTCTAAGAAGGCGGTGTAATTTTTATTCAGGAATTTTTTCCTTAGACAGATTATCTTTGAAGATTTTGGAATATGGTTAAAGCAAGTATTACATCAAGCTGCATTGGAACTGATAGGTGGAACAATGAATTACAAATCATGAAGGAAAGAAAATCGCTCTACTCTATCAATAGTCCAGTGTAATTACAAAAAAAACGAACAAAATTAATATCAACGTGATCTAATGATAACATATGACTAATTCATATGAAATTCAACATTTTTTATCGATGTGTATTTGTTTGTTAACAAAAAAACCTCAAAAAATCGGTAACAATTTAGTTTTTTACCTTTTACACAAAATCTATCAGAGAAATCTGGTTTGCTACTATGGGCAATGTTGAAGATAAATGAAAGATCTACAAAATGAGCTACTATGCGCTGAATATCGTTAACTGGGTCCTCAGATAATGGAACGTTCTCATGAAATTCCAAAAAAAATTAACCGTTAATTTTTTTTACTTTTCATTTAAAACATTCTTATTAACTGGAAGGGTAGATCTTCTCATATCCAATTTATGTTATAAGAATCAATATTGTAGCCCCGGTAGTTTTAGCAAAATTTCAGTAAAATCTATGACCATTTAACCCTATCATTATGAATAAACCAGGGTTGGAAAGTAGAACAGGTGATCTAGAGACCCCTTATCTCAGTTTTCGAAAATTTAAAGTATAAATACATATAATATATAATAAATATTTGGCCATTCTTTAGTGGTCCTTCTGGACGAGTCCATTCGAGAAATTGCTACGGGGTGGTGCCTGTGAAACTTTATTCTTATGAGAAATAATCTTATTGTAAACTGTAATTTTTTGCAGACACATATTTATATTTCTAACATAATATGAATTTATGTAATAAATTTAGCAGAATGGAATACCAAAACTTATAATAATAAAATATATTTCATACTTTTAAGAACAAATTAATGACAACCCAAATTTCTATACATATATATGTTTTAGTATTTTACTGAATCATACAAACATAAAAATCTGTTATAACAGGTTATGCATATTGCATTTTGCTTAATGATTGATCCATCATTAACGACTGTGTCTAGAAGGAGTTTTGGTATTCCATTTTGCTAAATTTATTACATAAATTTATATTAGATAGAAATATAAATATGTGTCTGCAAACAATTACAATTTACAATAAGATTATTTATCACAAGGATAAAGTTTCACAGGCACCACCCCATAGCAATTTCTCGAATGGACTCATCCAGAAGGACCACTAAATAATGGTTAAATATTTTCAATTATTCTATGTACTTATACTTTGAATTTTCGAAAACTGAGGGGTCTCTAGATCACCTCTTCTACTTTTCAACCCTGGTTTATTTATAATGACAGGGTCAACTAATGAGGTTATATGGCCCTCTTTAAAAAAAGTTCTTAAATAGGTTTTACGGAAATTTTGCAAATACTACCGGGGCTACAATATTGATTTTTACAACATAAACTGGATATGAGAAGATCTACTGTCCCAGTTAATAAGAATGTTTTAAATATAAAATAACAAAATTTATTTTTTGTAATTTCGTGAGGTTTCATTATCTTAAGACCGAATTAACGATATTGGGCGTATATTAGCTCATTTTGTAGATTTTTCATTTCTCTACATTGCCAACACGGTTTCACGGGTAGGTTTTGTGTAAAAGGTAAAAAACTAAATTGTTACCGATTTTTTTGGAGTTTTATGATAAAAAACAAAAACGCATCAATAAAAATTGTTGAATTTTATGTCAATTAGTCATGTTTTATTATTAGAACACATTGATGTTTCATTCTACTATTAATTTTGTCACCAAAAGGTCTTTTTCTCTGTAAATGACCTGGGCTACAAACCTCATTACAAAAGAAAACATTTATATAAAATTCTCAAAATGATAGCTTTCAATTTCAACTTTATTTTCAATTTAGATTTTAATGCCTTTGATAATGATGTTAGAATTTAAGACTTTGAAATATACACCTTTTTTTTCCTTAATATAGTATTATTTCCCAAGAAAATCTTTAAAAGAAAATAGTAGTGGATAATGATGATAAGAAAAAGCATAGTAACATAGATAAAAAAAACTACAGAATCATGGATATTTTTAAGAAATATTAGAGCAGTGACCAAAATAACCACAACCTGATCATCATCCTGGATAGAGAATATAAACAATATTTTGAAACAATGCTACAGAACAACAAAATAAACTTCAATAAAACCCTGATCCATGATTATACATATTAGAAGGAGAGTCAATGGAAATAGATTACTACCCTGTTAAAAAGAAACAAAAAAATTGGAGTTTCAGGACCTGCTGAAATTTCAGCAATATTGATTTAACATGGCACTAACAAATTCTGCAAAGTGCTTAAACTTTTATCCAAAGATGTCTAATTGGAGATGCATTACCTGCATAGTGGATAGAGTCACATTACCCCATTCATAAAATTCATAAAAATGAGCTGAAATCTGAATTTAGCAAACACAGGGGACTATGAGTGTCAGGAATATGATCCTGGCTTTATGGATAGACAACACATAACACAAGACTACCAACTATATCAAACAGAGGAGCAAACCCATATATGTGTAAGTCGATCTACTATAAATAATATATTTTTACTCCCCAGTACAGAATAGTATTGGATGAACTAGCCTAAGCCTTTGTAAATATTTTAGTGGGCCAAATTATTTCAAATAATAGAGGAGTTGCAGATTTACATGGTACTAATAAATGCATTAAAAAATATATAACAATGCAACATAAGGCCGATTTGTATCAAGTTCACAAAAAAAATAACCTGTTGAAATTTAATTTGTGTATATTTGAAGTGATAGAAATAATATAATTATTACAAAATAAATACTTAATTAATCATACAATAATGTCCTCACTGATTGCATCTTTTCCTCACATCCAACATTTTAAAGCACAAATAAGGCTGTGTAGTGTTAATGGAATATAAAATATGTTCAACAGTATTTATTTTTAACTTGTCATTAATATGTGACATAAGTGAAAGGAGAAAATTAAATACATTGTTTTTCAACTACTAAAAACAATAAAGATAAATAATAAATTAAAAACATAGTATGTATGCTGACTGTTTATCATATAGAATAGTAATAACAGCTCAACCCTTTTAAGTATGTTGGATCAGGTAAACATACTGTTGAACATATTTTCCTTTACTTATTGACAGTTTAAATATTTAATATATTTGTCATCTCAAAGCATTACCAGCTAGCAGCACCACATTTATACTTCACTCAAATGACACCATCTTAAAGTTTAAATTTCACAGCATAAAAAAATCAAATCTTAAATAATTATACAATACATAAATGCAAAAAATTGTCAGGATAACTTAAATGTTCAGACAACCATTGAAGTGGAGTATCCATTGGAGGATTAATCCCATGTATTTTCACTTGTATGTCCTTTTTACCTGGGAACATCTCTTCTAAGAGGTTTTGCAGGGTTTTCTTGCGACCGTCTTCTGTTACTGGCTTGATTAGTTTTTGTCTATAACCATCATCAATGTAACATCTAAAAATGAAACCAATTTTAATTAAATCACTTTTAGTGCAGAATTTGAAGGGTATAAAAGTAGTATAATTTCAGAATTAACATATGAACATTAGAAAATGCTGATTATTTTGAAAATTAATGAAATATGAGACCAAATGTGGCAACCTGTCATTAATAAAAACCATACACATCAGTAGCTTTAAGCTTATTCTATATAACAATCTTATTTTCTATATGATATGTGACTTATTATGGATTTAATGTGGAGAATCTCATCTAAACTGCATGATAAGAATTTCTTCACAAATTTGATAAGCCTTCTTCAGAACATTGTAGTACAGCAACCATAACCATGCAGTAATATTCTGGAATTATTCTTAAAATTTTGTATTTTGTGCCTCAGTAAGTTTAAGTTCTAATACCTTGGGTCTTTAACACAAAACTTTAATTTACCTTTAGCCTCTTACTTTACATACCTTAAGTAATGGCTTCAAACTGACCAAATTGAATATTAAACACTTTTGCCTGTTATAAATATGTGACAGAAAAAAATTGTTACTCACAATTTATTTTGGTCTTATATTATTACTAATACAAAGTATTACTCAGGGATATACAGACAATAGCATCCCTATTGAGGTGCATAGAGATGCCCTGAGAATTTTCTCCAAAAGTTTGTTTCGACATGAGGTATTCTTCAATCATTCGTAAACTTCATTTTGAATAAAAATGTGTAAAATCATTTTTAAACAGAAATTTTAGATGACAAGCATAAAAATCTCATGGTTTTTAGTGCAGGCTTAAGCACTGACTGATAAATGTATAAATAGATAACACTGACAAAACTTAACCCTTGCTGAGTAGTCAATAATTGTGTATTGCAAAATATGTATGTGTAAATATGAGATCCCAATATGTGAAAATAGTAAAAGAATAAATATATAGTTTATAAATAATCATGCTGTTTTATTATTGGACCTTCTTTTTCACATTCTAACATCTTTTCAGAGTTGCTTATATTTTCCTTTTCAATATTGAGAATTTGCTCTAACAGTCAAGATATTCAGCATCACTACTCATTGTAGGTGTATCAATTTCATGAAATTTGCAGTTTTGGTTACTCAATATTTTCATATTATTGCACCAAAAATATTATACATTACATTACTACCAGCATCAAAGCTGGGCAGCATCTACATGTTTTTTTATAACAATAGATCTCTCTCAGCACCATATATCAAACACATTAAGCTACAGAGAAAGACTATCTTCATTATGTAAATGGCAAAACCCTAGTACTTTTCTAATAGGAAAATGTAAAAACTTTAATATAGTTGTAGTTTGAAGCTGTTATTTTACAGGTAAAGTAATGTATAACAAACATTAAAATAGTTTTCTGCCAAGACATAAGAAAAATAATTAAAGATGCAAAAATGTATACATATTTTTGATTTCCATATGCTCAGGACATGTCCACGTTAGCATGTAACTCTGGTGCCTTAAGTCTTAAGACCTGATGTCAAGATAAAATTCAATTGCTGGTTATAATCTACTGTACTGCAGGGCAGTATTCTTATTGATGTATAACATTTTAAGAAATGATTTAGTATTTACCTTATTTATTCTTTGCTGCTTTATTTAAATTTTTCTGTACTTTAAATATATATACTTATTAGTTTTTTTTGTAGCTTATTAAATATTTTTTTGTACAATTTTGATTTACTTTGTTATATCTTAAATTTAATAAGTGAATGTTAAGATTAAATGTGGCTTTTTGTACTTAGGTTACATGTAATTTTTTTGGTTGTGTTTTTTGAAAATCAATAGAGTTTAGTTGACCATTAGAGCTGATGTCTTAAGAAGTTGGGCTACAATAGTTTTATTTAAAGGAAAGACCTCCTTAGAATTTATATGAAAAACTTTCCCAAACATGTTTACAATATTTAGTATACTTGTTAAAAACTTACCTAAATGGAATATATTTGAAATGTTCTTGATCTCCAGAAGTTTCCATCAGTTTCCTATTGACTGCCCAAAATTGATCAAACTTATCATTCAGCAAACCCATCCATAATTGATTGTGGTCCTTTTTCTGCATATTGCTAACAATTTGCCCCCTATGTTTCAACACATCAGCCTCCTTTAAGCAAGCCATAAAGTAAGACTCCACCATTTCTTTGTTGCTAAACTTGAAAATCTCATTTTCTGGAAACTTATTGAAATGTACTGTCAAATTCCAGGGAAGCAAATCTTCAGGGCCTAACAAAAGGTCTTTCAAAACACCAATAGGATAATGCCATTTCAATGGTTGCCCATGATATTCTAACCACATTTCCTGCTCAGCCTTTTCTGATGGCACAAATTTAGAAAAATGTTTTCGAACCTTATCTGTAACTATAGGAAAATAACTAAGTCTAGGTACCATTAAGTAGAAGGGTTCGGGTTCTCGTACGTCTTCTACTTCTTCGCTAGCCAGGCGAAAACAAACAGGCAGTTTTCCTTCCCATATTTCCCTAAGGATTTCTCTGTCATTGGCCATTTTGTAATAAGCAATTTTCAACCAATTTTTAGCCCAAATTTGAAGTTTATGGCATCTCCATTGTGCATTCAATTATATATCATGCAGTAACAATAAATGACTTGATAACTTTGTCAAAACTGATAACAAAAAATATTCGTACTTAGAAAAAATGTTGAGCGATTCGATTTGAGAACTTTTTATCACTATGCAAGTTTATTGGCTGCTAGCACCTACTTTCATTCATTTATAATTCTATGTTTGTTATGAGGACTAATGAGAAGCACTTATCAATATTGGAAAAAATTTTAGGTTAGATGTATAAATATTTGACTGACAGTTAAAGCCAGATTGTCAATGATCCGCACACTGTTGTCAGCCGTAAAAATTGTTCCCAAAACGAGGTATTTATATAAACATATTGTTAATTATTTACGTAAAGTACCGCTTTGTTGTTATCACTTGTTTGGAATCTATTTAGTGGCACAGTAGTTACACTCAAGGACTATTATTTTATTCAGATCTTCTATAATCATTCACTAACATAATATATTCTAAAATGATATACCAACATATGTAGAAACTTGGCAAGGTGCTCTTATCCATAATATAGATAGAATTCTGTAATATTTTTATTTTATTCTGCAGAAAGAAATAAGTAAATTTAATTCAATTTATCATTTAACAGCAAAAATATTTGTCATGATTTACGTAGTCAATTCATTTAAAGGAATATATAATAAAAATGTATATAAATTGAAGTCACAGTTTGGCTAGTGTGCAACAGATGGCAGCATATACATCATTTTATGATATTTGAGAGCACGACTATACTTCGTGTTTGAGAGCTTTGGGGGAAATTTTTCCTTACACCCATTAGGTATTTGGCGAAAAAGGTAAATTTTTGGAAAACTCGATCTGACTCATTGTCGATCGGGTGTTGAGTCAGTAGATCCAGCTGGACTCCTTTTCTTTGCAATGCCAGTCTTCAGTACTAGTAATTTCTTAAGTGGGTTGTTGTGCAAATTTACGGGAGTATTGATGGTTCATGTCTAGGTGGGTGGGATGATGCCTCCCCCCACGGGACGCTCTTGGGCTAGGATATCTGAGCATCTCATTCCGTTCGTTAGCGCATTTTCTATCAATTGCTTTTTCTAGTTGTCTGTATTTACAAATGCGGCAATACTGGATATTGAAGCTGAAGATACTGATTCATCAGCAATCAGCTAATTTCTCAATTTATCGTCATGATTGTCTCTGCATCTTTTCAATATCATCACAAAACGCATCATGTGTCAGATCAAACCAATGCTGCCTAAAAAGAAAAGGCTAGAAATTTACCTTCAGAAGTTATTGCAAGGTTCATTCACTAATTTTCCAAAAATGTTGTAGGGAATTGTCCCAATTATAAAATTTGAAACTAACCGCCTTATTGTTTTAAACCATGTGGTTTTCCTCACACCATTTTTTAAAAGTATGTACACTGTTTCAAGTATGTTTTCAGAGTCCGGTGCTGAAACCCCAATTTTAGTGTAATCTGCGTTTATAACTCATTTATCATCTTGCAGTCTTATACTTTCTGATATGTCGATCACCTATAGAAGAAATAGAAGAGGTCCCTGTACAGAACCCTGTGGAGCACCTAGATTAGAAATACTTGTTGCAGGTATGGTCTTATCTATTTGTACAAACATTTGGCTTTTTTTAAGACATTAAATATTCTAAGATATTGACTGTGATTCCCAGTTGGTATAATTTTGCTCTGTCTATGCTTCCATAAACTCAAAGTTTCCGTGGGTTAATTTTTGCGAAAACCATGATGTAGAATCTGTCACAGATTAATTTATTTATAAGAAACTATTTCTAGATGTCGATGTTCATTTCGCGTTATAATATTAAGATTTATACTTGTTTTCTTCTTCTTCTCCATTTCATGTTTGGGCTTCTGCCTGTCACTTCTTATGCTGCTCCATTTATAGTTCAATATTTTCTTAGGGATTCTATCATCTTGCATCTTAGATCAAGTACCTCCTAGATATAGCCTGTCAAGCGATAAATGATCTGCACAATGGAAAATGATAATGAAATGGTTTTTGGAACCGTTGTTAGCGTTCAATGAATCACTAAACAGTAATTTTTGGGAATTTTTCAGATTTTCAGATGCTCACCCACTATTTTAACCCATACTTTAGAAATGATAGCTTTGAAATAAATATTTTTCGAATCTATATTAATAACCCTACAGTTTAAAAGATAAATATCTCTATGTGTCTTTGAGATATACCATAAACAAAAGCAAAAAAAGATAGAACTTTGAAATTCTGCACCATTTCACCCCTTATTTCCACCCCCATAACAGTGGACGATCACATTCTAAATAAACATAACCCAAAGTTCAATTTAAAGAAAAAAATGGTTTCGTTATCTCTATTTTTGCTCAAGATATTAGGTTTCCGTTAAAAAAATGTCATTCGACCCATATAGTGTGCCGTCAGAACTGGCACAACCATCGTCATAAAACTCTAGTTGTGTTCCTTTCCTAGTTTTGTATTTAACTGTTCTAGATATTGTTCCACAGATAAATTAATAGTTTTTCTTCAATGCCATTATCTCGATCATGTAAAATATTGCAGCATAGGTAAATAGTTAAAATGTGATACCTAATATTTCATTATTAATCACTATCTTAGATTTAACAGGGTATTTACCTGAAAACGCCATTACTTTGGTCTTCGTAGTTGATATTTTCATGTTATACTTACTCTATATAAATTTGTTGCAGTTTATATATTCTCATTTGCGGGTCGTCTTCTCATTTTTTCATTAACACTAGGTCATCTGCATAAAGAATCGAGTTAAAAACGGTATTTTGGTCTAATTTAATTCCTTTCTTAAATTTATTTTTCCATTCTCTTTTTATATCGTTTATATATATGTTAAATAAAGTTGGAGAAATACTGCATCCTTGTCTGACACATTTGTTTGTTATTATTTCTGCTGTTTCTCTTCCGTTTATATCGATTATACTTTAGTATTGTGATACAGGCTTCTCATTGCTCTTATTAGTTGTTTTGAATATCCCCGTTTTTCCATGATTAGCCATAATTTTCCTCTATTTACGATGTCGAAGGCTTTTTCATAATTTATGAAACTGATATCGGTCTCAATATTAAATTCTCTGTGTTTTTAAATCACTATTGTTGAGCGTCATCTTCTGAAAACTATTTATTTTTCTCCGATTATTTGTCCTGTTATGAGTTTCAATCTGTTTAAAATTTTACCCTAAATTTTTGAGGCTGATTGAATTGTGCTTATCCCCTATAATTGCTAGTATCGATTATATCGCCCTTTTTAAATATTAATAATTCTTTAACTTTTCTCCATTTTTCTGGCATTCTATTTTTTTTCTAGTATTGATTACATAGGTGGAGAAATCTCAGTTGCAGTAGTGTCCTTCCGTATTTCAGCAATTCTGAGTGGATATCATCCCTTCCTGTTGATTTTCTGTTTTTTTTTTGGTAGTTTTATAAGTTTCTCTTAGTTGCTCTAAATCTGTATTATCTAGACTCTAGACGTCTTACATCTGCTTTTTCTATTTCTTCTTATGCATTTTCCTCCTGCTATAGGTTTTTGTACTGTTTGATCCAGTTATCTTTTTCTGTCAATTATTTGGATTCTGTCATTTTCTTGCTTGTTCAAAGCCTTCATTATCTTATTTGTTACACAAGCCCGTAGCCAGGATTTTTTTTCGGGGTGGAGAGGGTTGGATAATTTTTGATTGGTGATGGGCTGATTAGGACTGCACACTGTATGTTTGTTGATGCATTTCCTGGATATATACAAATGTATAATTATAAAATTTACTCGTATGAAAAACGCTGGCTACGGACTTGATGCTACCATGTATGACATTTTTCAATCGCGTTAATAAAGCGTTCCCATATCTATACTAACGAATAAATAGTTCCTAATAATTTATATTTAAAGAAGAACAGTTTAGAAACCGTGTGTAATCAATCACTATTTTCAGACATATCTTCTTTTCTATCTGATTAATAGTACAATTCAATTAATTTAGCGTATTCTTATCTCTCTCTTTCTCTCCCTCTCTATTTTTTATTCTTTCTCTATATTTTCCAAATATATTTTACCTTTTTTATTTGTTTTATTATTTGGACCACTTTCTATAAATGTAACTAATTTACTCTATATTGCATCCACACTATATACTCTTCTATGTACTGCTCAATCCTATATAACTTATTGGTCTATCATTTTCTGATTCACCCTGTACAACTATAATTCAAGTCAACAGAATATTACAACGGTCCTGATATCTTTAAAACCACCCTGTATAAGTACAAATCCTCTCCACACTATTGACTCTTTCTATTTTTCTATTGTTTAAATTATTCCTGTATACCAATGATTTTACTTCGCCCCATTTGTCTAGTATTCCATTTATAGAACTGCTAATGGTCTACCCTATATAACAAAATTCACCTTTTTGAACCACCTTTTATGACTATAAATTTACTTTACCATTTATTTCAATCACCCGGTAAATGTAATTTTTTCTAAAAAAATTTAACCTATGTCTATAATTATACCCCGTCATACGTCCTATAATTCAAATATCCTAACTGCCTATGCTTATATAACAAATTTTTGATACACCTTGAATAACAATACTTTTACCCCACCCTTACTTCAAACTCTTTGTCTAAGCAACTACTTACGTTCCAAACTATATAACTTTTTTAAACCGCCCTGTTTAACTGTAATTATACTCCACCTTACATTTCAACCATCCTTCTGACAAATTTTAAAGTCTTTTGTGGAACTGTAATTATTCTCCGTTCTATAACACAAATATCCACTCTGTATAAATATAGTTTTGCTCCACTCTTATTTCAACCTCCTTGTGCTCGCAACTACTTATGTGCTACCCAATAAAATATTTTTAGAACCACCCTGCATAACTAATTCAGTTCCAACTTATATTTCTACCATCCCATGTATACAAATGCTTATGTACAACCTAATATTACATGCACACATGCACACACTTTCAATCGTATTCCACACAGAAGAGATCGCCGGAATAACAAATTTTCGTTTTAATAAGCTAATGAAATATTTTCTGCAATTTCACGCGAATGTAACTTAACTTCGTCTCTAAAATAAACTGACTTCAAAAGCATCAAAATGACAATTATTACAAACACCCTGTACGACATACTTTCATGGCATATCTTGACATTTAAACTAGATATTGATGATGAAAATTTTACATTTACCATGATGTTTACAGTTTTTGTGCATATATTTTTCCGATTTTCAGAAAAATGGTATGTTTTATGTCACTAGCGGATCCAGAGGGGGGCTAAGGGGCTCAAGACCCCCCCCCCAATCATCTGAATGGTATGCTTTTTTAGTGTTTATTGTGCTAAAATCAACCTTCAATGACGTCAAGCCCCCCCCAAACGAGATCAAGCCCCCCCAATGAAAATCCTGGATCCGCCCCTGTCTTACGTTATAGAAAAATGCACGGAATCAAGCTGGAACATACCTCTATATAATGCAATTTATAATATTCAAATTGTGTGAGCAGTTTTAGAAGATTCATTGAAAATCGCTGAAATCTAGTCCCTTATTTACTTTTTTTCTGATTTGCTAGAAAACGGTAAATCTCATCACAATTATATGGGACCTTTCTGTAATGTCCGTAATATAATGTAGTTTTTGAATAATCGCTCGTCATATATAAAAAAAAGTTGTAGACGAATTGATAACCTCCTCCTTTTGGAAGTCGGTTAAAAAGTGCTTCTCTGTTATTGTTCAATCATCTAGTTGTTGAACTGCTGTGATATACCAATCAATAGAGCAAAAATTAACTGATAATGTGTAAAAAATACTATCAGGATACCGTGCTGTGCCTTCACATTAGCGATATTTTGCTATGTTTTCCACTCGCAACTATGGTTTTTTACTTTGTTATAAACAATTGAAGCAAGAAAATTACGTTTTTTTTCTTAGCATGTTTATAAAATCAAAAATAATAAACTAATCTCAATGGTGTCAACATGTCAATTGTAAAGCATGAAAATACCAATGAATTGAGCCCAGGTTCGATCCGATTGGATCCTTAGTAACAGTGAAAAACAAAAAATACTGAAAAATGTAGCATTTTTTAAAAAAAATCGTATCTTCGTCACTTTAGAAGCTGTAGAAATGGGCTTGTAGGAACTGATAGTAATTTACATCTATTTTATGTATGCCAAAACCAGACGCTACCGGTTTATTAGTATTTGAACAATTGTGATATAAAGTTTTCTGTACACTATTTTTGCATTGTGTCCCTATGCGTCATAGATAATCAAATTTCAATTTTGAAAAAAGTTGGTTGAATGTAGAGGTGTCATTCTACAAAGCCTCTATTCTCATTTTTCACTAAATGTCTGTGAAATATTTGAAAAATGTTAGCAAACATGACAAAAAATGGGCGAGCGCATGAATGTATCCAAGGAGTGGGGGAAACACGGTTGTTGAGGGGAAGCGTATAGTAATACATAGTAGAGGCACATACATAGATGGTTTTAATATTTAAAATCCTCACAAGTAAGAAATTCTAATGACCGCTCTCTTTCAATGTTCCGTAAACCCAACATCCACAAATTAAAGCAAAAACGAGAAACCATTTACATATAAATATATTAATAAACAAACAGTTCTCATTTGATATAATAAAATCGAACAAATCACTCTGTATAGAAGTTTTTTAGGGATTAGATTGTTTCACCATCTCTCAGAGTGACAGTTACTATCGATAATAATTATTGTTAGCAGTTCCCCTCAACAACCGTGTTCTCCCACTACTCGAACACATTCATACGCTCACCAAATTTTGGTCATTTTTGCTAACATTTTTCGTATATTTCACACATTTAATGAAAAATGAAAATAGAGGCGTTGTAAAATGATACCTCTACTTTCAACATCTCTATTCTGAATTGATATTTGACGATCCATGTCGCATGGAGACACACTGCAAAGAATAGTGGACTAAAAACTTCAGATCGCAATTATTCAAACACTAATAAACCGATAGCGCCTGGTTTACTCACACATAAGGTAGATATCAACTACTATCAGTTCCCACAAGCCCAGTTCTAAAACTTCGATAGTGACGGAGTTATGATAATATAAAGAAAACCGCTAAATTTTCCAGTATTTTTTGTTTTTCCCTGTTACTAAAGATTTTATCGAATCGATCCTGGGCTCATTTTATTGGTATTTCTATGCTTTACAATTCACCTGTTGACACCATTGAGATTAGTTTATTATTTTTCATTTTATAAACACGCAACGAATAAAAACGCAATTTTCTTGTTTCAATTGTTTATAATAAAGTAAAAACCATAGTTGCGAGTGGAAAAGGTAGCAAAATATCACTACAAATCATTCTTAATGTGATGGCACAGGCAGTATCCAGATAGTATTTTTTGCACGAAAAAATCTCTATTGATTGGTCTATAAGAATTTTCACAAGGAACGAAGGAAATTAGAATTATCTGTTAAAATTTAAAACGATTTACCACTTCATTTCATCCTGATAAGAACGCAAATCGAAACTTATTAATAGAAATTCTCACCCTCTCGAAATATCAGGCGACAACTCGAGTACAACACATATAGTAGGCCGTGGTGAGGTCTTGAAAATCCTCCCCCTCCCACTGCTCTTCGTCCCCGTTCCTTTGTAGATTAGGTCGAGAAGCCATCAAGTTGGCTAATA
This sequence comes from Octodonta nipae, assembly GCA_034190945.1. Classification (NCBI taxonomy): domain Eukaryota; kingdom Metazoa; phylum Arthropoda; class Insecta; order Coleoptera; family Chrysomelidae; genus Octodonta; species Octodonta nipae. The sequence continues at coordinate 51,994,637 of CM067216.1, forward strand.
GAATGGAAATTGGAAATCACGTCTTAATAGGAATGGTATTTTATATGTAATAAGGCTTTGCTAATCCCCCCATTGTTCATTTCATCGTCTTGGGGCTAATAAAATGGATTTCCTAATTACCGAAGTACGTGGCGGGCTCTCTCTATGTAGAAGCGTACATCCGCGAATTAGAATTAGATGACGTGTTTAAGACGCTCACATATAGACATTCATATTATATAGTTCTGTACGTTATATGTGTATGGCGAAATTGAAAGGGTTCGACCCCGCCGAGATGCTAGTGCTGACGAATTAGTTTTTAGTTAATAAGAACGGGGGTGAATTTTCGATATTAGTGTGGAGACAGGGTGAAATTTACGTATTGATTGTTTGTAGTTTCAAAATTGTCTTTTGTAGTGGAATATACTAGTACAATATCCGAACCTAAGTCGACCTTCACCGAGCTGATAATAGAATGAAACATATTTTATAATAAATTAGTATATTAGAAAATATATTAAAAATGGGTTGCCTAAGAAAATCTTGGAAAGACTATTTTTAATAATTAAAAAAAAACATTTTTAATTAAATGTTGCATCATCAAAATAATAAGAAAATTTTATCCTGAGTAAAAGTATAAAATGTGCAGCCCTTGGATTGCCTATTGTTTCCCTGGACGAACTACTGGGTTATCAGGTACAAACAGGTATCTCGATGCCAGTTACTTTCACTTGATTGGATACTAGAAAATAATTTATATCAACATAAGGCCTGTTTTCTTGCGAACAAGTTGATATAGGGTTGTCTACAAAAAATTTGTTCCTGGGGTTTGGGAATTTTAAAGATTTAAAGAGAGATTGGAGGTAAGTGTAATAATAAAGGACCCAACATTGCAGTAGCACGTGATGGAACCTCGAATATAAGAAAGTGCGAAAGCTCGGTATTTATACAACAGAGAATGGGTGCATTCAGGGAATTATCTATATATAAATAGGCAAAGACAAAACGGTTAGGTACCATTTTCTCCTCTGTCCCTCAACCGATTTATTTGATTTTTGTTTTGTTTAGAAGCTACTGACCACCTTCAGTGCAGAATGCTAAAATATATTTATAATATTCATTCATTCATTAAATAAAGTAAAATAAAAAATTCATAATTTACGTCCACAGTGCCGCCAGATTGCGTGGAGAGAAAATCGTAAGACTCCGACTCGAATGAGAAAAACAAACTAAATTAAACGAAAAACTAACAAATTTTGTTTGGTCCTGAAAGTTATTCTACATTATCATGCTATTGAGAATTCACCCACAAAAATTGATATTATATAATAATGACAATTTATTGGGTACTCGCACGTTTTTCCAAATATAATCTGTCGACTAAAATCAGAAATTTGTATTGCGTGGCAACTGAACAATGTTTTTCCGATAATATTTTATTATTTTAACATTATACTATTAATTTATATTGTTTCTATTTTAAAGGCTAATAGTTTCATACAATTTAACTAACATTACAAAGCCTATGGTAGGTATAAATACAAAAAGTGAAATTGAAGATAAATAGTTAGTGTCTAAGTTTGGAATATACAGCAATTTTCTTTAAACTGTGGTGTTATTTCCCAAGAAGCACTTAGACATTGAAAAATATGCCACAAGTATCATTCAGAAAATAAATAGTTAGATCTGACATCATGGCGTGGTTCTAATTTCTCGACCAGTTCACGGTCAATCACATTGTAGCAGATTGAATTTCAATTTGACATTTCTTAACAGTTAACCGCTAGGTTAAGCTATCTTCTCAATGCAATCAGAAAATTATCATGGTATAATTTTCAAAATTTCAATTTCAATGAAATTACAAAAATTATCAGCTAATAAAGGTATTATTTAACATAAATTAACAGGTGCTGCATTGTATTTCTTAAATGTTTCATATAATCCCCGGATGAAAACTTTTACGTAAGTAAACTAACTATTGAGAAATTATAAAGCTAATTGATACATTTGATTTCAGATCCTCTCAAGTTGAATATGTTTTTTTATTTTATGCCATGTGCAAATGAAAATTTAATAAGTATTAGTAATAAATTGCTGTTTTATTCGAGATAAGGTAATCTTTTAAATTAATTTTTACATGTTTAAAATATTATCAGTCAGACAAAAATTGTTAAATGCTCTTTTAACGAGATGTGATATGCTGCAAATATATTTTTACTTATTTATCTAACAATATAATACATATAACGTTTTGTTTATTTACATATATCTTAATATATGTAACTCTCGCAAACTGCACTATGACTGTCGAAATTTCGTTTCGGGGTTTTGGCGTCTACAAATCGATTGCTCGGGAAAAATCGTATTACCAAGAAAGAACGAGACTGTGACAATAATAATGACAGCTCAGTTTTGAAATTACAAAAGTTTCAATACAGGATGATTTGGTAACATACTTGAGGTTGAAACTGCTCTTGAAAAAATTTGCACTACAAATTGATGTGTAGAATCTTATCAGAATTTTATCGCTATTTAATATTTTTTTAAATAAAAATTGCTGCTTAGGCGATTTTTGGATGGGTAATAAGTTATGTGTTCTCATGTTCTAAATTGACTGAGATAAAAGGCGTTGTAGATTATAATTACACAAGGCGATTCTAAATATGTTAGAAATCATTTTTTTCGTGGGTAGAGGGATTAATGCTATTATATACTTAGAGCATGTATTTCTGGAAGTGGCATGCAAGCGTTGTTATTGTTTAGTGGTAAAGTAATCGTTGTATATTATAATTATACAGGGCGATTCCAAATATGTTAGAAATCATTTTTTTTCATGGGTGGCACATAAGCAGTTGCATATATAAGTTGTTTAAAATATAGAGTAGAGTGCAATTATAACTAACTAATAAAATAATTATACAGGAAAGCCCATTAGCGGTTGATTTTACAGGGTTCTTGGAATAGAGGGCGCAATAGAATTACAGTTATACAGGGTGGTGCAAAAAATATTATACAGAGATGCATATACAGGGTGGCGGAAATGGAAATGCAACATTTCGTAACCCCTAAGCAGTAGTATATATAGGGTAGATGAAATAAATGAATTATAGATATACAGGATGATTATAAAAAATGTTAGAAAAGGAAATGATTTATAGAGTAGCCCACGATGAGTTCCATATATATGATGATTGAAATATAGATAGGAGGAGAATTATTGTTACAGAAGATAGTTAAAAATTTCACAAACAAAAAGAGTAAATACGGTGGCTTATAGTCAGTCGCATATACAGAATGATTTACCGGGTGGTTCAAAAATGTTAAAAAATATTATGCGTGGTCCCTGAGCAGTTGCATATACAGGGTGGTGGAAATATATAATGAGATGGAATTACATATAAATGTTAGAGAATTGAGTGCAATTATAGTTATACAGGGTGGTTAGAAAAAATAATTATGTAGGGTAGCCCATTGGCTTTTGAATTGTTGTCATATTAAATTAAGAATTACGAATTTGAACACAAATGAAGTCCTATTAATTATATCTGAAAAAGAACTTGAATTTCGTTATTTATTAGTAGAAGCGAGATGTAAGACCGACATCTAGAATTTTCGAGAAAACTATCACACAGAGGTTCCGAATCTGGATCCGTTCCGTGTAATTGCTGTTCTCCCTTCAGTCCTAGAATAGAATGTCACAATAAAATGTTCAGGGTACTTCACCTGCCAGAGATATTACACAATTGGTCGAATTTCGACCACTGGGCGACAGCTAGTAGCATTAAAGCACCACAGCGCTTTGCTTTCGCTGAATGAAAACTTTTGTTTCTAGTTATTTTCACTAGTTATTTTTACTTGTTGGCAACCCTTTTGCGTAACATCAACACAGAATTTGACAGCTGATTCGTTATAAAGCGGTAAAGCAGAGAATTTATATTCTATGATTTATATGCTTTACTGCTTTATTAAAGCGCTGCAGCGCTGTGGGTAAAGCAGACACTCTTTAGTACACCGCTTTAACAAAGCGATACTCTGGTAAACAGTGAGCAATATTTTGGAGCAACTGACATTTAGTTAGAAAGCTTCATGATCTTTAATTTTTAACTTTAACGAACATTAAACGTTTCATCAGTAAAATCAATTAAACATTCCCAGCCACACAAAAAACACTAAGTAACCATTTTTTGCCAGAAGTGTCATCGCTGTCATTCCCTGTCGTATAAATACGACTTCGATGCTGGGTCCTTTATTATTACATGGTATACTTACCTCGGATCTCTCTGTCATACATTTCCACTGGCGTTATAAATGAGATCATAAAAATATATATTTTTTTAAATAAAAATAGTCTGTCCAGGAGTTCTTTAGGCAATCCATTTTTTAAGTATTTTCTAATATACTAAATTTATTATAAAATATGTTTCATTCTATTATCAGCTCGGTGAAGGTCGACCTAGGTTCGGATCTTAGACTATACTGTTACAGAGTTGTATTTTTGATAAAAACATTTTTCATACAAATTAGAAAGGATCACTTTCGGGAAATTGTGGAAACGTTTAAAAAAAGAAAACAGTCCCGTTTCCCAGTAGAATTTTTATGAAGAGTGAATTTCGGGTAATTTTTCTGAGAGCCTAGTCAGTATTTGACAGATCTGATTTCGTGGATTAAAAGGCTTCCCAGCCCAATCTCTAAAAGTTCTATATTTTTGGTATACGATTCCTGAAATTTTGTCTTTTTTTCCTGCGTTGCCTTGCAAGCAAATGGCTTTCAGCTAAAGTTTTGGAAACTGTAATGGTCCTGAACATGTGGATCAAAAGTTTTAATGGACACAAGGTTTGAAAGTCCTGCGGTTTCGATGTGCATCTGAGTTGAATTTTCTACCCCTTGAGCTGAGAAGCACGAAAGTGTATTCAATATACGCAAACCCTTTACAACCACTCCTGATCCTGATGTGACCGTCTGTCTCCTCACAACTAGTTTTATCCAAAACTTCCGGGCGGAAAGGGTTGAAATTTGGTATCATTGTATAGTTTTTGATTTTGGGGGTACCTCTGGGGCGAAATTTATCAAATATCGGACATTATTTTATTTCCGAAACTACTGAACCTAAAATTTTAAATAAGGAATATATGATGTTACTCAAAGTTTACAGGAAAAATAAGGAGTAACCCCTAATTATATTTTGGTGAGCAAATTTTAGAATTAAATCAAATAATTTATTTTTCAAAGGCATCAAGTCATATATAAAATGAAAGGGGGTAAAGATATTAACAAAGTTGTACAAAAATCGGTGCATTATCCAGCCTTTATCCCCGAAACTGTAAGTTCTAAAAAGGTCAAGGAATTAGAAATATAGGAACTTTACAGGAAAAATAAGGGGAAAACATTAATATGAATATTGTGGCGCAAATTGCAGAATTAAATGGTAAATAAAAAATTAAAATGTTTTCAACCGCATCATGTAATGTGTATAATAAAAGAACTCAAATATATTTTTTTCATATTTTAAAATAATTTGTTTATAAAATATTAACAAAAATATACAAAAACCGACCCATTGCCCCCTTTATCTCCGAAACTATGACCTAAAATTAAAAAAATAGAAATATAGGGATTCACTTGATCTTTTCAGCAAAATAAGGTGAAATTACTAACATGAATTTTGGGGAGCAAATTATAGAATGAAACGGAAAATTTTGATGTAATATAAAATATGAAAGATTCGTTATAAGGAATACAATTATTTTTGTTTGTTTTTTTTCTGAGAATTTGCTTAAAAGATGTAAAATACATTCAACAAATAAAAAAAAGAACAAGCCATTTCCTCCTTTATCTACGAACTACTGACCCTAAACTTCGGAAAAATGAAAACATATTACTTCGCTCAAAATTTACAAGAAATGTAAAGCATAATTTTAATTAAATTTGCGGGGGATGAAAAAAAAAATGAAACAGATCGTCATAAAAAATAAAATATATTAGACTGGACCTTCAATGACGAATTTACGAATCTCTGAAATAAATGGATCAAAGATTTGAAGGTATCTAATATAATTAATAAAATCTGATTAATTAGGTTAATTATTGAAAAAAAGATAATATTGTTAAAAGTAAGTTTTCTATACATATCTTTAATAATAATGAATGTATTAGTAAAAAGATCTTTTATATTATATTGAAATCGAATGCCAAGTTTAATCAAATATAGTACGTTTCTGGAAGTCATATAACTGGAAAGTAGTCTGGAATAAAAATAATCCAATAAGCGAAGGTATTCAACGAGTATTTCTAATATTTTGACTTACTAACTTTCATTTATCAAAAGGATCCAACATCACACGGCTGATATTAAAATACTAATACAGTCATGTAGGGCGTAACAGCTTTCTGATACTGCAAGGCCTATTGGAAAGGATTAATTTATCAAAGGAAGTGGATATCTGACCATCCTTCATCAATTACTCAATTACATTAAAAAATCGACGACTGTTAGAATCAGATTGTCGCGGTATCAGTTAAAAAAAGAGTGGCAGTGATTCAGACTGGTGGACGGAAACGAAAGTATCTTTTCTTATAGAGCGACACGAGTTTGACGAAAACAAAAGCAATTATTATTTCGTAATAATTTAGTTCGAGATAACCTACGAATTGTTTCGTGTGATTTCTATGCTAGGAAACTTCTAATGTCGCAATTCATTTCGCCATTAAATATTAAATTCAGATTTATTTACATAAATAATTATTCGAGATTTGAACCAGTTAAGAGCAGCACTACTAATGAAGGTTCTCGACTAGAAACAATATGTTGTGTTGCGTTCGATGGATTGAAAAATCTCTTTGTAACGGAGATCCTTATAATGACACTGTCGTGTGCATCCGTCTGCCACTTTCTGTTTTTTGCAAAACAAATTCTGAATGGAAATGATGTATAAAATTTTAATAACTTAACAATTGGACGGCATCGAGCCTTGACAAAATTTATATTAATAGTAATAAACGGTAACTAGTAAATTAATTTTCAGCTGGATACTAGATAGAGAATTTACAACATGTCATAAAACCAACTACAAGCTGTGACCATTTGTGTTCTAAAATAATTCTAAATCCGAATCTCTTGCTCGTTCCCGTGGGCGACATAGTAAAGAATCAAGCACTCCAACCGTGCAGCATCTCCGTACAACGCCATCTAGTACCAAAAACCGCAGAAACTACTAAAAGTATATTTTTTGGGCAATACTCTCAACCAATAAAAGTTCAAATATAACAAATTCGTTTGTAGTAATTGCAGATTTTAATTATTTTTTGGTCTTTGTCTTATTCGTCATTGAATTTAGACTGAAACATTTGGAAATTTTGAAATATATGCACTTTTTCCCCAAATCTGGTGTTATTCTCAAAAGATCTCTCTAGATGTCGAGAATTTATCATATAGGCCAATCTATTTATCTAAAAAAAACCTTGTATTTAGGGTTATTTTTATAATTTTTTTGTGTAGGCGGTCGACTATCTACTTCTGTTGTTATATTAAAGGGTCTTTATATGCATACGCGACGGGCTAGGTGATCGACTCGCTATAAATCAAGTAACATGTGCCATTTAGACAGCCGACAGTCGCGTGAGGTGATTGATAACTTAGCCATTGACAGAACGTTTGTTGTTGATTAAATCATATGTGATATATTATCGAATGCCATTGGAACAGAAGTCATTGCCAGATTTGACACGTCAAAAGATTTGCGAGATGTTATTAATAAATTAAATGTGAAAAATTATTTATCTAAACTATTTAACTGAAAAGTAAAAACTAATATATAGCTAGTCATCATATTCAGATATATTCCATCTTTAATTGACTAATTTATTTGTTTGACAAAGATAAACTTTATGCTTCTCAGTCAACCTCCAAGGAATAACACATACAATGATTGACAACGGCCCCACAACTGGACTTGAAACTTCTACATAACAGATAAGTATACATACAATCTATCTTTTTGAAGCAGAAAAAAGTTACAGTTAAAACATTGTAAGTCACTTGGTGCAAATAACATGTAAACCGAGATTAAAATTATCCCAATTCCAAGAAAAATATCCACGTGGAGGAATCTAAGGCCCAGCAGTCTAAATGGTTCTGTATGTGAAATAATTACAGCCAACCTAAAAATATATAAGGCCCCAGTCAAGAATAACGGCCCATCCAATAAATAATAACTGTAAAAATATAAACTTTCCAAAAAATATAAGGCCTACCGTTAAATATAACTCTTCTAAAAATACAAGCCGGAGTAAAACCCTTTTAACAAAGAGTTATAATTCCAATTCATATTCATATCATAACTTTCAAACGATGACAGGAAATAAACTATATTTGACGACTAGTATTTAAATCTAGTCTGCTTCCAAAACGGAAGAGACAGCACTCATTCATGGAGGGTAAATTCATGGAGGTACTATTCTCATTGTCATTAGAAATCATTGTCATCACCAGAAGACGACAGGAATAATCCTTTTATGATATAAATTAGGAGGACAGTACCGGCTTCATATTTTTACATGCTAGTCTCAAAAATGTATTTGTTAATGTAGAACATCATTAGGAAACCAGATCAAAATCTGTATCCATTGTGGAAGTTTAGAGGGTCTCACACTTTGTTGGCCAGCGCAGTTTAACCAATTTTGGCCCACACTGATATGATATTATGCGTATTGAATTAATAAACATTAAGTCAAAGATTTCAAACTTAAAAAATGTATTCTGCCCATGAATAGATTTGAGTTCTATAGTGAAGCATAGTACTTTTCAACTAGTTAATCCCTAATGGAATTGTCTGTAATTTATTATTCATATAGATTATAATCTATATGAATAGCCTCAAAGATAATTATCTTTGAGGCTTATCCTATGATAGTTTTTATCTATGCATATTTTCAATACAAGCCCATAGACAAGTGTATAAGTAAATTGTACTTCTCTTGTACTGAGTGACACTCTCCAAGAGTGTCACTCAGTACAAATAGTAAATAGTTATTTCTCAATTGTAACAAATATAATAATAATAATAAATAAAAAGGGTGCCAATCATTTTAAACTGAACTAGCCGTTACTCGCGGTTTCACCCACGTATGGAATGTACAATTCTTTGCAAAAAGAAATAATATATGAAATATATAGGCTATCCAATATAACAATTTTTTCTAACTTTGTTGAACCATCTAACATAACTAGAAATCTACCAATCCCGAATACGTTTAACCCAAATTGCAAGTGCTTATGGGCCACATTATATAACAATTTTACTCAACATTTTTTGGAACCACTTTGTATAACTGTAACCCTGTTTCACCCTGTAGTGCCACCATCCTGTATATGCTGATGTTTATTTGTTACCAAATATAACATTTTTTAATTACCTAACTATAGTTCTACTCCACCCTATACGTTATATAACTATTATTTTTGATAATTTTTGGGTTAATTCGTAATCTATAATTTTAACCGGGCTTTATATGCAACTTTTTCTAGCATTGTGTTAAACACAATATGTAAATATAATTTGGCTTCGCCACATATTTTAGGTATTCCATATGGCAGGATGCAACTGCTCATGGTCTATCTTATATAACAATTTTTTTAACATTTTTTAATCTACCCTGTAAAACTATAATTCTTCCGATCTCAACCACTTTATATATAGAACTACTTATGAGCCACGCAATATAACATTGTTTGTAACAACTCTGTATAACTAAATTCACCAATCCCCAACATATTTCACAAAACCGAAACTGTACATGGCCACCCTATGTAACAATTTTATTCAACATTTTAAGAACTACCTTCTATAGCTATAACTCTACATCTCTACATCTATATTTCAACTATCTTGTATATACTGCTGCCAATTAGTCAACCATTATAACTTATGTGTCTATCAGTTTTTGAACCATCCTGTATAACCATACTTATATTCTACAAAATATTTCAACTGCGCTGTATATGCGTCTGCTTTGGGGCCACCAAATATAACATTTTTTAAACACTTAAATTTGATCCACTCTATATTTCAACAATCTTATCTATGCAAATGCTTATGGACTGCGCTAAATATAACCATTTTTGAGATATTTTTTAACCATCATGGGAAATAAAATTTGTCTCCACCTTATGGGTCAACCACCCCTTATATGCAACTTTTTCTAACATGTTTTAATCACACTTTATAACTATTTTTCTTCGCCCATGTTTCAGATATTGCATATGTTCTATCTTAAAAAAAAATCCAACAATTTTTAATCCACACTGTTTAATTATAATTCTACTCCACCCTCTATTTCAACCACATTGTATGTGCAACTACTTATCGGTGGCCACCTAATTTGACATTTTTTGTAACACCCTGTATAAATGTAAATCCATCAATTTTCCATAAATTTCACCAAAACTGCAAGTGATTATGGGCACCCTGTGTAACAATTTTTAAATATTAAACTACTTAACTCTACTCTTCCCTATATTTCAAATATCCTATCTGTGCAACTAATTCTGAGCTATGCTATTACCTCATAAGTTTTAAATAGTATAGAATATAATTTCTCTCCACACTTCATTAAAACCATCCTTCATTTGCAACTTTTCCTAACTTTTTTACCCTTACTGTATAATTAATGTTGTTCTGCACGCTATATTTCAACTACCTTGTATATGAAACTATTTATGGGCCACCCTATATAACATTTTTTCACCACCCTGTTTACTTAGAATTCTAGTCCACCCTATATGGCATCTATTCGGTATATGAAACAGGTTGTAGATCATAACAATTTTATAATATGTTTAAAACCCACCTGTAGATATAGCTGTAATTATACTCTACGTATTACATATTTCAACCATCCTTTAATATGCTACTTGTGAACTTGTGAACTACTTGTGGTTATATAACAAATTTTTAACTACTCTATAAAAACTATAATTCCCCTCCATCTTATATTTCAACCATCCTGTATAAACAACTGCTTCTAAAATTTTTTTCAACCCATTTCAACTTTAATAATAGCTCAAGAAAATTCAAATATCCTAACTGCTTACATAACATAATTTTTTTATCCACCCTGTATAAATATAATTCTATTTTACCCTTATTTCACCCACATTGTATATGCAACTACTTATGATCCTAACAATATAACGTTTTGTTATCCGCCATGAATAAATATAATTCAACTCCAGCCCATTTTCAACCACCTGGTATATGCAACTGTTTATGGTTCACTCAATATATATATCTTTTTTGAACCACCCCGTATAACGTCCCGCTTATTTCAACAATATTGTTTATAACTCCTTACGGGCCACCTAATATACCTTTTTTTAAAAGATTTTTAAATCCATTTAATTCCATTCCATTTAATACCTATCTTATATATGGAACACCCTGTAAAATTACACGGATATATCAGTTCGAATTTTTCTAAAATCGAAACATGTTACATTGGCATATTCGAATTTTGAATAAAAGCTAAGCTGGTGCAAGTATCTAAAATTAATTTGGTGCATGCGGTGGAACCAACTGACTAACTGTGTACTTACGGATTACCGAACATGGTAGTAGATTTTTCCTTATATCTACCGGTTCTGTCAATGTAGGGAAATAAAATGTACACCAAATTTTAAGTCAATCTAGCAAGCTTTGCAACAAAAAAAGATTAAGCAAACTCAGTTCAGTAGTTCTTACGTGATGAGGTAACAAACAAACAAACAAACATACAAACAAACAAACAAACAAACAGACAACTACAATTTTATAATAATATATAGATGACGCAAGCGAAAGCTTCTTACGAAATAATCACGTCTCTCGTTACCTCCTTGTCCCTGTTCCTGTTTCTTAACTTAAATATAACTGCAAAGAAAAATATGACATCTTAATTAATTTTTACTTCTTGAAATCCTCTCTCACTTACCTAACAGAAAATATACACACTGACAAAGAAACACAATACCCAGAAGGAGATGTTTAAATTTAATGTAATTTTGGTAAAACATAAGATCTTATATTAAGGAGTAAATGATTAAAATTAGAATACAGAATACCAAGGAGTTTAACTTTTTTTATTATTAAGTTTGTTAATAATGCGATTGAGGAATACTATCCCAAGCTACCTGTACTTCATGTCTCAGAGCCTCCAAAGTCCGGAGGAGCTGGGGTAATTTTCCGAGCCTTCTATCCATCATCATGTTCCAAACATGTTCTATGGGCGAAAGATCGATGGATCTGGGCGGCCATGGCAACAGATTCACATTGGTCTCTTCAAAAAAGTTAAATGCAACTCGAGCAACATGAAAACTGGGTCAAAGCGTCCCGCAAGAAAGATACCTACACCATGAAAGCGTATGCCAGTCTCTTTTAGTAAAGTAAGAAAGGGAGACTTGTAGGGACTCGATCATCTTAAACTGGGTGAGGTTACCAGGGGCTCTTCATTCTGGGTTTGCCTCGCACGAGCAATGGCAAAACTAAATTGGACCCCTGGGTTGGATGGCGGTCCTAGTTGAGATAGACGACGGTTGTTTGAGGAGTCGGACTGGGGGTCCCGTTCCTGGCGGGAATGACCAGTCTAGTATCGGAGGCAAATTCTATCTTAGTTCACACCAGCATCCTCAAACCGTGTTTGTCACGGTGATGTGTAGGTCCTCTAACAAACCGGCAACATCTTCTGCACATTGGAGGAATGGTCTTCGAGTTGATTCGGCCGAGAGGCGAGGTGTACGCTATCTCGCGCGTCTGCTGCGACTGCGTAAGCTTTAATGCATTGGTTTGATGTAACAGTGACTAACATTATGGTGTGTGCACTCGCGATTCGAGGGTAGACTCGTCGGATAACCGAGCCAAACACAGAGGTGACCAGGATCTGAGGCCGTCAATTAAGGTGTCGAACTAGCTGCTTCAAACAAAGTTGAAGCCGCCATGAGTATCCAAGACGCTTGCGGCATGACGAGTCCTTGGAGGACTGTGGTCGTAGCTATCTCACGGGAGTACATACGGTTCCACTATTTCCTGAAGATAACATTGCGCAGTCATGTTGCCTCGAACAAAGAGTAAAGTTCCATGTGCAATAGCACCCCACACCATAATGCCTAGGGTGTCGCTCAACGTCGTCCAACCGTTCTTTGGCCATCAAGTCCACTCAAGCAAAATTTCGAGATTCATCAGAGAAGACGACTTGATGCTATACCACATTCCAATATTGTCGTTCTCTGCTACACTTTAGTCGTTGTCGTCGATGCTCAGCGGTCAGAGGTAGCACAAGACCTTTACGGTGGTAAACCGTTTAGAAATTTACAAGATGACCTTGTTCTCCTACCCACTCAACCAAATTTCGAGTTGTCGAAAATTTGTCTACTGAATTGATTCGGCCGATACTTGTTGGAAATTCATTATAATAATTAACTGATACTACAATTGCAATTTCCACAATTTACGTTTTTTTAAAAAACTGTCCGACTAACTAGTCTAGTTCCTTGACAAAGCATTAGTCGAAACGCGTCGGACAGTTTAAAAAAAAAATAAATTGTGGAAATTGCAATTGTAGTATCAGTTAATTATTGAAAATTTGTCTCTAAAGGCTTTGTCTTAGATGTCGACCTTAAATTTCATTTGTGCACCTTCGACGTCCGGTGCCCACTTTTCTCCGATTGTTTCTTCTCAGAAATCGTTGTGCAATTGTTATATTGGCTTGGACAAGTTTAGGGATACAAGTTTTGAATGAAAAATTATGAACAAGGCAGGTTCTGTATTTAAAATTTATTACAGTTATTAGGCTATTATATTCTGTTTTAGTGTTCAGACAAATATTCAAACGCCAATATTTGTCCCAAAATAACGTGACACACGATCTCTTTTTCTGGAGAACTCGTCTCGAGAGACAGCCGAAGCCAGTTCAGCTTGAAATTTGTTCATTTTTCTTTTGCTATAAGGTAATATAAACTGACGTCTGATTCGATTTGCTATCATATGCAGAACGATGAGATTCACAATGGGGATACTGGTTTACTTTGGAACTTCAAAAGCTGCTGCCCCAGCCCGGCTCGCATCGGGGACTTATTATATTATGAATGCTCTGAAGAACTTTTTTCTTGGGAAAATACATACAGGATGTATATATGTGCTTTTGACTGCCTTATTCTGTCGATATACATACGTCATTTTATTAGATTATGTTTATTTTGTTGGAGGATTTCAATTTTAGGAGTGGGTTTTTCTGATATTCTGTGAGAAATAAAAGCGCGAAAGGATTTTAAAAGTGGAACACTGATGTATATCTAAAAATGAGTAAAAGTTCGTACACATATAGGTTCGGAAATCATTATCATTATAAAAATAAAGATGTCTTGGTGAAAATGAACATTTTTTATATATATGAAACTTTTAATAAATAATAAACTGCTAAAAAATTGAAGAAGTAAAGTATACGATTATCATCAAGAAGATCATTTTGGTGACTTACTTAATAGCAGAACAGAATCAACATCTAGGTTTTCTAAGGATGACTAATTGATAAAAATTCTACATTTTTTATCGATGCGCTTTTGTTTTTCAACAAAATAACCTCAAAAATTCATTAACAATTTAGTTTTATGCTTTTTACACGATATCTAACGATGAAATCGTGTTTACTACTCTCGGCTATTTGTTGCTATTGAAAACCATTTTGATTCCATTTTCTAGAGAAACAATACCTTGAGGAGCATGACCACAATAACAAAGCCGGATAATCCTGCAGTACCATTGGGGAGACTAAGCGACCACTGAAGGGTAGTTCCCAAAGAAGAGCACTGATATAATAGAAAACTCATAAAGACGACATATACAAGGAGAGTTTTTTTTTTGATGATCAGTATGGGGATCTCGGAAACTAGCGGAGAGAGAGCAATGGTTAAATTGGGAAAGATTCGCAGTTTTATTGGCCCAATTTAATGACACTTTCGGATTTTTGTAAAAAGTCATGTCGATTTAGTCAAATCCCTCTAACTCATTTGTTTTTGATTTTATAAAAAAGAGTAAATATCAAAATTGAAGGGAATTGTATCCCGAATATGACTGTAATGTCCTCGTTTGCATGACAGCTCTCGTTTTCGAGATATGACACAAACTTATCTTTTTTGAATGGAAACCATAGTTGGCTATGACCTCAAAAAATCGGATATTTTTACAGTTTTTCAAAGATATAATACTCGATATAGTTATTCATAAAAATAACGGAGTTATGGATGCTTTTCTCTCTTATTTTTACTTTTAACGTAGGTAGCCATAAAAAAGATTGTTTTCACTTTGACCTTTCCTCATTTGAGATTAACTCCATTAGTAGTGGTGAACTGACAGTCGATATTGACAAGTTTTCGTGATAAAATGGAATATTCTAAAGAAGAAAAACTGAATATGGTGGCATGTTATATCATGTGCAATAAAAATTCATTTCGTGCAGCTGAGGAATACTTTCATAGATATTTTAATCGTCGTCAACCTGCTCTATGTACATTTAAGAGGCTTTACGACAGTTTAAGCAGATATGGATCTTTTACTAAACCACCAAAGGAACGTAATCAAATTAACGAAGCAGCACAAATAAATGTTTTGGCAATGGTAAATCAAAACCCATCTACATCAACTCGTGAGATTGCGGCAGAAGCTGGGACATCTCAACGAACTGTAGTTAAGGTACTGAAAGCGCACAAGTTCCACCCGTACAAACTTTCAGTTTCTCAAACTTTGCTTGCTGGTGCGAACATCGACGTATTTTGTTTTGTAGATGGTTTAGAGACATGTGCCTTGACAATCCATAGTTTCAATTAAAGGTGTTATGGTCAGATGAAACTAGATTTACTAACTGCGGTATGTTCAAAAGACACAATGAGCATATCTAGGCTAAAGAAAACCCTTTCCATGTAGAACAAAGACGACCCCAGATAATTTGGTTTTAATGTTTGGTCTGGTATCATAGGGTCTACTATTCTGGGGTCTTTTATCTATGACGAATCACTTACTGGGGAGCGCTACTTGCATTTCTTGCAATACACTTTTCAAGTCATGTTGCATAATTTGAATTTGAGAACTCGTTTAGAAATTGAGTTTTTCCAACATGATGGAGCACCTGCTCATAACTCGTTATTAGTAAGACAACACTTAGATCATATCTATCCAAACTCTTGGATAGGAAGAAATGGCCTACGCGAATGGCCACCCCGGTCTCCCGATTTGGTAGTTATAGACTTCTATTTATGGGGTGCGGTAAAAAACAAAGTATACAAAAGAAAGTATGAGACAGTTGGTGACCTAAGGGAGGCGGTATTACAAGCAATTGAAGAAATTGATGGGCGGTCTGTGACGAAAGCGGTAATGTCAATCTTAAAAAGATGCAATTTTTGTCTAATAAATCAATCTATTTCATGGCTAACTACGTTAAAAGTAAAAATAAGAGAGAAAAGCATCCATAACTCTGTTATTTTTATGAATAACTATATCGAGTATTATATCGTTGAAAAGCTCTAAAAATGTCCGATTTTTTGAGGTCATAGCCAACTATGGTTTGTGTCATATCTCGAAAACGAGAACTGTCACGCAAACGAGGACATGACAATCATATTCGGGATACAATTCCCTTCAATTTTGATATTTATGCTTTTTTAATAAAATCAAAAATAAAGGAGCTAGAGGGATTTGACTAAATCGACAGAATTTCGTTTTTTTCAAAATATCTAGTAAGCCATGACTTTTTACAAAAATCCGAATGTGTCATTAAATTGGGCTGAAAATCTTTCCCAATTTAACCATTGCTCTATCTCCGCGAGTTTCCGAGATCCCCATACTTATCATCAAAAAAAAACTCCCCCTGTATAAACTCGAATGACAATACAATTAGTGAGCCCAGCATCCAAATTAAAAAGTTTGGAAACCTCTTCTTCAGCCACTGCCGCTATGCATCACCATCACCATCATTCACCTGATGACGATAGCAGATCCAAAGCTATTGAAACGTTGTGAGATCAACCACTTCAGGACGATGGAAGTCCAAGAAAATTTCGAGAACCGAACATTGTCATAACGAGCAATATAAATAAATCATTAATTTGCAAAAAATGAACGTTGCTGTAAAAAAAATTCGGGTTATAAACTATTCAATACAATGTTGAAATCATATATATGTAACGAAAGTATTTATTAATAAAAAATGTTTAACTGAATCGAACAATTTAAAATTTACAGATTTAAGTGAATGAAGAATAATATATTTTTTTTTCTATTATTGTATAAATATTATCATTCTTCAGAAGCCCTTCTTTCTTATAGATTTTTTAAATATATTACACAATAAGCTTTGTGTACTAAAAATCTAAACAGATTAAAACAAAGAAACCTATCGATTTTACTGAAAAACTAACATGGAATAAAAGCATGGCAATTGATTTTTTCTGAACGACATATAAAAACTAAAAGAATTTCTTTAAAATGCGAGTTTTGTAAATTAAAGCTGATTAGAGCAACTATTTTACCTTCCAAGGGTTTCTGAATGTTATTAGGTTTACAGTTCATCTATCTACGTGTTTAGTAAAAAATTGCATTACGTTTAATTTCTTTAAAAGTAAGTTAATTATTTGTACATTAAAATATCACTAAGCGGAGAAAGCATACTTTCATTTTTAAAATTTCAAATAATAGTATTTTACTTGATTTAATGGAGCTTTCCTATTATATATATTTCCCAAAATTCATTAAGTTACAAAACATGTACTTATGACTAAAAGGTAATCTATCTAATATTATAATACGAGCAATATTTGTATATATATATATATATATATATATATATATATATATATATATATATATATATATATATATATGCCCTCCCAAAGATTCACAAACCTACACTATGCTTACGTCCCATTGTTTCGTCAATAAACTCTCCTGTCTCTGGAATTGCCAGTCTGTTGGTAGACATTCTTAACAAAGCATATGACAAAAATAACCAATACTACATTGAGGACTCAGCTACCTTTGCTGAATTATATAACAATTTTATCTTACCTCCAGACCATATCATTGTAAGTTTAGATGTAGAATCATTGTTCACCAATATTTCGTTGGACTTAGTTTTGAACAGTTTGGAAGCACATTGGGATACCATCTCATCCCACACAAAAATAAATAAATCCAACTTTTTCAAACTCATTAAATTCGTTTTTGATTCGACGGTATTCTCGTACAATGGAACATACTACAAACAGGTGTTCGGTTCCCCAATGGGATCAAAACTATCACCTATAATCTCACAATTTATCATGGATGACCTAGTCCAACACTGTCTGTCGAAATTAAGCTTTAAGGTTCCCTTCTTGAGGAAGTATGTTGATGACATCATTTGTAGCATTCCTACTGCTGGCAAAACTGAACTGTTACAAATTTTCAATAACTACAATGAGTTCTTACACTTTACTATTGAAGAGGAAGACCAGTCTTTAAGTGTACCTTTTTTAGATACCAGGGTCATTAGAGATGTAGACAACAGTCTGAAATTAGACTGGTACATTAAACCAACATGTTCAGGTAGGTTTCTTAACTTCCATTCACAACACCCTCTGAAAATGAAAATAAATCTAGTCAATTGCATGAAGAGAAGAATTTGCAACATTTGCCATCCAAATTTCAGGTACAAAAGTTTAAAAACTCTTTTTCAACTTCTTTTAGACAATTCCTACCCACACAAACTCTTAAGTAAACTGATTTTTCAAAATTCACAAAGGGCCATTATTGACGGATGGCGACCCAGAACTCCTACATCCACATCTAATAGTTCGAATGTCACCAACATCCAGGTGAACTATGTCTCAATTCCATACATAAATACTATCTCCCACAGAATACAACAGGTTTTTAAATCTGAACGTAACATCATGTTTGCCCACAAACCTCTCAAAACAGTTGGTCACATTTTCAGCAAGGTCAAAGACAGGACACCAAAACTTTTAAAGACCAATGTAGTATACAAGGTGGATTGTAAAGACTGTCAGTCTAGTTACATAGGCCAAACATCAAGAAACCTCAAAAGCAGATTAACAACACATAAAAGTGATATACGCCTCAACAAGTGTAGCTGTGCTCTGGCTGAACATTGTTTGAAAAATAACCACTCACCTGACTTTGACAATCCAGGGGTTTTAGCTTGTGAATCCAATACCTTCAAAAGACAGTTTCTGGAGATGGTATGCATACATCGACAAAACAATAGTATCAATAAAAAAACAGACATAAAAAACCTAAAAACAATATATTGCAATTTACTTGAGTTGGACAAAAATCATAAACATTAACTGTAATTTTACAAGCTATATCTCCCCCTGTTTTTTAGGTTTTAAATGTTTGTATATATGTACTTGTGTGTGTATATGTATATGTGTTTTTTTATATATATCATCGAGTCAGTAGTCCTTTGGACACTCTCTATCTACAAATTCCTTCAATGTTCTTTGTATTTACACCCCATGACCTAAGAATCTTAGTCTCCTGTAACACCGAAGCTCGACTTTTGTTTTTGTTTCCGTTCCATGTCACTGGTTAAATATGACAAATGGCTTGTGCATAACTTTTTTTTAAAAATGTGATGGTTTTAATCTTAAAAATTTTACTCAATGGATGTGTGATCCAGTTACAATAATGTTTTATTCAATTGTTTGATATATGTTTGTAATGTTTGTCTAAAACGCATTACGCATTCTATAGCACTTGCAATGAGAACCTGTTTTAACATTTTTCTAACCTCGATGTTGTAAGTCTGGTTGATCTAGATTAAGTTTTACTATTATTAATTTTGTGTAATCTTTTAGAAAATTGACTGAAGAAGAAATAAATAATTTCGAAAGCTTTCAATAATATAACAAAAGAGTACACTTTTTTAGTGCCCTTTATACAATAAAAAATTGGCTACTTTCCCATTATTCTTGGAAATTCCAAAATTCTATCCAGATTCTTAGCCGTTAATTGCTACGTAATATATATATATATATATATATATATATATATATATATATATATATATATGTAATTGAGTTCTGGAAAACGGCCCTAACGATTTTACTTTTATGTTTTTTGGGCAATAACACCACAATCGAAATAAAACGACGTATATTCAAGAAAAACCAAACGTTTCAAAGTCTATTCTGACTTCGTTGTCAATGGCTTTACATTTATTGATGTAAATTGCATAATGAAATTTTATGACATTTAAATTGACATTAGAAAATTTGTTGATGTTAGATATACAGGTAGCACAAAGAATTCTAAAGATTATGTATTATAGTTAAACAGCTTTCAAATTAGAAGAATTTGAAAGAGTTGTCTTTAGAATTTATAAGTGGCGTTTCTAGGTACGACTTTGTTATAAGATAGCGCATTCGCCAAAAATGCGATCAAAGAATTCTAACGATTTTGGTGAAATTTTCCCATTTGGAAGTTTCGATGGATAGAAATCGAATGGGGAAGGTCGAATCTTTGGGAAAAATCGATTTACTGAGAAATTAAACTATTAAACAAATTATTGACAGTTTGTGACAATGGAGGTGACTGCTTTGTAATTCCAAGGGGTTCAATATAGGGTGATTTGATAACCTACGTAAGAGTGAGACTCCTGTTGTAAAATGTCTTACAATACAGGGTGATTTGGTGACCTATTGGAGATTGAAACTGTTCTTGTAAACATTCTTTCAGTGCAAATTGTATTTGTATGTTCCGAACATGTAACTATTTTATACCTCCGTCATATTTTCCTAGTATTATATTTTTATAACTAGACATTTCAGGTTTTTGAGGGTGATAAAATTGGCACGGTAGGCAATTTTTGGATGAGTAAGATCTCATGAATTCGTATGTTAATTTGATGCATATAATATGAATTCGTGGTGTAAAATTATAATTATACAGAGTCGTTTAAAATATGTTAGATGATCTATAAGAGTTGCTATGCAGGATGGTTAGGAAAAAGCGAGAAAAATAATTATGTAGGGTACCCCATAAGCAGTTGGAAATTAATGATTTGCATTTACAGGCTGGTATAGGATGTCTGGAATTATAATTAAGCATGGTGGTTCAAAAAAAATACAGTAGGTGGCTATAACTAAATGCATATACAGGGTACTTAAATGATATGGTTATATAGTTATATTTGGTAGCCTATAAAAGGTTCCATATATAGAGGGCTAGAGCGGAATTATAGTTATATAAAGTGTTTACAAAAATGTTAGAATATGTATTATAGCGTAGCCTGCAACGAATTGCATATATATTGTTATAAAAATCTATCCAGTCTGTCTCTGGTTTCATTCCGTGAAACATTAACATATATAGGTATATATATATAATGGTTGAAATATAGGGCAAAGTATAACTATAGTTACAGAGGGTAGTTGAAAGATTTTGTAAACAAAAGTTTTTGTAGAATGGCCAAAAACGGTCGCAGATACAGGGTTGTAGGGATATGGAATCGAGTAGACTTGTAGCGTGATTAAAAAATGCTAGAAAAAATGTTTTAACGGGTTTTCCATAAGCAGTTGCATATATAGGGTGGTAGAAATATAGGGGGGAGAAGAATGGTAGTAACACCATGTAAATAAAAAAATGCAAGAAAAAAATATTATGTTAAATTAGTTACATAGCAAATTTCCGATTAATTATTTAGAGATATGTACGTTTAAGAAAAACCTTGAATTTACGAGTGAAGCTCGGTCACCCAGGTACTATATTGTAAACACTCACTAAAACCACCCAACAGCAATTTCGCGAATGAACTCATCTACTTGGATCGCTTTAGATTCGCCCAATATTTTCAGTACTCATATTTAATTTTACTTAAAATTTTGGAAAACTGAGATGAGGAGAGTTTAGATAATTGATCTACTTTTTAACGCTGGTTTATACATAATGATAGAGTCAGCTGATGAAGTTATTTTTAAAATATGAGACAAAATGTGGCGATACCCCATGGCGTTGATACTGTATGCGACCTTGTCAATTTAAGGGAATAAATACTAATCTGTTTGATCATGATAGTTCACTCGAAAAAAATGAGATTTATTGCATGTCTCACAAAGATTAAAATATGATTTAGTTTATTGTATTTCCTGAAAATAAACTTATATATTTTGTGATAAACCTTAATCCAGATTAGCAAAAAAAGCATTATTGCTTAGGTAGGTAATATTATTGTCAGTTGTATTTTTTTCGTTGTCCCTATAAAAGCCTCCACTGTAGAATAATAAATCATTGTGATTAACGTGAAAATTGAAAACATGCGTACCTTCCTTTATTTTGCAGTTTTAGTCTATATCTTCTGTTATGCAAGTAAGTTAGTTTTTTAAGTGGCTTTTTTATATAACTTAGTAAAGTTAAAATAAGAGGACTGCTTGTGGACCGTATACTTATACTCTCTTCGTGGTGTCATTCTGTTGTACGCAAGACAATATATATAATATATATTGTTTGTGGTTAGGGAACCTTCATCAGTTGCGCTTCCCACAATTGAATGTCCTCTCGAACACTTCTTTATGTATCTGATATATATCGTTAAATTTGAAGACCCGAGATCTACCCACATCTAGGATTTTCGGGGAAACTAGCACATAGAGGTTCCGAATCTAAAGCCATTCCATGTAACTGCTGTTACCCGTAATTCCTAGTTTAGAATGCCACGATGAAATTTCAGGTTAATTTCACCTGTCGGAACCTCCATGTGCTAGTTTCCCCAAAAATCCTAGATGTCGGTCTTTACATCTCGCGTCTTCAAATTTAACGATATGTATCAAATACATAAAGAAGTGATCGAGAGGACATTCAATTGTGGGAAGCACAACTGATGAAGGTTCCCTAACCAGAAACAATATATTATATATATATTGTCTTGCGAACAAAAGAATGAGACCTCGAAGAGAGTATTCAATATCTCTGACTCTAATGAGAATACAATCAGCGAGCCCAGCCTCCAAATTCATAGAGACAGCATATATAATCTCGAACGAAAATATAATTAGCGAGCCCAGCATCCAAAGTAAAAATATTTGGAGAGCTCTTCTTTGGCCTTTGTCGCTACGCATCACTGGCAACCAACCTCCAGGTACGAGGACGCTGATTGGACCAGATAAGATCCAATGACCATGACCGGCGATGCATGACCGGTGAAGGGTATAATATAAATACTAGGGATAATCTGAATTTCCTATCATTCACCTGATGACGATAGCAGATACACAGCTATTGAAACGTTGTGAGATCAACCACTTTAAGACGATGGAAGTCCAAGTAAACTTCGAGGAATGCACCTTTAATATTGACCACCTGATCTCTCAATTTATAATGTAGTGAGAAACACTTTGAATACTTAAAATAATGGCGAGGGTATAAAGTTTAGTCCATATCATGGCTTTATTTTGATACTTTATTTTATTTTTTTTAATTTGAAAAATAACAAGTGCAGCAAATACATTATTGTAGGTTACAGCCGTATCTATACAATAGAGATAATGCTTAAATACAGAGTACTTCAGGCCCCGAGGAAAACTTAACGCATACTGAGAGACACCTAAAATCAAGTGACCGTACCTAACATAACCTTGCTTCTGATTGATGCTTGTTTGCGTTAGTCAAGTGACGTTTAGATCTTAATTGCTCCCTAGACAGAGAGATACTTGCATTTAGTTTACTTTCTCTCTCATCCAGCGTTACTATTCGACTTGTCCAGTGTTTTTATCAGACCATCAAACAATTTGATGCTGTAGTAGTCCTCTCATAAACTATATAATTTACAGATACTCAAAGACCAGTCTACTCTCCAGTAAAAATTACAGTAGGAAATACTACTTTCGGTTTAGATGGAACATATACTAATGTCACTGCAAGAGCCTACACTGGAGCTGCAGTTCAACAGTGGCTACTTTTAACCAATACTGATGGAAGCGTAACAATACAGAATATTCAAACCGGGTAAGGATTTACATAATAATTTTTCAAATGGGATTGATACATACATATATTTCTTTGATTTATAGATAAGTATATGCAGATTAAGCTCAATGATTTGTTATTTTTTGTTATTCGTCTTCTTTATACGTTAGTACAATACCAGGTATCATACCATCTCTTTGGAGGTTGTTCTGGTAGTATTTTTCTTTCAGGTATTCCATCTTTTCTAGCCCAATTACGTTACATGTTAATTCCAGTTCCTTCTTAGCAAATTTGACTGATATCTTCGTTTATTACTCGGACTTGTCTACCTACTATTGATATTAATGATTTTATCTCAGCGTTTAATGTAAGTATGGGTCGTATACATGTCTTATAGCGGTTTTCCAATTTGAGGTTAATTTTCAAATTGGCCGACATTTATATTTTTTGTACCAGAATATCATATGTTATTTGACAGATGACAAGTAGGAATATTCCGGTTATTAAAAATGGAGAGATATACGATTGAGCATCGCGTGTTTACTATTAAAAACTATTTTAAATTTGGTAAAAGTTGTGCAGAAGTTGAAGGAAAATTTCGTACAAAATATGGAACAGAAAATTGTCCGTCAAATGTTACCATTGGAAAAATTGTTCAAAAATTTGTGGAAACTGGTTCAATAAAAGATGAAAAAAGCAAAATATAGTGGACGTTCAGAAGAAAATATTGCAGCTGTTACTTACTGCCTAGTGTTGTTGAGCAATCAAAAACATCAATTCGTCATCGTGCACAGCAATTGAACATTCCAAAAACCAGTTTATTCAGAATGTTGCACAAAGATCTTCATTTAAAGGCTTACAAGATTCAAAAAACGCAAGACTAAAGCCAACAGACTTTGGTTTGCGTTGTCAATTCCTTAATTGGGCCATACAACAGAAACTTGAAAATTTGAATGTTTTTAACAAAATCATCTTCAGCGATGAAGCACATTTTGAATTTGTTGGATTTGTTAACAAGCAAAATTGTCGAATCTGGGGAAAGACCGATGCATCTATAAAAAGTAACTGTTTAGTTTTGGTTTTTGGGCTGGTGGAGTGATTGGTACTTTTTTGAAGATGACAATGGAAATGCTGTTACTGTGAATGGTGATCGATATCGAACGATGATTACTAACTTTTTGTGCGCTGAATTGGAGCATATTGATGTGGAGAATATGTAGTTCCAACAGGACGGTGCAACATGTCATTCAGCAGCAGAAACAATCAACCTTTTGAAACAGAAATTATTGACTGTTTTCAAGTAATTGAACCGCAGTTATGCCAGAAAGTTGTCGAAAATTTTGGCAAAAGATTAGAAGCTTGTCCTACAACAGCAGGTGGTCACTAACACTAAACCGAAACTATCATTTGAAATAAAAGATTTGATCATTTTCAAATAATTTGTGTATTTTATTAAAAATTTAAAAATTAACCTCAAATTGGAACATCTTTTATATCCTTGTTTTCGTTTTCAGTCCGAGGTGCTTGTTCTTCCATAGTATGTCGCTTAATGAGCACGCAATTTTTGCTGCCTTCCTTTCTTGGTTAGTTGTTCTTTTAAGAATGTAACGATGACTTATTATATGTACTCCCTTATATTTGGCCGTCATTACTTAGCTTCTGATATTTCCATCAATCTCCAGTTTGCAACTAATTAGCTGCTTGAATACAATTTGGCATTCCGTTTTTTCTATTAATATAACCATTTTGAATTCTTTGGCAAACTTGTTAACTTGTGTGTAGCATATACTACGTCGGCTTCCCATCGGTTACTGTTATCACCACTAGCATGTAACCTAACTTAGAAACAACTTACAAATTAATTGTAATTTCAAATGTGTTATAAATATTAAGCTTTTTATGTGCATAACCTCCCTTGAACATCCCAGTTATTCAAAAATATCTTTCAGCCATGTAAAGATGGCTAGGTATAATCTGTAGTTAATTTGATAACAATTATTAAATTTGGTTAAAAAAGTGATTTGTGATAGTCGATCATTATGATCAAACAAATTTCTATGTTTTCTGCCACTAAAAATTTTTAGTCATAGAAGACATTTGTTTCATTTGGTCGTAATTGTTATATTCGTAGACTGTAGAGAATTTCTAGATATCATAACATCAATCACGTCACCAGTCTCACCCATTTGTTATAATAGTGAAATTGCACTGCACGTTGTTGCATTCTATTCTTTCTGGTTTCCCTAATAACAGTAATAAAATGTACATTTAATATAAAATCTAATATACCTCTACATAATACACTAACATTTGATAGAGAGAATGCCAGCGTTGATTTCTGAACCAAAGCCGTTTCCTAGATAAGAACGACAGTCATTCGTTTTAAACTAAAGAAATTATTGTACCTGCTTCCATTGATATTGTCAAAGCACGCAAGTTTCTTGAAGATATTGTTATATACCAAATATTTGTTAAATGTTGCATTTTTGTTCTAACATATTTTAAATCAAGCTGGGTGACTATAATTATACTCCAGCATATACGTCACCACCCTGTATATGCATCTGCCAATAGCCACCCAATTTAAATTTTTTTGAACCACCCTGTTAAACTATAATTCCACTCTACCCTATACTTCAATCATTCTTTATTTGTAACTGCTAAGGGGCTACCCTACAGATATAACATTATTTACTATTTTTTATATAATACATATATAACATATGTTCTACTCCACTCTATCTTTCACCTATTGTATTTAAGCAACTGCTTGTGGGTTTCACGATTTAATTTTTTTTCTAGCTTTTTTTCTAACTAATCTGTCTACTATTTCTCTCCACTCCACTCTATATTCTAACTCCTCTGTATATGCAATTGCTTATATGCCACCTAACAAAAGATTTAGTTTCTAATGTATTTTAACTATCCTGTATATAAAACAGCTTTTTGGCTAAATATAACATTTTATTAACCATCTTGTATAACGTAATGGCAGGAAATGATAGCAACACAGAGAACTCACCTTCATGTGTGCCTCAAATTAAAATGTGACTCGCGAACTTTTACCCATCTTAAAAATCGGCAACTTTTTTTCTTTGAAAACGTTAGTTAACGTTAATTCATAACCAGTTTGCCAAAAAAAAAATGGAAGATTCTTCACTATTATAGAAACTGCATCTTTTTGACAAACCTCGTATAAAATCTTTAATTACTTCTTGGGAAATAACACCACAGTTACGAAAATTGCTCTATAGTCCAAACGTTTCGGGGTCTAGGTCAGACCCCCTTGTCAATGGTTAAGAAACTATGAATAAATAATTTGGTCAAGTGCGAGTTGGACTCGCATACTTAGGGTTCCGTACCACTTTCAAGATTCGAATGTTCCAGTTTCAGACAAGCAGGGAATGATTGCATTTTCTTAAATTTACCCTAATATCATTTAAAGGAAGCGTTTTAAATTTATAAAAAATATACACTTTGAGTTTCCACACATAGACATTTTATTTTGTCTGCTTTAGGATTCGCTTGATTTTTATCACAATACATATGTATTTCATTTTCTAATTTGGCCCCCAAAAAGTAACATTAGAGTTTTATTTTACTAATAAACTTTCAGAGATGCTTTTTATAATCTACTGTCTGAGTTTTGAGGCTTTGTAGATTGGAAGAAAAAGGGCAAAAATGGTCAAAGTTTAAATTATAAATTATTAAATCTGTTATTCAAGTTATTTAAAAATATAAATAAAACATATTTTTCAATATTTAAATAGTGTAGTTTCGAAAGTGGGAATTAAATTGATATTTAATATTTTTGTTAATATCTTTGATACAAATAATTTAAAAATATGATATATTTGTAATTCACATAATGAGCCTTTTATCTGATACATTACATGATGTGTTTGAAAATTGAATCTTTATTTTCCATTTAATTGTATAACTTGTCCCTAAAATTACTATGGGGGTTTTCTAATAATTTATTTTCCGTTTAATTCTATTATCTGGGGGCCAAATAATAGAATTAGGGATTTTTTTCAAATTTTTTCTATGAACAAAAAAAAATGAGGTCTTAGAGTTTGGGGAATAACGGGAAGAATGGGTAATTTTTTAAAATATTTTTTTAATATATTTTAAAATATTCATTTTAAACAAATTTCAAAAAATATATTTTTATTCGTCATAATGAGCCCTGGGATTTGATATATTACATGACCCGTTAGAAACAATTATAATTTTTTATTTTCCATTTAATTCTATAATTTGCCCCCAAAATGAATATTAGGAGTTTCTTCTTATTTTTCCAGTAAAGTTCAGGTGAGGGGCTATACTTCCAGTTTTTCAAAATTTTTCAGCTTATGGTTTGGGAGATAAGGGGGGAATGGGTAAAATTTTTTATATTTTAGTTAATATCTTTTAATTAATTTATTTTATAAATATCGAAAAAATATATTTGTTTTCTTTATCATGAGCCCTTTTATTTGATTTATAACATGCTGGGTTAGAAACAAGTTTAATTTTATATTTTCCATTTAATTCTATAATTTGCCCCCCAAAAAAATATTAGGGGTTTTTCCTTATTTTTCCTGTAATGTTCAGGTGAGGGGCTATACCTCCATTGTTTTTTCAAAATTTTCCAGCTTATGGTTTCGGAGATAGGGGGGGATTGGTAATTTTTTTTTATATTTTTGTTAATATCTTTTAATTAATTTATTTTAAAAATATGAAAAAAAATATTTGTTTTCGTCGTAATGAGCCCTTTCATTTGATATATAACATGATGGGTTAGAAAAAATTTTAATTTTATATTTTTCATTTAATTCTGTAATTTGCCCCCAAAATTAAAAGTAGAGGTTTCTCCTTATTTTTCCAGTAAACTTCAGGTCAGAACCTATAAATCTATTTTTTTCATAACTTTACGTTTGTTTTATAGTTTCGGAGATAGGGGGGGGGAATGGGTAAATTTTGGTATATTTTCGTTAATATCTTTTTAAATATATTTTTTTAAATATGAAAAAAATATATTTGTGTTCCTCAGAATGAGACCTTTCATTTGATATATTACATGATGCGTTTGAATTTTTTTTATTTTGATATTTTTATTCAACTTTATAATTTGCCCCCCAAAATTAATATTAATGGTTTCTCCTTATTTTTCCTGTAAAGTTCGGGCAACGTTCTATATTTCCTATTTTTTTCAAAATTTTAGGCACAGTAGTTTCGGAGATCAGGGGGGGAACGGTCGATTTTTTTAGTTTTTCTCCCCAGAAGTACCCCTAAAATCAAAAGTTTTTCTTTTACGATATGTACTCCTGATCGGGTCACCAAACTATACGTTGATACCAAATTTCAACCTCTTCCGTCCAGTAGTTTAGGAGAAAATGGCTGTGATGTGACACAGGCAGAAATCCGGAGTGATATTATAAGGGTATCCGTATATTGTATATACGGAACCCTAAAAAGGCACAATTCTAAGATGTAAAATTAAAATATTTGAAAATATTGTCAAACAAGGTTAGAAAAAGTTGCAAATGAAGGATGGTTTAAGTGAAGTCTAGAGAGAAATTATATTTTATAATGTGCTTAAAAAATATGAGGAAAAATTGTGGAATAGCGTAGTTCTTATTCAGTTGTACAGATAGGATATTTGAAATATAGATAGGAGTAGAGTTAAGTAGTTTAATATTTAAAAATTGTTACATAGAGTGGCAGATAAATAGTTGCACATATAAAGTGGTTGGAATAGAGGGAGTAGAATTATAGTTAAACTGTGGATAAAAAATTGATGGAATTTTTTATAAGATAGAACATGAGCTGTGGCATATATGCAACATCTGAAACATGAGGCGAAGTAAAATTATAGTTATACAGTGTAATTAAAACATGATAGAGATAGTTGCATATAAAGGGGGGTTGACATATAAGGTTTAGACAAATTGTGTTTTCCAGGATGGTTAAAAAATATCTCATAATAGGTTATTTAGCATTGCATAGATAAGATAGTAGACATATTGAGTGGATCAGAGTTATAGTTAAGTGTTATATTTGATGGCCCTTAAGCAGATGCATATACAGCGTAGCGGAAATATTTTGTAGAATAAAATTATGATTATACAGGATGATTCAAAAACCGATAGAGAAATAAGTTATAATCGGTGACTAATTGGCAGCAGTATAACTAGTTATAACTACAGAAGGCAGTTCTTAAAAATATTGAATAAAATTGCTATATAGGGCCATCAACAGTGGTGGTTTGGGTGAAATATGTTGGGGATTGGTGAATTTATTATGCAGATTGATACAAAAAATGTTATATTGGGTGACCTATAAGTAGTTGTATATATAAGGTGGTTGAGATCGAGGGCTCAGTAGAATTGTAGTTTTACAGGGTGGATTAAAAAATGTTAAAAAAATTGTTACATAAGGTAGACCATGAACAGTTGCATCCTGCTATATGGAATACCTGAAATATGGGGCGAAGCAAAATGATTTTTTATTTATATATATTGTGTTTAACACAAAAAAAATATAAAAAAATGTTATAGTTGTGGAGTAGAAGTATAGTTAAGTAATTAAAAAATGTTATATTGGGTGACAAATAAACAGCAGCATATACAGGATGGTTGCACTATAGGGTGAAGCAGAGTTACAGTTATACAAGGTGGTTGTTGAATAAAATTGTTATATTATGTTGCCCTTGCAGTTTGGTGAAATGTATTCGGAATTGGTAGATTTATAGTTATATTTGGTGGTTCAACAAAGTTTAAAAAAAATGTTATATTGAATAGCCCATGTGTTTCATAAGCTATTTCTTTTTGCAAAGAATTCTACATTCCATACGCAGGTGAAACCGCGGCTAACTGATAGTTACTGTATATTTCCAAACGTTTCGGGGTGATATAATGTTCAAATATTGGCTCTTATATACTTTAATTCAGTATGTTAATATTATTTCAGAAAGGTTTTGGATTTGTATTATAGTGGTTGTACGGTGAACAATTTTTTTACAACGTATAGCTATCATGGAGGTTCCAACCAAAGACTGTTTTTGAACGGAGATAAGACCATAAGTCCATCATGTAGTTATGATTTGGAATTGGGGATTTCGGAGACCAATCCACTTCAGCTCTTGCTTGTACGAAGAAATGCATTGCTTCCAAGAAGATTTAATATTTCCTATATACACGATTCATGAACAAGATAAAATATAAACAATAATTATGTGGCTCAAAATTCAATAAAAGTGAAGTTTTTGAAAATGTCTTTTCATTTTTAATCTGTATATAAAGGGTGTAAATGAATTAAGTGTGAAGGATTTCAAGCTGTACTTCCTCGAGTTATTTTGTGACGAAAAGTTTCTATGAACATATGTCCGCAAATGCTTTGTTGCCAATGTATAAGGAGTTGAAATCTTCAGACTTCTTCAGGTTTTTTTCTTTTGATTACTAAAGTTTTCGAGATATTTACTTCAATTTTGGAGCATTAAGGCATCTATGAAGTCTTCATAAGATCACAGAAACGGTCATGAAAATCTATAGGCTGGTAATTTTTGTGGGGTCACGTGTTCTTTCTGCCCCTACAAGTTTTTTTCAGTACTTCGCTGAATCTTTTATGAATTTGCAATCTTTTTTCTTGGTTTTCGTATCATTGTGTAAAAAATTACCAATTTTATGTGTACCGCAAAAACAAACAATCCTTCTGTGACGCAATATGCTATTTTTAATTAAAAAATCATCAAAAACAAGTTTACCTAACTTTGAACACGAAGAGATCAAATTTAGTGCTCAAAGTGGCCACTTTCAGCCATTACACATGCGTCTAGACGTCGGCGCATAGATCTTCGTATTCGATTGAAAATCTCAGAAGCATCTTGAATAACTGTACAAGAAACAATAATGCGGTTTCTGAAGTTTTCTATGTCTTGAACAGGAGTTTCACAATAAACCAACGTTTTTAAATGTCCCAAACTTGAAACGTCTATCGGATTGATTTAAACGGTGAACGAGCTGGCCAAAATTAAGGTCCACCTCCACTTAACCTTACTCATATATAATGTAATGCCGCTTCACGGGCAACTTGCTAATTCATCGTTTTTATGTTGTCGCTTTTATGTAGAAAAGATTTATTCTGTTAGTAGCTTTTGTCTAGTTCGGATCTAATTGTAATAATTAGTTTTTTTATTTGAAAATACAGTTTTTTTAAAAACGTTTATTATTTCATGAACATTGATTCTCTTGCTGAAGCTTTCAATAGAAATCTTACCCTAACAAACATGCCTCAAGAAGGTTCATCTCATTCTTCACCCATAGACATTAATATTCCTATGCTAAAATTATATGTTGACATGATTACCCCTTTCGATGGTAACTCTTATAACCTTAACCAATTTATTTCAAACTGCGATTTTCTTATGAATGCTTACGAAGGAAATCCTGATCCACTCTTCATAAGCTATCTAATTAAAGTAATCCCGATTTATTCTGTTAGTAGCTTTTGTTTAGTTCGGATCTAATTGTAATAATTAGTTTTTTTATTTGAAAATAATGCCTTTGTGCATAAACCACATTCCCGCTCTGATACTGAAAGGAATCGGATCAAGTAGAATTGGCAGCTCTTCTCTTAAACACTGAGTGTATGTATCTTCATTTAATCTACGTGGCAGAAAATGTGGGCCAATTAGGTAAACTCCAATAGTTCCAATCCATACGTTTAACCTGGTGGTGAGCTTCAACGATAGCAGGAGGATTTTCTTCCACCTATAAGTGGTTGAGGTGGTTATAAACAATGGCTTCTATTGAAAAACTTGCTTCGTCCATGAATAGAATATATTCAGAAAATTCTGGGTTTTGTCTAATCATATATGACAGCTGTTCCTTTATGATGGCAAATACCGTCGTATGATCAACTTGTAGCTGTAAAGGAATTTTCCGAGTGCTGGTATCGGGTTGCTCGTCAATTAAGTTAAGTACACTCTCTTCTAATTCTAGTGTTCTAATATCCTGGTGCCGACCACATTCATGTTTTCTGGGTTTGAAGCTACCTGTCTCTAGTCGTTGATGAAGCAGTCCAAACAAAGTGTGATGAGGCTACACGTTGAGGATACATTGCAACATATTGTAACGAAATTTCCTTAAACCGGCCCTGGTTTCATTCCAGCACGACACCGATCGCTTTTAGGGAAAAAAATGTTCTCGAAATGGCTAGGCAGCTATAGAATTGATGTTTGATTGTACGAGAATTTTCGATGCTGGTTTTAAAAGGAAGCAGCCCACCATCGCAAGTCAGTTAGACAGCGACGACGAGCGTATATTGTAATGTTATTGTGAATCAGCTGTTCTGTATAATTTGATGTAAATAAAAGTTATAGAAAAGTGAAAGTGAATATTAGTTTTTAAATTTTAAACTGAACCCACGAAATATATAACAATATCTTCTCAACGCTTCTAAACAATTACCATTAGAGAGACCGTAGACGAAATGCATGACAGCCATTTCTGCGTTTGAATAAACCGCCATATTGTTGAAAATTCGCTAGAAGTCAGGCACAACTTTCACTGTATGTCAGTAAAATCAACTAGAGTAAATTAACAACAATTAAAGGTTGTTAACAACAATTAGAGGTTGTCAATAAGAGGAATTAATATGACAGCCGCCTACTAGAAAAATAATTAACAGAATGATTGTTTCTTTCTACGGTACATATGAAATAGTGTCATATACGAAATAAAACATTTAAAAAAATATATAACCGACTTCCAGCTATAACTAAAAAGCTAAAAATAATTACAACTCTAGCAAATAAATAACACATTCAATGTTGTTAGGTACCTACCCAGGAAGTAAAAAATGTAAACATTAAAAGGTGCTCATTCTGTACAAATTAATTACCTAACAATCTAGTATATTTTTGTAGTCGGTGCCAGGCAAATCTAAAATTCTTCATTGCGTACTTATTTACTACTTTATCAAACTTTATTGTTGCTTGGCACAACTTAAAAAATATACAGATTGGTAGGTAATTAATTTGCAAAGAATGAGCACCTTTTAATGTTTACATTTTTTACTTCCTGGGTAGGTACCTAACAACATTGAATGTGTTATTTATTTGCTAGAGTTGAATTTTGTTGTAATTATTTTTAGCTTTTTAGTTATAGGTGAAAGTCGGTTATATATTTTTTAAAAATGTTTTATTTTCAACTTTTCAGTTTATTGAACTCAGGTAGTTTTCATTCTTTATTTTTTATTTTGTATGTATAACCTTAATACACAGGACCAGGTAACATCGAACAATATTACACAATGATACATTTTCACTTAAATTGACAGGTAAATGTTTACGAATAAAATGTACTAGTACGCGTTGACTTAATAAGCCCAAAATATATTTATGCCTTATGGACCACGCCATGTAACCTTTTTTCAACTTTTTTTGACAACTCTGTATAACTATATATAATTCCACTCCACCCTATATACCAACCATCCTGTACATACGACTGCCCATGGACAACCATAAATTTGTTAGCTGCCTTCTGTAAACCATAGGACGGAGTAGAATCCATCCCATATTTACGGAGTCAAATCCGTCCTATATTTCAACCATAGTATATAACTCCTTGTCGTCTACCCCATAAATTATTACATTTTTCAAATTTTATATTATCACCCTGTGTAACATTAATTCCATTCCACACTTTATGCAACTTCTTATGTGCTATAAAATTAATAAATTTTTAATCACACTGTATAAATATAATTTAACTTCAGCATATATTTCAACCATCCTGCATAGGATTTGTTAACGTCCATGTCATATAACAGTTTTTAATCACCCTATATAACTTTAATTTCGCTTTTTTTTTTTCAACATTTTTATTCCACCAATCGTCCACTCCATCCTATATGCCATACATCCTGTATATACAGCTAAACGGCCTAACTTATATTTCAATCATCATATAAATGCAACTCTTTCTATCACTTTACTTTGTGATTTTGTTTGCTATAACTAAACACCCTGTCTATAAACCCACCAAATAGCAGTTTAGATTGACATGTGTTGTCACTGAATTTTCTATTAGGCCGGGAGAATGTGACAACCAAAAGCACCGTCTTCGCAAAATGGAAAATTTTTCATTTAAATAGGTATTTGCCGGGTATACAAACAAAACGAACTTGGTACTCAGTGATTTAAGGAGTCGAAAATACTATGCTTTACTACCTATATGCTTGAGATGTACACAGAAAATTTTCAAATTCGCAATTAAAACTTCCAGTGCCTAAAATTCGTTGGAATTAAAATATTTATGAGGAAATGTCCGTTATGTGATTTCGATGAAATTTTTGATAAGAATTTTGGAATTTTCGGCGATTTTCTGCAAAACTGCAAGTTGCACGTCTCAGAAAAGTATATGAGATCACCTAGGGATCTTCCTTAATAGATTAAACGTTAAAAAACTATACACATCCATAAGGAGTTTTCGAAAAATCGACCAATATGTTAGGGATATTTACAATTGCCAGGGGCATCCTGGAAAAAGTTGTAGGGGCAGAAAGAACACGTGACTCCAGAAAAAGTACCACCCTGTAGATTTTCATGACCGTTTCTGTGATCTTATTATGAAGACTTCATAGAAGCATTAAGTCCAAAATTGAACTAAATATCTCGAAACCTTTAGTAGTCAGAAGAAAAAAACTAAAAAAATGTGAAGATTTCAACACATTGTACATCGGTAAAGAAGCGTTTGCGGACTTATGTTCATAAAAACTTATCGTTATAAAATGACTCGAGGAATCACATATTTTAATCTTTCGCATAGTTTGTTCATTTACACCCTGTATGTTTGTTTATGTGTTTTCAGCGATCACTCAAAACGGCCTCAAGAAATTTGGACCGTTTAAACTGGATTCAGTTAAAGAGGATTCCGAAGTGATCCCAAATCTTTTAAATGACAATTTTTTTAAAAATCGGTAAAAACTTATTCTTACATAGTAACCTTTGGTTAAGGCTATTGTATTAAAAAAGCAAAAGTCTGTTCGAAGTAAATCAAAATTAATGTCAGGTAACCTCTCAATTCATCGCTATATACAGTGTGTCTTCATAAGTTGGAATCAAATGGAAAAGTTTCTTATGAATAATATAAAAAAAGATATTCTACATAAAAGAATTGCATAGTCTAAAACCTATACTGAAATCAGTACCTCACTTTTTCAACTGTATACGGGGTGTGTCAAAAAGTATGAATTTTGCCGAAATGTAAAGTACGTCTTTTTAATTAATACGCTTTTATTACGTTGATGTGTATGTATTTATAATCGGAAACTTTCAACGTAATTTTCACCAACTTAAAGAACTCCAATTCAGTTGAAACTTTGCACACGTATCAAGGGCTGATGACAATACAATTCTTTAAGTTGAATTTTCCCGTTTGTTGTCTTTTGTCACTGTTCTTTCCTAAGTACAAATTCGTCTATTAACTACTGCCATCTAGTTGGCAGTAGCAGAACTTGCTGTAATGAAATGGAAAGGTTACGCAAACATGAAGTAAACTTATTATTAATACTATAGATATCGTTATGAGACTAAAAATTTAGAAAATAATTATAGTTTAACAAACTAAAAAATACGCTTTAATGGCAAACCGAACTAAAAAGCAGAAAATATTTTTTAAGTATAAACAGTTTATATTACAGCAGTAGAAAGTCGAACAGTCAATCATGATTAATTACCCTCAAACTAAAAATATAATAAAATCTAAGTTATTAACAGAATAATTCGATTCAGGGTAAAAAGCGTGGGGTGCTTGAAATATTAAATTTTACAATTATTCTATTGGCAACTATTTATAAGAGGAGAGTTATGCAAAAATAGTGAAATGCACCCCACGCTTTTTACTCTGAATAGAATTATTCTGTTAATAACTTAAATTTTATTATATTTTTATTTTGAGGTAATTAATCATGATTGATTGTTCGACTTTCTACTGCTGTAATATAATAAACTGTTCATAATTAAAAATTATTTTCTGCTTTTTAGTTCGGTTTGCTATTCAAGCGTATTTTTTAGTTTTTTAAACTATAATTATTTTAATAATATCTACAATTGTTATGAAACACAAATAATTAGAATTGAAAATGGCATTCAATTATGCTCTATCAGTCTGTTATGAAATATCCCGAAGTGGTTACATATTTTTGTCAATGGCATGGCTTCACCGTTTTTTAGAACATCGACAAGAACTTGTTATTATATAGAACTTAAGGGAAGGCGACACTATGAAATAAACCTGGGGTGTAATAAATTGAAATTAAATTAGAATTGAATCAAAATAAACGTATGTCAACCAATTATTTCAAGATAGAAGTTCTCAATTTGTCTCCATATACTACCACAAACCCACCAATTACAAATTAGTGAAGCTGTTTTTAGAGCTTACTTGATATGATTTTGAATCGTTTATGGTTGCTATCTCATTTTTGTTTAATCTAAACAAGGACAGTAAGTATTGATAAGCTTCTTATCATAACATTCAATTTACAAATGAATAGTGAAAATTGCAGCATGATCAACAAAAGAGATCTTCGAGATCTGTTACGTTTTAACACAAGAGATTATATTGATTCAAGAATTCATCAATAGCATCATTTTCAAAATGCCAAAACCTTGACCAAGTACTTACTTTTTGAAATGTGAGATGAATGGCGACATGTAGGGCTATCAGTAAATTTCTACCTACAAAGTTATTATGTCTTTGTAAAGTTTAAATTAGGTATTCTTCATAAAATGCTTCATGGCGTGTTAAACAAATCAAATTAAATTCTATTCCATGATAGAATCCGTAATTAATTAATCCAATCAAAACCTACTTCCGATGTGCTCGACACACTCTATTCGCTAACTCGCTAAATAAACCAGTAGGTGAATTAATAAAAACTGAACAACCTTCTACGGACTGCGCCATCATAATAGACCGTCAGCTATTCAACTCGCGTATTCTCTCCAAGGCCTACGTGATCCCTGTTATAATCCGTTGAAAGATCGGCCAATTTAGTAGCATTTTGTCCACTCCGCGATTTCTCTCGCCAAATTCATTTGTCCGTGAAAAAAGGCCCAGCAATTCGTGAAACGAATATATAATTTTCCAGTAATGTTGTCTCAATAATATTTTAGTACTTATCACATCACTTGAGAAAAAAGGCTGTATATTCAAAAAATTCAAACGTTTGAAAGTCTTATTCTCACTTCGTTGTCAATGGCATTGAAATCAGATTTTAATTCTGTATTCATTTTTGTTCAATTCAATTTGTCCGTTAACAATATCTTGGTCTAATAAAAAGTGAGTGGTGTTAAGTTTTTATTCATCAGAACAAAACAGAAAGTAATTTATTAGTGATAACTCCTCTACTAATAACAAACAAGTTATTTTCTGTTTAATTATGTCCGATTAGTAGCCTAGAGTTGTGAACAGTTTACGTTCATCCTACATAGCGTCTTATTTAACACAACCTATTATTACATATCAGAAAGAGAGAGAAGTCATAGAAATTAATAATAATAAAGTTAGTTTTAAGTGAATTACGCCCTAACAAGGAACGCCTCTTTCATGAGCTGGCAAAGTTAATTAACGATTACAATTTTGGGAAATCATCTGGCAATGTGACGAGGATCATTAATTTTTAAGTCACATTATGTACTTTTTGTTCAAATGGTGCAGTATAAGAATATCGTCAAGATTCCCACAATGCGCCACGTTTAAAACCTTGATTATTATACCAACAAGTTTATGTGCTTCAGCTTCAGACAAGGGTCCAATGTAGTGACTCCTAAAATGGTTCAAAATATTAAGATTTACAGTACCTGCAGCGTTGTTGTATAGCCGTGATTCGGCGGTTATCTGTTGGTCCCGTGAATGGCTGCGTGTGATTGGCCCTTGGCGGTCAGTGGACATGCCCCTCGCTTGCTGATTCGTGGTGGCGTGTTTTGCAATCAATATTGTTTATTTTTTATTTTTTATGGCGGTCTCGTGTTCATCACGTCTGGCTTGAATTCTTCTGTTAATTTGTCCCACATAGGTTTTGTGACGGTCTGCACATGGAATCTCACACACTCCTTGTTGTTGTAGTTGTTGTAGAGGGATCCTCGTCTTCGGATTCCTGAACATCTTGCTGATTTTTCCCTCTGTACTGAAATAGATTCAATATTGTGCGTACGCATAATCCTCGAATTACTACCCGTGCTGCTCTTGACATACCTACGGTAAATAAGCCTTGTTTAATGGTATCTCCCGTTTCTTGTTTGTTGGAGTTGGTATTGACTTCCTGTTAGTATAATTCAGTCTGTAAACTTGTTTTATTTTTAAGCTCGTTTTAAACTATTCATTTCCTGTTTGATGTTATCCTTGTCAGTTAGTCTTTGTGATCTACTTACTAAATCCTTGACGACGGCTTGTAGTTGTGCTGGGGTGTAAAGTGACAATTATCATGAAGGTATCTGTTGGTGTGAGTTGTTTTCTGTATACTGTTTCCTCTTCATCAGAACGTCAAGGATTGACGATTGATTATTGGCTTCAACCTCTATGGTAACTTATTATTTTGTGAGGAATACCACTCAGCTGATCTAAACATGTGTTGATGTGTTCTCTTCCATGAGGCCAAATCGCAAAGGTATCATCCACACATCGTAACCAAGTTTTGGTGGGTCATAAATATATCAGGTGGTTTCCGGGAATTCACCAGCTTAGTTAATAACTGATTCCTCCCGGGATTGTTAGTAAAATGACGACATTTCGGAACAGTCACATCTGCCCTTATCAGGTCCATTAGCATAGCTCTCGTATCCGTCTGCTGAGACTTTTGGTTACTCGACTATACTCGAAGACATTCGAATAACTCAGTGATTGGTGGTAACAAATATATAATATACAACTTGCATCATTGAATTGGTCTCTGTGTAAGCCGTTCTTCCCGTCCTATATTTATATATGGCGATCATTAACCTTGGTAATTAAGCATCTCTTTAATATCATGATGATTCGGAAAAAAGTAAAAAGGTATTCGATCAGAACATTTATTTTGCATGATGCCATATTGCAGTCCATATAAAAAATAGTAGATAAATATTCACCAACCGTCATTTACAGAGGACTTGCATGCTTCGTACAAAATTTGTTGCTACATCCTATTGGTGTCTGAAGGGTTAAATATAAAATGTGTCAGTAAAAGTGTTCCTAGAGATTTAGAAACATCTAAAGCGATTCAAATTAGAGAACGAGTTTTCCATTATCATCCGCTAATGAAAGCATATATCATACTTTAACATCCCTCGATGCAAATTCAATTTCCTTCGAAATTAAATCGCGATACACGTATTATGACAGAGCAATATCCGATGAACGTTTCCTTTCTTCATTATTCCGCTGTTAACAATGCCAGCATTACCGTAAGGGGTGGCTCCGTCTATTACCGAGAAAGCACATACCTCCCTCTCAGCGGTACCTCACAAATATTACAGCTCACAAAGTTGTGGAACGTCTCAAAGGCCTCTCAACATAGGCACGGCGTTAAAGGGCCGTTCTAACTTCTCAGCTCTTTGATCTGCGGATATCGCGCCGGCAGGCGGGAGTTCCCTCACGCGGTTTCCGATTCAATTAACATACAAAATTCATAACATGTTGCCCTCAACCGCGACGGGAGGTTAACACGCGCGGTGCCGGATGTATGGCTCAAGAATCCTCCTACATGTAACACGTTAGAGTGATTGACGGTCCTTAAGCGTTTATTTCACGGCATTTTTTATTCATATTGT
Organism: Octodonta nipae; assembly: GCA_034190945.1. NCBI lineage: Eukaryota > Metazoa > Arthropoda > Insecta > Coleoptera > Chrysomelidae > Octodonta > Octodonta nipae. Next base: position 52,035,401 of record CM067216.1, read on the forward strand.
TCATAATTTCATTATCTTCACAGTCTTATTGCACTTCCTTATATTTATAGCTCCACACACATATAAAATATCTTTAACTTTTTTATTATTATAAATATTAAGTGTTTTCCGATTTATTACAAAAATTAACATTAAAAAAAGAAAATTATTTTATTTCACAAATTCGCTACATTACAGTCAATACTTAATTCCCATTTAGCTCTTGATATGGAGATATTAAGCAAAAACAATTCCTGCGTTTTTTTTACTTTCGTCAAAAGCTCATAGCCTTAGCCTCTAGCATCTTGTTGTCTGCCTGCATGTCGGTGATCAGTGTCAGTGATATTGTCGTTTGAATTTCGTTAACTGTACGTAATAATATCAGAAAAATGGTTCATTTAACAGAATTGCACAAACTAACCATTCTACAAATAATTGGTTATGGAGATAACACACGGATACAAATGGATTTTACTCGCTTATTTCACGAAAATTCTCCAAATTTGCTGCCTGTTTCCCAAGGCACAATTAGCAAAATAGAAAAGCAGTTTCGCGAGCTTCGTCATGTAAGACAGTAAAAAAGTAGCTGCCAATGCTCTAAGTGATAATACGAAATTGGATATTATGCTTGAGTTTCAAGAAAACCCACATAATTCTGGTCGAAAAGCCCACTGTTCAACGTTAGCCACACTTCAATTTTTCCAGTATTAAAGGAAAGTAAAATGCATAAAATCATGCTGATTCAGGAGCTCATGGAAGACGATTTCGATGGGAGAACATATTTCTGTGAACAAATTATGGTTAGATAATAATGTGATCCAATTAGAAGATGTGTTGTTTTCTGATGAGAGTACATTTACAGTTCACGGTCATGTTAATCGTCAAAACTGCCGCTGTTGGTTTAATGAGAATCCTCACTGGATATACGCAATATCCTGAAAAAGTTAATATTTGGGCAGGATTTGTTGGAAATCATATAGTAGGTCCCTTTTTCATTGGTGGCAACCTGAATGGAGATAAATAATGTCGTGCCAACATTGACAAACTTTTATCCTGATCCAGTAGACCCCCAAGTTCCTGCCAATACAATATGGTTCCAGCAAGATGGAGCACCGATCGATAGAAGCACGGACAGCACGATCTCCTGATTTAACGCCATTCACACTCGTTTTTGTAGGGATATGTCAAATGTACTCTATACAAAACTAAACCACTCAACTTAGGTGACCCAAAAAGACGAATCACGCTTGCGATTAGATCAGTCACATCTGAGATTTTGAGTAAAGTTGGAAGACATTTCTCTACCAGATTAGCATGTTGCTAAGACGTTTGCGGCGAGCAGTGAACATCTTCTACATTGAATAGTTTTTTTTTATATTATTAAGAAATAATGAGTATTACTTATTAGGTTTGTAGTGTATTGTAGCGAATGTGTGAAATAAAATATTTTTCTTTTTTAAGTTAATTTTTGAAATAAATCTGAAAACAATTAATATTTCCGAAACAGTTGAAGATAGGTGTACGACATTGTACATGAATTATGCTTAGAATTTTTTAGAGAATCCAAAAAATAAAGAATGTACAGGGGCTTGCATTTAAAATAAGACGTGTCCAAGCGTTTTTCCTAACACGCCCTCCTTTATTCGTTATTGAATTTATTCCAGTTGGCTGTTCGACATACATATATATATATTGCAATGGAAATAAACATTAACAAAAGTAAAAATCAAATCAATATTAATATCTGAATGAGTGAAATAGTATATTAAAATATAGTGAATAATGCATTGCAATATACAACTAATAGTAGATAGCTCAGGTCATTTACGGAGAAAAAGCCCTTTTGGTGAATGTGGAAATTAACAGCAGAAAAAATCCAACATCAATGTGTCCTAATGATAAAACATGACTAATTGACATAAAATTCAACATTTTTTATAGATGGGTTTTTGTTTTTTTTTTTCAAAAAAACCTCAAAAAAACTCGGTAACGATTTAGTTTTTTACCTTTTAAACAAAATCCACCTATGGAACCGTGTTTGCTACTATGGGCAATGTTGAAGAGAAATGAGAGACATACAAAATGAGCTACTATACATTCAATTTTGTTAATTAGTTTCTTAGATAATGAAATCTTTACTTACCCGTAATTCCAAAAAAATTATTAATACCTTATATATTTTGTATTTTATAGCTGAAATGTTGTTATTAACTGAAAGGGTATACCTTCTTATTCTCAATTCATGTTCTAAAAATAAACACTGTAACCCCGGTGGTTTTTGCAAAATTTCCGTCAATCCTCGGAAGACATATTTTTTTGAAAGGCCATATTACCTCACCGGATGACCCTATCATTATGAAGAAACCACCGACGGAAAGTAAAAGAGTTGATCTCGTGACCTCTCATCTTACTTTTTCAAAATTTAAAGTATAAATACATATAAATACTGACCATATTTGGCCATTCTCTATAATTTTTGTGGACGAGTCCAGTCGAAAAATTGCTAAGGGGTGCTTCATGTGTAACTACAGCCTTAAATAAATAATATTGATGCAAATTTTTAATTTTAAGCACACACATATTTATATTTCTAGCATAATACGGATATTTTTGTACTAAATTTAGCACAAATGATAATGACGGAGCAATGATAATATGTAAAATGCGAAGGCTGTAGCAAGCGAATTTTCCATTTGTATATGTTTCAATAAAAGATCAAAACATATATATCTAAGGTAATTTGGCTTGTCATTAACTAGTATTAAAATGAAATTAATGCATTGATAATAGAAAAATTAGAAAATGATTTTCTACTACATGAAGAGCAATTGCATTTCCAAAAAACAAGATGGAGCTCCTCCTCACTACGCAGCACCAGTTCGTCAATGCCTCGATTTCGAATACCCTGGTTGCTGGATTGGAAGAGGTCCTATAGAATGGTATGCCCGATCACCTGATCTAAACCCTTTGAATTTTTTTTGTGGGGGCATGTTAAATCCAAAATTTTTATGACTCGGCCTGGGAATTTGGACCAACTACGCCAACGAATTGTAGCGGAGTGTCGTCAGATAATACCGACTATGCTGCATCTTGTCAGAGACGGCTTTCAGTCAAGGTTGTACTATTGTATGGAAGTCAATGGAAGACACTTTGAACATTTGCTTTAGAGGCATTTTATTGTACTGTAAATTCGTTTTTTTAATACTCTTTTATTATTACATGTACAGAAATTGCAATTTATTATGACGGTTTAGTCCGTAAAAACAGCTTTTAAATGATATACGACAAACCTATTTTCATTACCTCAAATCTCAAGTTCATTGGGCTGTTTATGTTGAATGCGCGCAAGCGCTAACTCACCACAAAAAATTCCGCCTCGAAACAAAAATCGACATGTTTTTTCTTATTGCAATATTTTTGAAAATAACGAAAACATTCAAGGTGGCTCGTTTGAGATGGAATGCTATAGATTAGTAATAAGTTAAAACAGATTATTTTACAATTTCTAGATATTTTCTCATGAAATTGCCCATTTACCTTTATTCTATATTCTATATTTTACAGGTTAATAGCTGAAGTATTTCATTTTAAAAATTTTCCTGGGTACTAGTTTTTAATTTTCTTCTGTCTCTTTGTCATATTAAATTAACAATTACAAATTTGAAGCCAAATAAAGGCCCATTAATCATACATGAAATGGAAGTTGATTTTCTTTACTTACTGACGCAATTGGTCCAATTGAGACCACAGGTGATTGTAATTATTAATACTTGAATCTTAACAAAATAGTGGCAATTAATGTAATTTAATTTTCCTAAAATTTATGTCCATTACTAAGCATGACACCAAGGGCGTACCAGCGTTTGGTTCAGAGAAGAACAATTCAGAAAAAAAATTGGTCCAGGGGGGGGGGCAAGCCGGCAAATTTTTGGGAAGCTTTTTTGACTCATAGCCAGTTTTTTAGGTCCAGGGGGGCAGCTGCCCCCCCTCGATATGTCCATGCATGACACAAAGAAAGAGAAACAGAGACCGGGAGATATTGAGAGATGGGAAGTATATTATTTCGTAAGAAGCTTTCGCTTCCATCGTTCAGTTCAAAATGACTGCCTTTTTTTTCTTGATTTCTCAAACTCTAGTACTTTGGAAGTTTCCACAATATACCGTCTTATAATGCTGATCCTAAATACATTATTTTAAATTTGACTGCAAAAATCAACAGCATACAGGTAAATCAAAACTATGAGGATTTCATCTATTTGGCCAAGAAGCCAAAGATAAAGTAATTAGGAGTTAATTACTATTCTTACAAACATAATATATTAGCTTTATATTCAATGAAATGCAATAATATGAAGGGATATCAGATATAAAACCCCAATTTTTTAACTTCATTTTTATTATAGAACTACTGACAAATTTAGTCAATATATTTTTGTAATGGTTCAGTCAAATATATAAGAAAATTTGAATTTTGATGTAGATATTGTGTTTCTTTGCTTTAATTTCAGAGAAGGTGGATCAGTATCCACAACAGCCATTTCTAAATCAAAACCACAATAAGGACTTATAGTGTTGTCACCATTTAAGTAGAAAATTTGGGTAGGATATCCACCATCTTTAAATGTTATCACAGAGTCATTTGCCACACAACGATTATAAGGTAGGTCCATAAAATATCTAAAGAAAATTACAAACTTTAATAATTTGTGTGTAATCATTAATGGCGCATAATTACCATTATGGTTTTATGGTTTAACTAGTCTTCACAGCATCAGAAGACATCGTGAAGTTTGAAATGAGCCCAATACCTCTGGGGAAAACCCAAAACTTTCTCCAGTTTCTCAATAGTTAGTGACTTCTGTTCTTATTTACAAAGGATATTACTGTAACTAAAAATGATTAGCGATTGCAGAAAATAAAATGTATTTTAGTAATGCACCCTATGGTGTGGTGCCACAGCAGAAGTGATCAAGTAAGCATACCTTTACGAACATAATAAAGAGATAGGATTTATGAGTATCTTCAGTTTATTTTATTGCTCAACAGAAATAAATCCAATTACAGGACAAATATTACGAAGTAATGAAACATACTAATAATCTATGGTATCTTAAATATTTCAAAATAATAATAATAATAAAATGAATAAAAAGAACACAGAATATTACAAATATTACATCATAAATTTTACACACAGTTTTAAAAAGAAATAAACTAATAATTGACAGTATACAGTATAGAGTATACTGAACATTGATTGAAACTGCATTAATAGCAGAACTCGAGCAGATGTGGAGCTCATAGGATGGGACTACACCTCGCACAGTGCACCCAAAGTAACTGTTTGAGAAATATTTCAATGTCTTGCTTGGCCTTGACTTGAACTTCTAAAGGCACAACATTTTTTTGTGATATACTACTTCAACAAACGCATAAACATGGGCGTCATTCCTTAAATGTTATTTCCAAAATATAATAATACCACTTTTCAAACTAAAGACGAAATGTTTCTGCTTACAAACTTTTATGAATATTGAGAAGTTATACATTAAATAAACCATAGCGATAATTAGGCACCATTTTATGTCAAAAGCATATAGTCAAAAATATTAACTAAATAATTGTAAAAGAATGAAGCAAGCCGTTTCAGTAGAGATATAAGAACTGCACGATATACACCCCTACCTTTAATAAGATATTACTCTCTATCACTAATTTGATGTGACATGTTTTTAAAGGTAAATAAATATCAGGCAGAATGTGAGAATGTGTCATTAGGTAATTGAGAGTTGATTTGTTGGTGCAACGCATTAATAGGCTTCCGTCCGTCAATGCTCATTGGTTGGTTTTAGTATATCCCTTTCCATCCTCGTCGCTAGGGTAACTTCCTGGTTGTTGTGTGTCTGTTTTATTTTTTTTAATTTGGTATTTGACAGTTTTTTTGTAAAGCATCATAAATTGTCAAAATGATGTAATAAGGTCGCGGTAAATTTTTTTAGGGTTACGTATATACAATATACCCTTATAATAACTCCGGATTTCTGCCTCTGTCACATCACAGCAATTTTCTCCTAAACTACTGGAAGGAAGAGGTTGAAATTTGGTATCAATGTATAGTTTGGTGACTCGATCAGGAGTACATATCGTAAAAGAAGAAATTTTGATTTTAGGGGTACTTCTGGGGGGAAAACTAAAAAAATCAACCGTTCCCCCCCCGATCTCCAAAACTACTTAGCCTAAAATTTTGAAAAAAATAGAAAATATAGATCGTTGCGCGAACTTTACAGGAAAAATAAGGAGAAACCATTAATATTAATTTTGGGGGGCAAATTATAGAATTGAATGAAAATTTAAAAATAAAAAAAATTTCAAACGCATGATGTAATATATCAAATGAAAGGTCCCATTCGAGGAACACAAATATATTTTTTTCATGTTTAAAAAATAATAATTAAAAAGATATTAACGAAAATATACCAAAATTTACCCATCCCCCCCCTATCTCCGAGACTATAAAAGGTAAAGTTTTGAAAAAAACTGGAGAGAGGTATAGGGTTTACTGGAAAAATAAGCCTCTACTTTTAATTTGGGGGGGGGGCAAATTACAGAATTAAATGGAAAATATAAAATTAAAATTGTTTCTAACCCATCATGTTATATATCAAATGAAAAGACTCATTATGATGAAAACGAATATATTTTTCCATATTTTTAAAATAATTTAATTAAAAGATATTAACAAAAATATTTAAAAAAATTACCCATTCCCCCCCCCTTTTTCACCGAAAACATAAGCTGTAAAATTTTGAAAAAAATACAGGTATAGCGCCTCACCAGAACTTTACTGGAAAAATAAGGAGAAACCCCTAATATTCATTTTGGGGGCAAATTATAGAATTAAATGGGAAATTTAAAATTATAATTGTTTTTAACGGATCAAGTAATATATCAACTCAAAGGGCTCATTATGACGAATACTAATATATATTTTTATTTTTTTAAATAAATATTTTAAAATATATTTAAAAAAAATATTTAAAAAATTACCTCTTCCCCTCTTTATTCCCCAAACTATATTACCTAATTTTTTTTGTTTACAAGGAAAATACGAAGAAATCCCTAATATTAATATTGGGGGACAAATTATAGAATTAAACGGAAAATAAAAAAATATTTTTTAACGCATCATGCAATACATCAAATGAAAGGGTTTATTATGAGGAATACAAATAAATATTTCTCATATTTTTAAAAACAAGATATTAACATAAATATATAAAAAATCTCATTTCTCGCTTTATTTTCGAAACCATACTACCTAAAATTTTGAAAATAGTTAGGGGTACTGGTGCTCACTTGAAATTTATAAGAAAAATTATTAGAAAACCCCCCATAGTAATTTTAGGGACAAATTATACAATTAAGTGGAAAGGAAAAATTGAATTTTTATAAGGCTCATTATGTGAATTACAAACATATCATATTTTTAAATCATTTGTTTAAAAGATATTAACAAAAATATTAGACATCGACTTAATTCCCACTTTAGAAACTACACTATTTAAATTTTGAAAAATATATTTTATTTGTATTTTTAAATAATTTGTATAATAGATTTAATAATTTATAATTTAAAACTTGAACTATTTTACCCTATATCTTCCAATCTACAGAGCCTCAACATTCTGAAAAAATTCAGATAGAATACAAAGTCTATGTGTGGAAAATGAAAGTGTATATTTTTTATAAATTTAAAACGCTTCCTTTAAAAGATATTAGGGTAAATATGAGAAAATGCACTCATTCCCTGCTTGTATGAATCTGGAATATTAGAGTCTTGAAGGTGGTACGAAACCCTTAGTATGCGAGTCGAACTCGCACTTGACCAAATTATTTATATATAATTTTAGATATTTTCTAAAAAAATCCGGTATTAAATTTAAATTAAAATAAAGACCGCCTAAACGCTTCATTTTTGATTTCTAACGTAAGTAACGGTTTTGTGACTACTGCTGGAGCATATACTTGTGGAGGAGGCCTGAACTACACACACATCGTGGCAACTAGAAATAGAAGGCAATAGAAACAGTAACAGGTAACTTATACTCATCAAGTGAGGTAACATGATGCTCTCCAGAAGTATATGTATCAAGTTTTGAACCCACGCATGAACGTGTCGATAATTCACAAAGACGGAATCTTTTTTCTACCTAGATTTAGTGCTTTCATTTCTCCAGTATACATCTATACAATCATAAAATTGTAAGTTCGTTTGTTTGTTTGTTTGTTTGTTCGGGCATCACATAAGAACTACTGAACTGATTTTGCTGAATCTTTTTTTGCTGTAAAGCCTATAGTTTGACTTAAAATCTGGTAGGTATTTTATCTCCCTAAGTTGACAGAAACGGTACCTTGTTGGATAACACAATTGCTCCATTGGTTCTACCCCAAGCACCAAATATTAGATACTTGAATCAGCTTAGCTTTTATTCAAAATTCGGAATGTGCAAATGTAACATGTTTCAATTTAGAAAAAATCAACTGATATATCAACCGTAATTTTACAGGGTGTTCTATATATAGGAAACTTAGAGTAGAATGACACGGATTTAAAAAATCTAAAGAAAAGTTATATTAGGTGTACCATAAGTAGCTTCATATATACAATGTTGTTGAAATAATGGGGAAACTGATATATCAACCGTAATTTTACAGGGTGTTCTATATATAGGAAACCTAGTGCGGAGTAGAATGACATGGAATTAAAAAAATCTAAAAAAAGTTATATTAGGTGTCCTAAACGCAGCGCTGCAAATAAACAATGTGTTTGAAATGTATGGGAATGGAATTAGTTATACTGGGTGGTTAAAAAAGAATTAGTTGCATTAGGTGGTTTATAAACGCGCGGAGTAGAATTATATTTTCGGTGGATAACAAAATGATATATTATTTTATTCATAAGTAGTTGCATATACAATATTGTTGATATAAGGGTAGAATATTTATACAGGGTGGATAATTTTTTTTAGAAAAAAAAAGTTTTATGTAAGCAGTTAGGAATTATGTTCTTGAGTTATTATAGTTATCAAATGGGTTAAAAAATGTTAGAAGAAGTTCTTTATACAGGATGATTGAAATATTAGCTCGAGTGGAATTATAGTTTAGAGTGGTTAAAACATTATTTTATATCCACAAGTAATTGTATATATAGGATGGTTGAAATTGTAGCGAAGTATAATTACAGCTGTACAGGTGGGTTTAAAAAGTATTATAATCCATTTACCGGATGGTTGAAATATAGGGTGGAGTGGAATTTTAAGGATACAGGGTGGTACAAAAATGTTATATTGGGTGGCAAATAAATAACTTCATACAAGGTTGTTGAAATAAAGGGTGTAGTAGAATTATAATTATACAGGGTGGGTAATAAGTGGTAGAAAAGTACTTGAAATATGGGACGCAGTAAAGTTATAGTTACAAAGTGTCATTCAAACAAGGTTAGAAAAATGAAGTGTGCTTTAAATGAAGTGTGGAGAGAGAATATACTTTATAATGTGGTTTAAAAAATATGAGGAAAAATTGTGAAATGGCGTGGTTATAATCAGTTGCACATATAGGATACTTCATATATATGGTGGAGAAGTGTTACAATTAATTCTTTAAAAAATATTATATTGGTTGACCAATAAGCGTATACAGTGTAGTTGTAGTACATACAAGGTGATTGAAAAAATTTTGAACAAAATTGTTGTATAGGGTGCCCCATAAGCAGTTGCAATTTTGGTGAAATATATTAGGCATTGATGGGTTTATAATTATACATGAAGGTACAAAAAATCTCATACGGGGTTGCCCATAAGTTGTTGCATATACAAGGTGATTGAAATAGAGGGTGGAGTAGAATTATAGTTGAACAGCTTGGATAAAAAATTTTTGTAGGATAGAACATGAACTGTTGTATATATGCAATATCTGAAACGTGGATCGAAGTAAAATTATAGTTATACAGTGTGGTTAAAACAATGTTAGAAAAAGTTCCATATACGGGTGGTTGAAATATAAGGTGGAGACAAATTATACTTTCCAGGTGGTTAAAAAATGGTTATATAGGAGTCCATAAGCAGTTGCGTAGATAAGATAGTGAGTGGAGCAGAGTTATAGTTAAGTGTTTAAAAAATGTTATATTTGGTGGCCCCTAAGCAGATGAAAATACGGGATTGTTGAAGTATTTTGAAGAGTAAAATTATGGTTATACAGGATGGTTCAAAAATAAGCTATAATGTTTGACTGATTGGCAGCAGTATATACAGGATGGTTTTAATGTAGATGGAAGTAGAATTTTAGTTTGTGACACACCAAGGGTTTCACAGGTATTAGGGTGGATCAAAAGGGTTAATTAAATTGTTATATAGGGCATGAACAGTTACATCCTACTATGACACTTGAAACATGGGGCGAAGCAAGATTATAGTGTTAGAGTGTGATTAACACAATGTTAGAAAAAGTTGCACATAAAGGGTGATTAAAATATAGTGTGGTATAGGTGGCTAAAAAATATCAGAAATAATTGTTATATAGCGTAGACCATAAGCAGTTGCATAGCTGAAATATTGGGTGGAGTAGAGTTATAAGCAGGTGTTAAAAATGTTATATTGACTGACAAATAAACAGCAGCATATACAGGATGGTTGCAGTACAGGGTGAAGTAGAGTTAGTTATACAAGGTTATTAAAAAACATGTGAAATACAGTTGTTATATAGGGTGGCCCATAAGCACTTGCAGTTTGGGTGAAATATATTCGGGATTGGCGGATTTATAGTTAACTAGGGAGTTTTAAAAAATTTGGAAAAATTGTTATATAGGATAACCCATATGTTTCATAAGTTATTTCTTTTTGCAAAGACTTGTACATTCCGTACGCCGATGAAGCCGCGGGTAACGGCTAGTAGTCTATAAATACGTAATTCAAACAAACCAACTATCACTTACCTGATGACGCCAAGTTGACATTTAGCTGAATTTTAAAATATAGCACACGCTGTAGGGCTTACGTCATTTTTTCATATTTTTCCTGGTTTCATGCTTTCTTTGCACCCCTGAACATTTATTGCAATACGTCCCTCGTAGTTAATAAAATACAAATTGATTTTTTATTACATTTACAAACTTTTGGTTTAATGTAGTTTTTTTCGTATATTCGACCGTTTGGAATTATATGGTATTTAGCTAATAACTTATGGAAATGGTTTAAAACCTTTGCTGTGTCACAGATGTAAAAAAAAACAGTTTTGCACCCTAACACCAAACCCACCTTTGGTTTACTTCTTGATAATGACAACTTAGAGTTGTTGAAATGGCGTTGAGTGTTTAATTAAAGGTTTGGTGTTAGAGTGCAAGACTGTATTTTTACATTTGTGTTTTTACATTACCTAATAACCTGAAAAACTACCGACAGTATCACAGTATTTCCAAAAGAACATTTGTAAAGAAATGTAAACCCTACAAAATGAATTTTCGTGAAGCCCGATCGAAGAATTTTTTTCAAAACTCGGCGTATAAATTGAGATTATATTCTACCAAACGGATATTTAAGGTAAGAATGATACTGTTACTTGTGTATCTTTCATTCCCATATAAAGTTCCCATATGTCACGTCTCAACATAACGCAAAGAAATGTTTTAGACACCAAAGAACCGGCGGAGAACTTTATTGTATTGTTAAACTGACATTTCTCATCGGGATTCAAATTGAAATATAACAGTCCGGGAGCTAGTGACATCGAAACCCTGCCATGCCGACCTAAATAATTCAATTATATTAACCGGGGAGCATCTAACACTGGCACATCACATCGTCAAAATGTATTTCATTCTAACTTTTGTTTGCTTGTGATAGTGAATATAGAAGAATAAATAAAAAAAGGCAAACGGAATTTGTTCCGAATCCGTTTACAAAAAACTGCCTAATATTTGCTGTTTTCAACTATGTGACAAGAACTTTTCAGATCTGAGTTGCGACAAATAGTTGCAATGAAATATAATCACCAGCAATAGTCAGTTTGCTCGAGGTTTCGATGCGTATCATTATTTTTAATGTACGGTCACCAATTTTATGAAATTTACCTCTTTCCAGAAGAAAAACAATACCATAATTGTCAAAGAACTGAAACTTACCTTCATGTTTGTGATAGGTGATATTTTTAAAACGATGTACACAGGGTGTTTATAAAATTGATGTTAGTAAAATATTCTATTGAGTCTATGGGATCATAGAACAGACTTAATGTACATAATACTAAATTAAGGGCCAAAAATTACTCGTGAGATACAAATGGCATTTATATGCGAATATAAGCGGTTTTCCAGATTTTTCTGGAAAATACTACTATGAGCTTCCCAAATATTCATTTTCTAGGTTTTTAAATTCTCTATATATGTACTGTTAGATGCATTGTGATATAGCTTATAGTTTTCACGTTATAAGGCAAAAGCAAAAATACCAAATTTTTATAGTTTCACTTCCCGAAATAACTTCTCGTTTGCTCTAATGACGCCGTAATTTGTTAGAATGGAACGAAATCCTCACAGGAAGACCCAGAAAACAAAGCAATGGCATTCATTTCATATAGGAAGACGATATTAGAAACAGGTACCGATCCTAACTTGAAGAAAGAAGAAGAATAAAAAAGTTTAACATTTTTATCAAAAACTAACCCTGTCTTAATGTTTTGAATAGACACCCTGCCATTATTGTTCGATATAAGCAGCCAATGCTGAATCGAAAGAGCGCTATATTCAGTTAAAATAATATTAAATTTAGTTGAAGTATTGTCACTGAATTTCAGAGATCCTTCTAGAGCTTTTGTCGTGTTTCCATACAAAATTTTCACCATAGAGTAAACAGGTCGCTGTGTACCTAAAAATATAAATTTATTTAATGTTAAACTCAAAGTATCGGCATGTTTGTAATTTCATTAAAAAACAAATGTCAATTTGCTTTCGTGGTTTTTATGAAATCAATACGAAATAATTTATATTTCAAAAAGAGCCGTTTACAACTGACTTAAAATAAAGAGTGTTTCTTTTTTACTAATTTATTTTTATCTGATTTATTTTTATTGATTATTTAATCGTATTATTATTTCTCTCTTTCGCTTTCTCTAATTTGTATTTTTTTCTATATTTTCTATCTATTTTTTAACTTTTTTATTTGTTTTATTATTTGGACCACTTTCTTTAATTGTAACTCTAATATTGCAACCACCCTGTATAGGTTTTTGTGTATTGGTCAACCAATATAAATTATTTGCCATTTTCTGAATCACCTTGTACAATTAAAATTCAACTCAACACGATGTTACATCCGGCCTGTATAAGTATTAATCCGTATTAATCGTCTCCACCCTATTGACTGTTTATATTTTTCTATTGTTTAAATCATCCTGGATACCTATAATTTTATTTTGTCCCAAATGCCAAGAATAAATTCTTGTGTTCCACACTATATTTTTTAACCACGCTATATAACTATAGTTTTACTACACTCTTATGTGTCACCCAATACATCATTTTTTGAACCGCCCTGTATAACTTTAATTCTATTCCACCTTATATTTAAAACATCCTATATATGCAACTGCTTATGTACCACCCAATATCACATTTATTGGTAAGATTTTTTAACGCTCCTGTATTACTGTAATTTTACTTCGCCCTATATTTCAATTGCGCACATAGCACACACACACACACACCTACCAACTTATACCGTATAGAAAAATCGCTCATATAACTATTTTTCTTTTTGATACACTAATGGAATATTTTGTGCCATTTCACTCGACTGTAAACCCCGTAAAATTAAACCGCTGCAAACGGCCTGTACGACATTCTTTCGTGACATATCTTGGCATTTAAGCTAGATGAAAAATTGATATTTAGATTGATGTTTACCGATTTTTCCACATATTTCTCTGATTTTCAGAAAAACTATATGTTTTTGGAAAACTATAAATCTCATATTATAAAAAATGTATGGTACCTTTCTGTAATATACCTTAATACAATGCCGTTTAAATCATCAAAATTGCCAAGCCGTTTTTGTATAACCACTGAGCTTACATAAAAAAAAACATGACGACGAATTGATAACCTCCTCCTTTTTGGAAGTCGGTTGTTAATGATACACTAGGCTAAAAACGAAACGAAGCTGACAACAGTTCTGAAGGAAGATTATATTTCATTTAATTTTAAATCAAATTGCGTGAATGATTTGATATTAGTAGTGACAATAGTAATGGTTTGCAACAATAAAAAATCTTCATATCGTTAGAATATTGTTGACTTCAATGAATACTATATTAGTCTAAAAATGTTAGATTCTTTAAAATTTAATTGAGAAGAGACACATTTTACACGTATTCACCCTGCAGGTTCAACCGCTAAGGGGGGTGGGGGGTGTATGTCACTTCTACAAGTTTAAATACAAGGGGATATTATGTGATACCTCTTTTTATAGGTCTCTTTTTTGCCATCATTTTTATTAAATCAAATGATTTTACAAACCGTAAAAAATTAAAAATTTTGAATTGTAATTGAAAAAAGCACGAGTATAAATACCGTGATAAACAAGAGAGAAAAAATACTTAAATGTAGTGGTTTCGTTGTATACTGACCATCAAATTTCGACAATGGTTTATTCTTTACAAGAACGCAGAACTGCTCATGTTTTTCAGCAGAGATATCCCGTTAAAAATATTGGGCATCAGTATGTGTGGGAGTAGGCAGATTGAGGCCCCGAGTTCGATCTAGACTCTGAAACTCTTTTTCACTTTTGTCTCTTGATCATGGCTCCAAAGCAGGACTCGAAATATCGACTATTAAATAAATTCAGACGCTGTTCTCAACCGGAACCTAACCTAGTTCATAATAATGACCGCGGAAATCTCTCAGATCATATATATATATATATATATATATATATATATATATATATATATATATATATATATATATATATATATATATATATTGTTTTAAGTTTTCGCGGGCACTAAATGTATTAGATGGTTTCCGGGAATTCATCCGCGTAGTTGATAACTAATCCCTGCCGGGATCGATGGTAAAATGACGACGTTTCGGCAGAGTCACATCTGCCCTCTTCAGATCGGTTCGCATAATTCTCGTAGCATTCTGCTTTCGCTTCTAGTTACTGGAATACTGATATTTTCAGGAGCGCCCACGGTGTTATATAGTCGCGGCTCGACGCCTGTTGGTTGGGATCGTCAACGGCTGCCTGTGATTGGCCCTGGGCGCTCAGCGGGAGCGCCTCCCGCCTGCTGATTTGTTATTTCCGGTTGAGTTGTTTTTGGACAGGTCCCGGCCGGTACGGTGTTTAATAGAATTTTCCAACAATTCGATAAGTTCTGGATTTCATTGCGTGCGTTTAGACTGAGAGGCCTCTTCGCTATTTCAATTGCCTCTCTTACGAGTCTTGATTTCGGGTGTTTTGTATTTGCCAGTACTCTGGTGTTCTCAAAGTTTATTCGGTGTGACGTCGTGGTGGCGTGTTCAGCAATGGATGTTGTTTTTTCCTGCTTTCTTATAGCATTCTGGTGTTCATCACGTCTAGCTTGAATTATTCTGTTAGTTTGCCCCACATAGGTTTTATGACAGTCTGCACATGGAATCTCGTACGTTTCCTGTTGTTCTAAAAGGATCCTCGTCTTCGGAGTCCTCAACACCGTGCTTATTTTTCTGTCTGTATTGAAAATAGTATCGATATTGTGTCTCCGTAGAATTCTTGCAATACTGTCTCATGCTCCTCGTCTGTTCGTCTCGGTTTTGACTTTAGGGCTCTTTGAATATTTCGGTCTGTAAATCCGTTTTGTCTCAGAGCTGTTTTTAAACTGTCCATTTCCTGTTTGATGTTGTCCTGGTCAGCTAGTCTTTGTGATCTGGTTACTAAAGTTTTGACGACGGCTTGTAGTTGGGCTGGGTGGTGATGAGAATTAGCATGAAGGTATCTGTTGGTGTGAGTTGCTTTCTTATATACTGTATCGCCAAGGGTTCCATCTTCCTTCCTATTTATGAGAACATCAAGGAAGGGCAGTTGATTATTGGCTTCAACCTCCATGGTGAATTTTATTTTGTGATGGATGCCATTAAGGTGGTCTAAAATGTGTTGAGGTGTTCCCTCCCATGAGGCCAAATCACAAAAGTATCATCCACATATCGCAACCATAAACTGGGTTTAAGAGTTGCTGTTCTTAGTGCCAGCTCCTCAAAGTTCTCCATAAAAAGGTTCGCTATAACTGGTTTGTATCGTTGGTTCTCGTAAACAAAATAGGTGTTCATCAGGCAGTGCCTTGTTAAGTCTACAAGGTGTTGAGGTGGTTTGTATTTTTCTATTATGATATCCAAGGCTTCGTCGATAGGGATGTTGGTGAAAAGGAACACTACGTCAAAACTGACCAGAAGACACTCAGGTTGTAAAACCGTTTTTCTAAGTATTTCGATGAAATGTGTCGAATTTTTGACATATGAGTCTGCCCCCTCTGCAAACGGTTGAAGTTGTTGGGCTAGGTATTTGGCTAGCTGTTGTGTTGGGGATCCAATTGAACTTACTATTGGCCTCAAAGGTGCAGCTTCTTTATGGACTTTTGGCAACCCATAGAACTTCGGACATCTCGATGACTGTTCACGCGGAATGAGTTGCAGTTGGAGATTTTTGTCGATCCTACTTGCTTGGATTTTGGCCTTAGTTGTTTTCTCCAGATAAGTTGTTGGGTCGGTAGTAATTTGTTTATATGCTGGATCTTGTAGCAATGTTTGAATTTTGTTTGAATAATCCGCTGCATCTAAAATTACAGTCGCATTTCCTTTACCCGCAGGTAAAATGACAATGTCCTTGTTGAGGCAAAGTTGTTTCAAGGACTCATTTTCTTCTATAGATAGGTTCCTCTTGTCTAATTATTTCAGCGGTGTTCGCATCTAATTTTGAAACTGCTGTTTCCACGCCACATATTATGCTCTCTGTTGGTATGTGAGAGGGAGCAATAGCGTAATTGAATCCCTTAGCCAACACGCCAATCGAGGTATATAATACAGTACAGTATATAGGAAAGCAACTCACACCAACAGATACCTTCATGCTTATTCTCATCACCACCCAGCCCAACTACAAGCCGTCGTCAAAACTTTAGTAACCAGATCACAAAGACTAGCTGACCAGGACAACATCAAAAAGGAAATGGACTGTTTAAAAACAGCTCTGAGACAAAACGGATTTACAGACCGAAATATTCAAAGAGCCCTAAAGTCAAAACCGAGACGAACAGACGAGGAGCATGAGACACCAATAACCAAGGCTTATTTACCGTATGTCAAGGGTACCACGGAGAGCATTGCAAGAATTCTACGGAGACACAATATCGATACTATTTTCAATACAGACAGAAAAATAAGCACAGTGTTGAGGACTCCGAAGACGAGGATCCTTTTAGAACAACAGGAAACGTACGAGATTCCATGTGCAGACTGTCATAAAACCTATGTGGGGCAAACTAACAGAAGACCTGTCCAAAAACAACTCAACCGGAAATAACAAATCAGCAGGCGGGAGGCGCTCCCACTGAGCGCCCAGGGCCAATCATACGCAGCCGTTCACGATGCCAACCAATAGGCGTCGAGCCGCGACTATATAACACCGTGCGCGCTCCTGAAAATATCAGTATTCGAGTAACTAGAAGCGAAAGCAGAAGGCTACGAGAATTATGCGAACCGACCTGAAGAGGGCAGATGTGACTCTGCCGAAAGGTCGTCATTTTACCATCGATCCCGGCAGGGATCAGTTATCAACTACGCGGATGAATTCCCGGAAACCATCTAATACATATATATATATATATATATATATATATATATATATATATATACATATATATATATATATATATATATATATATATATATATATATATATATATATATATATATATATATATATATATATATATATATATATATATATATATATATATATATATAAAAGAGCACACGTATATGTTATTTATCAAACTTCTCAAAATTAATTTTTTAAAAAAGATTTATTTACAACATATTTTAAATATGATTGCAGGTAGACTGAGAATTTTATCTTATTGAAAATTAAAAATAAATTACACTTGAAATTTTAACAAGTTTGTTGTTTTAAAGTAATCTTAAAAATGAATTTTCATCCAGTGAAGACTAAAACAATGATTATTGAAAAATCTTGACAAATATTGTTAATAACCAAATTAACCAATTTAGTTGGAGAATTGCTCTATCAAAGTTTATTGCGGGTGTTAATTCAATTTGTTGAGACAAAATTTAATAGAAAATAGTGAATCTTACTTGCGTAACCAGTAATATAGATGAAAACTAAAAAATAAAGAAGGCTTCGCATCTTTTTAGTATGAAAGCACTATTGATTTTGGACAACTGACTAAGTATACAGTTTGATAATGTGTACCTTATCTTGTAGTATACTTCAGAAAATGGTTTTAGAGATATTCTATCAGCACTGTTTGGACAAGCTTCAAATAAATTAAATACCAAGCAAATTGTGTAATGCCTAACAAGAGTGACATGTAAAACAAAATTTCTTTATAATTTTTTGTGTTCCAATATACGCAAGGCAATATATTGTTTCTAGTCGAGAACGGTCAGCAGTTGCGCTTTCCCCAACTGATTGAAATCTCGAAAATACTGTTTGGCGCCATTTCGTAATTCCCAGTTCTAACTTTTTATTAACCCATCGATTGATGTCTCATCGGAATGAAGCCAGGGACGGCGTAGGTAAATTTTTACAACAATGCCCCCTTTAATTCTGATCGTCCCGATCAGAAACATCCTCTCCATGGTAAGGGGCGAGTCGATCTAAATGAACCACCTTCAACTTGGGGTTTCGACTGATACGGTAGACAACTTCATTGATTCCCAGGCAGGCGTAAGCTTTGGAGATTTAGATGTTGGTTCGACTGGTGCTTCCATCTAGGCTGTTAAAAATTTGCCAGTGATTTGCAATAAATTGCTTGGCTTTCTTCTATTCCTCTAGTGTAAGGTGTGTCAAATGGTGAGCAAACTGTTGTAGGAACTCTTTACTGTGCCCTGTCTACTTCACCCTTCTTCACAATTGATGATAGTCTCTACTGGCTCGAAACAAGCTATCTCTTGGTCATTGGCAATTCTGATGTCGTTGTTGGCAAATTCAGGACTCTAATTGGTATATCTCGTCCAGTTTTAACTATAGACTGTCCAAATAACAAGTCATGAGCTGAGTGTACGGGCTCCACCATTCCAACGCAGCTTCCAGGATTGCTTTCTAACTGCCTATGAATAATATGTTGCGTTCGACAGAGAATTCTGGCTGAGGATTTTGCAACAATTTTTATGGAGGTGGCGGAACTGTTGAATACAAATTCCTCATTTAAGAACCGAAGAACATCATATCTCGGGTCGAACATAAATCCATGCTGGCTGATTAGGTCCATACCCAGTATGAAATCGTCCTCAATATTCGCTACCAGGACCCTATGCCGGATTCGGTTGTCCCCTATCTGCAGTACTATATTTGCTTCACCCTGTATTGACATGGACTCGCCGGTGTCTGTTCTGAGCTGGATGTTGTTGGTAACTGGCCGGATTTCTGATGCTCTCAAAACCCTGGACTTGGCAATGGACACAGCGGCGAGGGTGTCGATGGCGATGGTAATTGCTCGGCCATTGATGGTGCCCCTGATGATGAATACAAAGCATAACTGCTCTACTTTGAATTCTGCAGAAGCCAGCAACCTGGTGAAACAATTGTCAGTAGCAAATAAGATTAAGTGAAAATTACAAAAGTGTATTTATTTTCATATTAATTTTGTTTGGGTTGCCAATTAATTTCGATAAATTAAATAAATACTTAAATTATTACTTCACATTTAATTTATGAATAATATTCAGTCCGCCTCTGGTTAGTTGTCAAAATTTGTCGACGTTTGACATTTTTTACTTTTCTAGAAATTGTTACTTACTTTTGTACAAAAACTGTATAACTTAAATATTTAGTTTTCTAATTATTATCTAACGAAAATGCCAGTCTTTCTCAAGCCTACAAGGTACTTAGGTACCTACTCAAATCGTACTATACCGACTTATTTCAGGGAGCTTATTAAAAATAGATAGATAGTGTTAAAGATACCAAACAATTTGGTTGACCAACAGTTCGTAATGACAAAAAATTGACATAATTGCACAAATAGTAGTAAACTCTTCCTCTACAGCTAAAGTTGTCTCTACCTTTGAAGTTAGTCAAGATCAGTATATATGCTGGTAAAAAACAAAAATCGTCTATACAAATTAAAAATCGGAAATGAGGAAAGTACTGAAATATGAACACACAAAATGTCCGGTATTGGAGTGACACAAATCCGCACATCTTTCGTGAAAATCATACCCAATTTCCAATGTTTGGGATGACATTCTGGGAAATCACATAGTTGGACCTGTTCTGCTCAATAGAACTTAACCAATGAGGTGTATTTGGAGTTGTTACTAAATACAATTGAGCTGAAATTCTTGAAGATAATCTAGATGAATTCGGCAAATTGGAAATGAAAATTCAACAACAAGCTCCTGTGCATAATTCTGGTGCAGTAAGATGTTACCTGGACGACAAATATCGTGATAGATGGATTGGAGGGCAAGCTCCCATAGAATGAACAGCTTGGTCACCGAATCTGACACCATTAAATTTTTTTTCTGTGTGGGTATTTCAAATCTACGAAACTCGACAATACTAACTTTTTAAAACAACGAATTATTAAAGAATGCAAGGCAGTTTCAGCTGACGCATTTGAACGAGTACGACAAGAATTTACTAATAGGTTGCATTTATGTCAGAAAGTTGACGGAGCATATTTTGAACACATGCTGTAAGAATTTATTTAATTAATTACATTTCGAAAACACTATTTAATATTGGTTGATCATTTTGTTCTCTTTCTCTCAGAATAACTGAGAGGAAGAATTTCTCTACAGACGGCCCGTAATGTGAGCAATTTTACGAAATTGCCTTGCTACACTTTTCTCCATATACAATTTTCAAAAACTATCTTTTGCGGGAAAAAATCTGATGAGGGAAAACCCTAATGAACAGGCAACATAATTGATTACAGTGTAAATGTGAAATAACAATTTTGGTATTTATTTATCCTTCATAATTGATGTTAAACTCTAACAAAATTAACATGGCTGTCTAGGTATTGTCAATACCTTTCAAATGAGCTATTACATAAGATACTACTTACACTAAGTGACCACAGTGAACCCATGTTGTCATCTATTATAGTTGCGTCATCCGTTACCACAAGTGGAGAAGTTTACATCCTTTTATTTTCACCCTTCAAATTTCATTTAACAGTGTTTGTACGTCCACACAATAGTACTAATAATTTTAATTGTAGGCAATTAACCCCTTTTATATATAACATACAAAACAATGGTCACCAAACTCAAATAATAAAATTTTTGTTGTACAATTCACAATAAACTTCTCAGGAACAAATTTTCAATTTCACTGTCAATTAATATAAAAAATCTTTTATCAAATATATAACGACGCGTGTAAATGTGATCCAAGAATATGTCAAACAAATATTTTATCAAAAATTAGGTATTACATTATCAAATATCTTTGTGAAACATGTTTTATCAATGATATTTGATCAAAGATTTGACAATGTAATAGCGGCCTAAGGGTTGTTCTTAACTCCTTATAGTCCAGCGAATGACCATTTTCCCGGGTGATTTGTACAAGCAGCATCAAATAGGCTTAGAAAGTTTGACCGGTTAAAAGTAAGTAGTTTTGAAAAAAGTCGAGCCTCAAGAGAATATTGTATTTTTGTAATTTTGCAAAAAAATTCTTTTTTTTTGAAAATAACAATAACATCAAGCCCTTCCAAAAATAGGGGTTGATACATTTTCAATTTACATGAGCTTCTAGCTTATATAGAAACTAACAAATTGGTTATTGGTGCAGTGATAGCAATTAATTTCAACTGGAGTGGTATTTAGGGGGTAATTTGTACATTTTTTTCTTAAAAAATAAAAAAATCAATCTTATTTATGTCATAACTCACTTAATTTTCGTACTAACAAACAAATTAAAGACTTTTTTAAGCACTTTAAAAAAGTATTTATAAACTGTTCCCGAAAAATGCATTATTTTTCAGTTATTTCACGATAAGACTTTCAATTTTTGTTTTGACAAATAAACACAAAATTTCAACAAGCTATTGTTGTTGTATTGGTTCTACAGAAACTATAAACCCAACATTTTTTTGTTATTTTTAAAAGTTACATGTTTAATCCAAATGATTTTTTTAAGTGCATATTTTTAAAGTTATTTACGAAAATCTGTATCAAAACTCGAAAAGAATTGACTTTCAGAAAAAATTTTCTGTAGCAGTAGGAATTGAATCCAAATTTTTAGGAAAATCGGTGCTGTTTGGACAAATTACCCAGTAATACCGTTTTTTTCATTGACTCGACTATTAAGTAAGTAGTAAGAATAAACAGCAAATTTAGTATAATTTTAATTCTATTACATTTCAGATAACAATACGTATTTATTTTGTTTTAAACTACAGTGGTAATTTTAAAGGTTGATTGCCCTATAAAATCTTTCGAGATCAATCCCAAAACATTTGGGTCAACTATACCAAGTTTCAATTCAAACCCACATGCTGGACTTATAGTTCCATCAGCATTCACAAACAGTCGCTGATTCTCATAGCCTTCGTAAGCTCTGGTTATAAAAAAATTATATTCCTTACAACTTCCATCACGCAGATCGATTACTTTCCTGAAAAAAATAACATTTCAATTATGAAAATTAAATTAGGGTAAGAACAAGTGAAGCTTACCCGGTGCCTTCATTTTGGACGGTGAAACTTCCATCGCTATTTATTATAAGTACCCAGTGTTGAGTTCCCAGAGACTTATATGGGGCTAGGGTAACATTAGAGCCTGTTCCATCTAAAGCATAACTTGTACCATCCAAAAAAATTTTTACTGGAACGATGACAGGGTTTGCAGTACCTGAAAATAAATTAAGACGAAGACTGTAATTGATGTCATGAAAGTGGAAAACCTTTCAACAAGTTCATAATTGGCAAATATCTGTCGTACATTGTGTGTCCAATTTGGCAATCTGTACAACTCGCACCCACCTAATTTTTCTCAGAACGTGATAAACAACGAAAAACGTTGTTAGTCGCTTCTTGAAGTTCCCTTGGAATTCCATCCTCTTGAAGAGGTTGATCTCACAACGTTTCAATAGGTTTATATCTGCTTTTGTCATCAGGAGAATGAATGATTCTTATCTTTCATCTCATTCACCTGATACAGCAGATTCAAAGCGATCGAAACGTTGTGAGATCAACCACTTCACGACGATGGAAGTCAAGAAACTAACACCGGTTGTTAATCTAAAATAAAATACTTTTAAACACTTACAGACAATAATCTGGGCAACCAGGACCCTGAAGTAAAATGTACCTAAGGAGGATAGAGAAGTTTACAAAATACCATGAGATTGGTCAGAAAGTTACGTTGTTTGTACTACAGGTGTTTCAACAATTACGTGTACGAAGACATCGTATCACTATGCAAGAATCCTACATGAAGCAGTTCAGATTTAGACGACGTTCGCTTATTTCATGACATTTGGAGCACTTTCTTTGCTGGTTCATGAAGGCTATAGAAAAATTTACTAAAAATATAACTCGAGGCTAATATACATTATCTTCCAATAACCTACAAGTGGCTAATAAAACACTCTATTTCAGGTTGAAATTTCTAATTATCAGTGATAGTAAAATTATGTTTGTGAGAGAGTGAGTGACGTCCCTGGTCAAATTTTTAGTCTTTTAGGTATCTTTAAAGTTTATTTTGACTCAGAGTAATTTTAATTGTTCTGTAAAACAAACTTAAAAAATCAGCCGTTCATACTATGCTACTCATTCATGTTGACTCTGCATTACTGACTGTACGACCTCTGATGTTGAAGTCAAGATTACCAGCAATCAGAATAGTTGGTCAACTAATAGATCTTTCAGTAGAGCAACTTTGGCACACTCAGCGGAGAGAATAAGAACTCAGAAATTCGAAATCTCTAGAAGACCCAACATCAAAAGTAGCACGCTTCACTAATAAACGAAGGGCTTTTTGTAATCTCAGTCGCGTACGAACTGGACACGAAATTTGCAACAAGTCAATCACGCTATGGGGGAGAGCCGAAGACCCATCATGTGACGGTGTAACGCTGTCGAACAGACCGTCGTCCATGTGGTGGTGGAGTATCTTCAAACCTGATCTGAAGCCTGCCTGCAAGATATCCTTAACCTGACTCACAACTCACTCGCGTTATTGAGAACCAGCAACTTCCCGTTGTGATATGTATGTTTATTTGTATTTCTGTTTATATTCTTGTGTAATGTACTCTTATTAGGCCAATCAGGATACCAGCTGTGTGCCTTCATTTTGTTCTTTGCATGCTAATAAAATAAAAAATAATGAAAATAATGATCTAATCGGTATGATATCAATAGGTTGTAGAGCATGAAATACAAACAAAAGGAGTCCAGGGTGCGAAATAATTGCGATATGAGTGTGCCTCCGTGCCTGGTGAATAGTCATATTTAAATTTTGAAAAGAGTTATTGAAAGTATATTCATTTTTCATTAAACGTCTGTCATATATGTATACTCGATTGAACTAATTCGATCTAGACCCTGAAACTTTTTTTCATTTTTTGTCTCTTGATAATGGCTCCAAAGCAGGAGTCGAAACGTCGAGTATTTAATAAATCCAGACGTGGTTCTCACCCGGAAACTAGCTTAGTTCATAATAATGACCGCGGTAGCCTCTCAGAATATTTCATTCGCCTCTACGGGGAGGATTTCTTCCAACTCACTAAAACATACAGCAAACTTCTTATTCGAAAATCTCTGCTTCTTTGTGATCTTGTTTTTCTCAAATCTTGTAGAACTTATAACGTCATTCCAAATACTTACGAAATTGCCTTACTGCACTTTGTTCTACATATACAATTTTTAAATACTTATCTGTTACAGGAAAAAATTTGGACGAGAGAAAACCCAATGAACAGACAAAATATTCCAAATACTTTCAAACTAAAACATCACACCTCTTCACGTTGTTTCCAGTATTCTTAACACAGCAAGTTTGGCCCTGTTACGAAATTCCATCTATTCAATTAGATATCAACTTGATCAAACCAACCGAAATTTGTATCACTATTATTCGTCATTACATACTTTCAATCCTCATCCAATACTGTGGGACAATTTTGATCGCATTTCGAGCGATAAAGCTGAACACCAGGCCCAAAAGAAAACAGTCACTCAAAAACTTAAGCTAACACGACTTATTACAAAACACCAACCCGCTGTTACCTCACCCCCTCAGACGACCGTCCATAACTTTTCTGACTTCCCCTTAGACTCTACCAGTTTACACGTTCTATCCAAAGGTTTCAATTTCGCAGTGATGCCGAAAACTATCCCAACTGAAAGAATCATTTATCAAGTTGAGGTAGCTTTGGTTGAACTAACAGATATTGAGGCTGAAGATACTCGTCAAGACATTGCCAGAGTACTCCGCACATCAAAGCCACCAAAATCAAACCTAACTTCTAACGAAAGATATGCACTAAAACAACTACGTAACAACGATGACATAACTATTCTTCCTGCCGAGAAAGGTAACGCGACGGTTCTTCTCAATACTAAGGACTATGTTCACAAGATGAATTCCCTACTCGACACTGCAGACTACGAAATAATTAACAATAATCCTACTACTTACTTAGAGAAAAAGACTAAGGAAATCATCAACAGAACACAACATTCCTCTTGACGTCAAAAAGATTATCATTCCTCGTGAAAAGTCTTCTAAAATTCCGAAAATTTACGGACTACTCAAAATTCATAAGCCGGACATTCCTCTTAGGCCCATTGTCAGTTCGGTACAATCCCCGACCCAGGAATTAGCCCGGTACTTAGCCAAAACCGTTCAACCTCTAGCCGAGCAAGCATCCTCGTACGTAAAGAACTTTTCTTCCTTCCTAGATTTGTTAAGGGCTCATAGAATTTCAGAAAATCCTAGTTAGCTTTGATGTTGTATCTTTTTTCACCAATGTCCCCATTTCAGAAGCGTTAGATATTGTAAAAACAAAACACAATATCTCTTCCGACATCATCAAACTTGTACAACACTGTTCTTCTAACACGTATTTTTCATTTCAAGACACTCTGTTCAAATAAGGCCGTGGGGCCCCCATGGGTTTACCTCTTTCTCCAGTGCTTGCTAACATTTTCATGGAACAAATCGAAACCCAGGCTCTAAACTCGTCTAATTTGAAACCTTCCTGTTGGCTTAGATATGTAGATGACACCTTTGTCATTTGGCCTCATGGCAGAGATTCATTAGACTTCTTTCTACAACATCTCAATGGTATACATTCTAATATACAATGTACAATGGAAATCGAGTCCGATTCTTGTCTCCCGTTTCTTGATGTCCTCATAACAAAAACCAACAATGACAGATTCTCACATACCGTCTATAGGAAACCAACGCATACCAATCGATACTTAAATGCCCAATCACACCACCACCCTGCCCAATTGAGTTCTGTAATGAAATCTCTGACTCTTAGATCTATTCGTTTAACAGATATTGACAATAGACAAAACGAACTTAATAATCTTCAACAAATCCTTCGACAAAACGTTTATCATCCGGACCACATTGCTCGTATAATTCATCAATCTCAACAACCCCCAATCACACCAACCCCGTCAGAAACAGACCAACAACATCGAAAAGTCGTCCTCCCGTACATTCGAGAAGTCACTGACAAAATAGCACGGATTTTACACCGACATCAAATAAAGACCTTCAACACCACTCAAACTATAGGCAACTTAACCGGTAACCCCAAAGACAAAGTACCTAACGAGGATCGAGGAGTATACGAAATTTTATGTCGCGATTGCCCACAAAGCTACATCGGTCGTACTAATAGGCGCATTAACCATCGAGTATATGAACACTCTCTGTCAGTTCGTAAAAAAGATCCGACTTCAGCTCTCGCGCATCACCATATCCAAACAGGGCACTCTATCAACTTCGAGGACAGTAGGACTATCATATCTCTCAATTCTCTTAGGGCATCCACTATTCGCGAAGCCATCTAAATAGAGAAAAGACCTCTCTGTCTAAATAGACGCGATGACAGCACTCGCCTTCCCACAGCTTGGACCTCCGTAATTGCCAGATTAAGCAGACCAGACACGCCCACCAACACCCAACCAATCACCGCACAGCCCCTTCATCACGCGACATCCCCTCCTAATCGACCGATAACTATAAATAAAAGAAGCAGCGCAGATTTACCTTCAGTTCAGTTACCTAGTGACTTTTGGGGAGTAGGCAGGTTGAGGCCCCGAGTTCGATCTAAACCCTGAAACTCTTTTTCATTTTTTGTCTCTTGATAATGGCTCCAAAGCAGGAGTCGAAACGAGTCGAGTATTTAATAAATTCAGACGCGGTTCTCACCCGGACTGCCCTCTTCATCTGCCATCTAATACATTTAGTGCCCGCCAAAACTTAAAAACAAATACATATATATATATATATATATATATATATATATATGTATATATATATATATATATGTATATATATATATATATATATATATATATGTATATATATATATTATTTTTTTTTTTTTTTTTTTTTTTTTTTTTATCCGAAGAGGGGGGAAATACATTCCGTACTTAGCTAGCACGTGCTGGCCGTCGTGCGGGACTCCCGATACAATGACTTCAAAGCAAGAGTAAATCGTTTCATTGAAACCAGTATACCGTATACCCGCTAAAACCCTAACCTCTTTCTCCTACAACCATGGTCCCCTGCGGCACTCTTACTCAATACTACTTCGCAAGGGTGGTTCATTGCAGATGTTTACTGCTCTTACATTGGAAGCCTCTAAAGCCTACTCCTCGAACGTATTGCGGAGTTCTTTGAGGATAGTCTCCGCGTAATCTGATACCAGTTCCAGGCTTGGGGGCCCTTCAGCATGGCTTCTACTAATTGTTCTGGAACGATATTAGTCTCCAGAATCCTCTCCACTTCAGCACGTTGATCCTGAAACCGGGGGCAGGAGAAGAACACGTGTTCTGCGTCCTCTATCACGTCCGTACAGTGTGGGCAGTTTGGAGAGTTTGCCCTCCTGAACCTGTGCAGGTATGCTCGAAAGCATCCATGCCCAGTCAGGAGTTGAGTGATGTAAAACCCAACCTCCCCATGCTGGCGGTTGACCCAACGACTGATGTTAGGTATCAATCGATATGTCCACCGGCCTTTAGTAGAGCTGTCCCACCTCTCCTGCCATTGCCTTAGACTCATGGCTCTTTCATCGCTGTTTCCTGTCGGTTGGTCTTTCTCTAACTTTCTGCGATAAAGCCGTCCCCTTTCTGCAGCCAGGATGTCGATTGGTAGGGTAGAGGCAATCACACTCACCGCCTCGTAAGACACAGTGCGGTAGGATGATGCCACTCGAATCGCTGAGAGTTGCTGGACTGATTTCATTTTCCGGCGGTACGATGGTAGCTCGAGCGATTTCTCCCATACCGGTGCCCCGTACAACAAAACAGAAGTAGTTACTGTTGCCAGTAGCTGTCTTCTTATCTGTCTAGGGCCTCCGACATTCGGCATTATTCTAGATAATGCCCCCTGTACCCCAGCTGCTTTCTTGCTGGCCGCGATTATGTGCTCTTTGAAGTTGAGCCGTGTGTCCAGGAGCACCCCCAAATAGCTGATGAAGGGCTGCGACTGTATGTAGGAGTCGCCTATTTTGAGGGTGATGGTTTCCCTTGCCTTTCGACTGCTAACAAGAAGTGTTTCGGTCTTTTGTTCTGCTAAACTCAAGTCCGCTGCGAGCATCCAATGCTGAATTGTGGCTATAGCGAATGAGAAGGTTGTTTGTATCTCCTCTATGTGCTTGCGCACTATGATCAATGCCACATCATCGGCGAATGCCACTAGCCTGACGCCCTCAGGCAGACCGAGCAGGAGCAGGTCGTTGTACATTACGTTCCATAAGAGGGGGCCAAGAACAGAGCCCTGAGGTACACCTCCTGTGATCTTATAGTCTACTTGCCCATTTTCAGTTTGGTACAACAAGATGCGGTCCTTGAAATAGGCTGAAACCATTCTGCGCAAGTACTGCGGAACTTCCATCCTGACAAGAGCCTCCAAAATGCGGTCCCAGCGGGCCGAGTTAAAGGCGTTCTTGATATCCAGGTGGCTATTAGACAGTACTTTTTTCCACCTCTTCTCCATCTCTTTCCCGAGATAGCCTCTCTGGCGATGTTGGTAACGAGTGTCACGGCATCGATGGTTGATCTCCCTTTCTGAACCCGAATTGGTTGGTGGAAAGTTTCGGCTCAACGTAGGGCTCCAGCCTATCTGCTATTATCCTTTCAAGGAGTTTTCCCGCAGAGTCCAACATACAGAGGGGACGATATGATGACGGTTCGTCGGGAGGTTTCTTTCCCCCTTTAGGGAGGAGCACAAGCCTCTGCTTTTTCCACTTACTCGGGAAAACCCCTGCTTTAGGCAGGTCTCATACATGTGTAGAAACATGTCAGGCCTATTGGCTATGGCGCATTTTAGCGCGATGTTAGGTATGCCATCTGGACCGGGAGCCTTACCGTTTTGGAGCCGGTTGCACGCGCCCATCAGCTCACTCATAGTCACTGATGGTATATCTTCGTCCCTCACCTGCCACGAAGGATTAGCGGGTAGCTCAGGCTTTGCAGGAAACAAGTGAGTGACAATGCGGTGCAATGATTCGGGGCAGTTCGTTGATGTCATGGGAGGGGCCTTAATTTTATGCATCACGATTTTATACGGTTTTCCCCATGGATCTTGATTAACTTCGTCACACAACTCCTTCCAGTAGGATCTCTTGCTTGAGAGAATGGCTCTTCGTAGTTGTTGTCGTTTGATCTCATAGTCGAGCCTTAGTTCTTCTGTTGTGACCCTGTCGCGTCTCCGTGCTCGTTGATGCAGCCTTCGTGCTTTGAGACACTCTCGTCGGTGTTGTGAGATCGTGTCGTTCTACCAGTAAACTGGTGGGCGGCTGTTGTTCTGCCGTCTCCTTGGCATGGAAGCATCGCAGGACTTGACAACGCTTGTCATTACCTCTTTGGCAGTGGCTTCTGCGCTTGTTGTTATTGACAATGGTTCCTGCTCCATAACCAAGGCGAATGAATCAGCATCGAAAGCATTTTTGTTCCAACCGACTGGCTGTGACCTCGCACGACTGACACACAATCTTGGTTTGGGAGTGGTGTTGATTTCCCATATAATAGCTTGGTGGTCGCTATTAGTAAACTCCTCATCGACCCGCCACTCACAGACCCCTTTAATTAGGTTGCTGCTAACGAATGTCACATCGATAATGGAGCTGGCTGTGCCTTTGCGATATGTGCTTACGTCTCCTGTGTTGAGGAGTACCAGTTGAGCGAAGACATGGTCTCAAGGAGAGCTCGTCCTCTCGCGCGCGTTTCCCGGCATCCCCAGTCAATTGCCCAGGCGTTGAAATCTCCTGCGATGGCGACCGATTCACGCTTCCGTACATCCTCCGCCATGGTGTCCAAGAATAACTCGAACTCCTCGAGCTGTGCACTAGGAGGTGCATAGCAGCTATAGAAGTGGACCCCTCCCACTTTGGCTCTCACAAGCCATGGTTCGGGGGTATTTGGGAGTTGTTGGAACGGAAGTTTACCGCAAGCCCATATCGCTGCTCTGTCCGTTGTGTCATTTACCCAGGACACGGTGTCGAAGTTTTTGTACTGCTCGCAGATTATGGCTACGTCGCAATCCAATTCCCGCACCCGCTGTACCAGTAGGTCTTGGGCTGCTTCGCAATGGTTGAGGTTGAGTTGCAGTACTTTCATTTACGGGCTTGTGCTGCTCTCATCGCCTGTTGGTAGATCGGACATTTCCAACTACCCGCAACGTGCCGGCAGTCTGACCTACTATCTTTCTCTTTGCAGAGTAAGCACTTGGCAGGTTGTTGACAAGCCGAGGCATTGTGACCAGCGCCTCCGCATCTGTGACAACAACTGCTTCGGTCAGTCTTGCCTCTGCACGCCTGGGCGTTGTGCCCAAAGTGCCAGCATTTGAAGCACCGTCGAAGGCTGATCCTCTCGCGAACACGTACTGTGCCCCACGCAAGTTTCAGCTTTCCAAGTGCGATGGCTTTCTTGGCCTGGACCTCTGGGAGACAAACAACTGCCGTTTGTGTTGATCTATATGCCCGTCGAAGTGATTTCACTGCCTCCTCAGTGATCTCTGCCAGGCCGTCGATATTATCTTTGAGCAGGTTTACTACCTCTTCCTTGGTACTGATCTCGTCCAGGTCTTTAATTTCAATCTCGATTTGGGGTATTCGAGATTGTACAGTGGCCCCGCTTGGGAGCTTATTCTTGATGGCGCTACAATAGCGCTCCATCTCCTGAGCGTCTGCCTTGGCGAATAACAAAAGTAGATCTCCCTTAGCTGTTCGTCGGATCTTATTGACTTTTTTGCCTATATCCTGCAAGGTGGGATCATTCTTGATACCTCGCAAGATATCTGCATGGGAGCTCTTCTCGCCTTTCTTTATAAGCAGCGTACAATGTGGCGCTGGTTTTTGCTTATTGGTCCTCGGGGCCTTTCTCCTCTTTACCACTTGCCAGTCAGTCGACTGGTTTGAAGGTTGTTTTTTGGTCTGCGGTTTAAACTTGGGTTTTAATACATTGTTTCTCTCCGCTTCTGAATTGACCACCCTACTTGTTGTTGCCTGGGTGGTTTGCCCGATGTTCTGGCAACCTTCTTTACCGGGCTTTAGCTTGCTAGGTAGCACCGGTTTACGAGTTTTAACTAGTGGTGCCTTACTTGATGGGGCTACTGAAGGCGAGGCCTTCGGTGGCGAGGTCCTTGCTACTGAGGCTACTTTTATTGAAGCCGCCTGCTTTGGGGCCGCCGGTGTTGATGCAGTCGGTTTTGAGTTGGCTGCTTTTGAGGCAGCCGCTGTTGGGACCTCCTTTTGCTTTTCACCTTGTGTCTGAGTGTTTGACACCTTTACTGGCGTATATATGTATATATATATGTGTGTGTGTGTGTGTGTGTTAGATTGGCCCTTGGCGCTGAGTGGGCCCGCCTCCCGCTTGCTGATTGGTTATATCTGGTTGAGTTGTTATAGGACGAGTCCGGACCGGTACTGTGTTTAATAGAATTTTCCAACAATTCGATAAGTTCTGGATTTCATTGCGTGCGTTTAGACTGTGAGGCCTCTTCGCTATTTCAATTGCCTCTCTTTCGAGTCTTGATTTCGGGTGTTTTGTATTTGCCAGTACTCTGGTGTTCTCAAAGTATGACGTCGTGGTGGCGTGTTCCGGAATGGATGTTGTTTTTTCCTGCTTTCTTATAGGGTTCTGGTGTTCATCACGTCTAGCTTGAATTCTTCTGTTAGTTTACCCCACATAGGTTTTATGACAGTCTGCACCTGGAATCTCGTACACTCCCTGTTGTTCTAAAGGGAGTCTTCTCGTGAAGACAACAATACCACACCACAGAATCCTGACCCCGGACAACCTCGCAACGACTGAAGCAATAGGCATTCAGGTAAGTATGACTAATAACCAAAGTATCACTATTTTTTCAGTATACATTCCCCCGAATCCTGGATTGTCGGATGCCGATTTCGACGCTCTACTACCAGATCGTTAACATACAATCCTCATTGGTGACGTGAACTGCAAATCACCACAGTGGAACAGCAGGACCACAAACGGAAATGGCACGAGGCTAGTGGCCTATGCAGATACCCGGGACATAACAGTCATGGGGCCTATCTCACATACACACTACCCTCACGACATAAACAGACGATCGGATGTTCTCGACATCGCAGTGATCAAGAATCCGACACATCTTGTAGACATCCATACAGTCTAAGAGCGATCAACGGACCACAACCCGGTGATCCTGCTTGTAGGTGATCCAGACGAGCATAGAGACGAAAAAGAGCAACGCTTCCAGAAGGTGAATTGGGACCTATTCCGAAGGAACCTGGACAGCACACTGAGACCAATCCCTGTGATCGAAAGTAGGGAAGAGGTAGAAGCGGCGATTCAACTTCTAGAGAATGGAATCAATGCAACACTGGATGCCAGCACTCGTAGCATCCGAAAACACAGAGACTAGAAGTACGCCAACCTTTCAGATGACATCAGGGAGCTAATCCCAGAGAAAAACAGAGCGAGAAGACGAGCACAAAGAACAAGGCAACCCGACGACAAGCGTAGATCCAACGCATTGAATCGGGCAGTTACTGAAGCTCTAAGAACGCATTACAATGATCGATGGAATGGGTACCTGGGGCAACTGGATCCGCAGAAAGCAGTCTTCTGGAATCTGCAAAAAATCCTGAGAACGGACAGGCGTCCAGTACCTCCACTTCATGGCGAGCAGGGTATAGTCTACTCAGACCTAGAAAAGGCAGAAGCCTTCGCTGACAGCCTTGAGAGAGAGTGTAGACTAAACCAACACGACGATGACGACACGACCACGAACTCCGAGTCCAGAGGCAAGCCAGGGACAGAGACATGACCGTATATCCAACAGGATAGTCAAACGGTTCACCAGGAAGGCTGTCATTTCCTTGACAAACATCATCAATGCAATGCTAAGACTAAGATACAAACCGAGGAGATGGAAGTATGCCGACATTATCATGCTGCCAAAGGCCAATACGGACGTTACTTTTCCACAAAACTATCGCCCTATTAGTCTACTACCAGCCATGAGTAAAGTAGCAGAAAAGATCTTCGCGAATCGACTCCAAGAGACCATAGACGATCTGAACGTAATTCGAGACCAGCAGTTTGGATTCAGATATCGACGCCACCGAACACCTAGTTCTACGCCTTGTAGAATACGCCTCAGACGGGCTCAACCGGAATAGAAGAACAGCCTTCATCTTCCTGGATGTAGCAAAAGCCTTCGACCGAGTATGGCATGACGGACTATTGGTCAAAATGGCCCAAATAGGATTTCCCACTGACATCAACCAGCGAGTGGGCTCCTTTTTGAGACATGAAAGAGTAAGAGTACGAGTAGGCCAAGAGCACTGTAGATACCAGACCACCGTGGCAGGGGTCCCCGATGCTATTTTCAGTCTACACTGCAGACATTCCAAGACCAGCCGAGGCTATAATTGCCTAGTTCGCCGACGACATCGCCGCAGGATGCCAATCTTTCAGATTTGAGCCAGCCTTGAGGCGGCTGCAGCAAGCCACTGACAATTTAGCTGAGACTCCTAAACAAGCTGACTCTCATCAAGATAGTCATCTTGCCAATGCTGACGTACGCTTCAATAATATGGGAACACACCAGCAAGCGCAACAGGCAGGCCATCTATAGGCAGGAGAATCTATGTCTACGCCTCGCAGTCGTCGCACCCTGGTTCGTTCGTAACATGGTGATTTTCAACAATTTACGACACCAACTAGTGCTTGCAGAAATGGAGAGGAGGGCCAGAGAGGCTTACGCCAAACTGGAACAACACCCAAACCTTCACCTACGACAACTAATCGACTATGACCCCAGATTTATTGACAGATACAAACGGCCTAAGAACCAGCTCTGCCTTAGCGAAGGGGAAGAGGACGAAGAAGGCCAGGGATAGAAGACAGGTAAGTAAAAAATGAAGTATATAACAATCTTTTTTTTCAGGAGACAACATGGGGGCCCGGGGGAAAACAACCTATCAAACAAAGAGAAGACAGAAGAACACACACCAATAAAACAAACGACGACAACGTGCACGCCCACAGAATTAGCTATATATCATAGCAAAGAATGAGCCACGTAACACAAATAAGACAGTTGCTGTAGTACCAATAAGGTAAAGCAACGGAATCAAACCAAGCCAAGCTATCCCAACAAGAAGACAGCGATTATGCAGAAGGAAAACTGCGTTAGCGTGCGGACCTGAGATAAGTCTCAGGGGGTGGATGGCAAGGGGGCTGGAAGTGCTCATCAGTAAAATTTTCGGAAGGGCAAATCTAGTTCCTGGGCTCGCGCATGTGTGTGTGTGTGTGTGTGACCTCTCAGTTCACCGTGCCAACGCTTTGAGAATGCCTAGTGAGACCTTGGCGAAACGTCTACAAGATTCGGACATGAATAAAAAAACGGATGGATTTCTGGATAAATATTCCTTCATATATTTACATATTAGAAGCAAGTTGAACATTTTTTGACAGCTTCTGTTTTACTAAATACTATTACAATATCATATAAGAAATAATTAACTACCTACTTCAATTTGACTACTATAAGCTATAACTACTTACTTGCAGAACAAACGATATATACTAGAACCAACAATTCCAAAAGGCCGCGCATAATTTCAATCAGGGATCGAATTAATTTATGTTTCTCGTCAATATAGCTATCTTGTATACCAGTTTAAAAAATTGGGCTGCACTCCAGATTCTGCCTTATTATTGTCTTGTCAAACACTTAAAATACAGTTAAAAATGAGATGCTCTTGAACGCAATCAGTAAATCGGTTAAATTAAAGTAAATATGTCGCAATGATTGTGCAATCTATTTGTATGTTTTCTATGTTTTATCTTTACAAGATGAATGGAGAGCAACTCAAATACCGTACATAATTGATTATCTCTGGGAAGGAATTTATCGATACACACTTACAGCACAGCTAATTTAAATCTAAACTAATATAAATAAATTATACTTAAAAAAAACTAAAAAACACACTTTAATAGTATACCGAACTGACAAGTAGCTAAAACATTAAAAAAAAACGACTTCTACCTATAACTAAAAAGCTAAAAATAATTATAACAAAATACAACTCTAGCAAATAAATAACACATTCAATGTTGTTAGGTACTTACCCAGGAAGTAAAAAAAGTAAACATTAAAAAGTGCTCATTCAGTACAAATAAATTACCTACCAATCTAGTATATTTTGAAGCCGGTACAAACAAAATGTACTAGTACGCGTTGACTTAATAAGCCCAAAATATATTTATGCCTTATAGACTACGTCATGTAACCTTTTTTCAACTTTTTTTGACAACCCTGTATAACTATAGAAAATTCCATTCCAACCTATGTACCAACCATTCTGTACATACGACTGCCCAAGGACAAGCATAAATTTGTTAGCTGCCTTCTATAAACTATAGGACGGAGTAGAATCCATGCCATATTTACGGAGTCAAATTCCTCCTATATTTCAACCATAGTATATAACTCCTTGTGGGCTACCCCATAAATTATTTCATTTTTAACATTTTATATTATCGCCCTGTGTAACATCAATTCCTCTCCACACTTTATGCAACTTCTTATGGGCTATAAAAGAAACATTTTTTAAATCACACTGCATAAATATAATTCAACTCCAGCATATATTTCAACCATCCTGTATATGATTTGCTTATGTCCACAGCATATAACAGTTTTTTAATCACCCTATATAATTTTAATTTCACATTTTTTCCAACATTTTTATACCAGCAAATGTCTATTCCACCCTATATTCCAACTCCAACCATCCTGTATATACAGCTGCCTACGGACCACTATCATTCTTGTCCGTCCTATATTTCAATCTTCATATAAATGCAACTTCTTCTGTCACTTTACTTTCTGATTTTGTTTGCTATAACTAAACACCCTGTCTATAAACGCACCAAATAGCAGTTTAAAGTTTGACATGTGTTGTCAATTTTCTATTAGACCGGGAGAATGTGATAACCAAAAGCACCGTTTTCGAAAAATGGAAAAATTTGCATTTAAATAGGTATTTGCAAAACGAGCTTGTTACTCATTGATTTAAGGAGCCGAAAATTCTATGCTTTACTACCTATATGCTTGAGATGTACAAAGAAAATTTCCAAATTCGCAATTAAAACTTCCAGTGCCTAAAATTACCGCACTATTACGTTGGAATTAAAATATTTATGAGGAAATGTCCGTTTCGATGAAATTGTTGATAATAATTTTGGAATTTTCGGCGATTTTCTGAAAAACTGCAAAATGCACGTTGCAGAAAAGTATATGAGATCACCTAAGGATCTTCCTTAATAGAATAAACGTTAAAAAACTATACACATCCATAAGTAGTTATCGAAAAATCGACTAAAATATTAGAGATATTGGTCTATTTCCATGTATGCAAGTGTTCATACACAAATTTCTGCAATTTACCAATAGAATTCTTTTCCAAAATTTGAAGTTTCACC
Source organism: Octodonta nipae (assembly GCA_034190945.1). NCBI lineage: Eukaryota > Metazoa > Arthropoda > Insecta > Coleoptera > Chrysomelidae > Octodonta > Octodonta nipae. The sequence goes on from CM067216.1 coordinate 52,072,838, forward strand.
AATCCGGATATATACTCTATTAAACAAGACCATATTCATTCAAAACGGTGCACCACAGGAGAAGAAATCAGGTAACATACATACAAAAAAAAGCGAAAAAAAAAAACGCAACGAATTGATAACCTCCTCCTTTTTGGAAGTCGGTTAAAAATAATTTTTAATTATGAAGAGTTTGGGTTACAGCAACAAAAAGTCTAATAATCAGTTATCAATTATGTTTAATTACTTCGGAATAAGATTAAAATGGAAATTAAATTTGTAACAAAATAATTAAATTCACAGTAGGGTGCTTGATATTAAATGTTGCAATTATTTGATTCGTAGCTATTTACACAAATATCTAATTTAATTTCTATTTTAATCTTATTCCGAATTAAGTAAACATAATTGATTGTCTCACAATCTGTTTCTGTAACACAAATGCTTCATAATCAAAAAGTATTTACTACTTTTTAGTTTGGTATACTATTAAAGCGTGTTTTTTTTTAGTTTTTTAAACAATAATTTATTTTCTTAATTTTTAGTCTCAAAACCACATCAATAGTATTTATAATCAAGGACCCGATATATTTTATTTTAACTGAGGCAATGAATCAAAATTTATTTCATTAATTTTTTCATAACCTATCCACTTCATCTAACACATCAGTAAAACATGCAACTTAGACTTACAGATGCGTGTCCGGTAGGAAACAACAGAGATATGGGAACATCCATAAATTATGTAAGATAAATTTTGACGTTTTTCTGTCCCCTACCCGCCCCCATGTAAGAAACTGTAAGACAGTATTTCATCACCCACCCCACTTCTTACGTAAGACAATTTTTTTCAAAAAAAAAATTATGGATGAAAAGATCTACATTTATTATATAATGTACCTAATATATCTGTTGTATATATCTCACAATAATACATACTTTTATTATTAATTTTACAGATAACTTAGACTGAGACAAGAAATCGGCTATTATTTTTGAATGAGATACAGAATATATTATTTAGGACGACAAGAAAAATGAACGTCAATATTTGTGCCTTTTATTAACCAAACTGGAGGAGGTTATCAATTCGTCGCGTATTTTTTTCTTGTTTTGTATGTATGTTACCTGATTTCTTCTCCTGTGGTGAACTGTTTTGAATGAATATGGTCTTGTTTAATAGAGTATATATCCGGATTGATGAAACTTCAAATTTTGGAAAAGAATTCTATTGGTAAAGTGCAGAAATTTGTGAATAAACACATTCGTGCATGGAAATCGACCAATATCCCTAAAATATTGGTCGATTTTTCGAAAATTTCTTATGGATGTGTATATTTTTTTAACGTTTAATCTATTAAGGAAGATCCCTAGGTGATCTCATATACTTTTCTGCGACGTGCAAATTGCAGTTTTGCAGAAAAACGCCAAAAATTCCAAAATTTTTATACAAAATTTCATCGAAATGATATAACGGACATTTCCTCATAAATATTTTAATTCCAACATAATAGTGCGGAAATTTTAGGCAATGGAAGTTTTAATTGCGAATATGAAAATTTTCTATGTACATCTTGACCATATAGGTAGTAAAGCAGTAGTAGTAGTAAAGTATTTTCGGTTTCTTAAATCAATGAGTACCAAGCTCGTTTTGTTTGTATACCTATTTAAATGAAAATTTTTCCATTTTGCGAAGACGGTGCTTTTGGTTGTCACATTCTCCCGGCCTAATAGAAAATTCAGTGACAACACATATCAAACTCTAAACTGCTATTTGGTGCGTTTATACACAGGGTGTTTAGTTATAGCAAACAAAATCACAAAATAAAGTGATAGAAGGAGTTGCAGTTATATGATGATTGAAATATAGGACGGAATAGAATGATAGTGGTCCTTAGGCAGCCGTATATACAGGATGGTTGGAATATAGAGTGGGGTGGACGTTTGGTGGTATAAAAATGTTGAAAAAAAGTGAAATTAAAATTATATAGGGTGATTAAAAAACTGTTATATGATGTGGACGTAAACAAATCAAACAGGGTGGTTGAAATATATGCTGGAGTTGAATTATATTTATACAGTGTGAATAAAAAATTATTTATTTTATTACACATAAGATGTTACATAAAGTATGGAGAGGAATTAATGTTACACAGGGCGATAATTTAAAATGTTAAAAATGAAATAATTTATGGGGTAGCCCACAAGGAGGCCCACTATGGTTGAAATATAGGACGGATTTGACTCCGTAAATTTGGGATGGATTCTACTTTGTCCTATAGTTTACAGAAGGCAGCTAACAAATTTATGCTTGTCCGTGGGCAGTCCAATGTACAGGATGGTTGGTACATAGGGTGGAGTGGAATTATCTATAGTTATACAGAGTTGTCAAAAAAAAGTTGGAAAAAGGTTACATGACGAGGTCCATAAGGCATAAATATATTTTGGGCTTATTAAATCAACGCATACTAGTAGATTTTGTTCGTAAACATTTACCTGTCAATTTAAATGAAAATGTATCATTGTGTAATGTTGAGGCTTTCGATGTTACCTGGTCCTGTCTATTAAGGTTATACATACAAAATAAAAGATAAAGAATGAAAACTACCTGAGTTCAAAGAAACAAATACAACTCTAGCAAATAAATAACACATTCAATGTTGTTAGGTACCTACCCAGGAAGTAAAAAATGTAAACATTTAAAGGTGCTCATTCTGTACAAATTAATTACCTACCAATCTAGTATATTTTTGAAGTCGGTGCCAAGCAACAATCAAGTTTGATGAATGAGTAGATAAGTACGAAATATACTAGATTGGTAGGTAATTAATTGGTACAGAATGAGCACCTTTAAATGTTTACATTTTTTACTTCCTGGGTAGGTACCTAACAACATTGAATTATTTATTTGCTAGAATTGTATTTTTGTTATAATTATTTTAGCTTTTTAGTTATAGTTGGAAGTCGGTTATATATATTTTTAAATGTTTTATCTTCTTTGGGTACGCCGACCGGTATACATACGGATATAGTTATCGATTTCCTCTAGTTTTGATCTCGCTTCTTGATTTCAGATAAACATTATGTCTATGTCGCTTTTCTTTATTTCACTTGTTACTTCAATACGTTTAGTATTGATGCCCTGCACATTCCATTTCTCAATATAGTTGGAGAGCTAGTGACCCATTTTACATGAAGTGTTTGATTCACGTAAATATTTTACATAGAGGTATCGATAAGATTGATGAGTGGGTAATACATTGTTTTCCTTACCCACTTGCTGACAGTAGGTACTGCGCATATAAGAAATGTTTACAGGGTATACCACGATGAACTGAGTTGATATTTATATTGGAAAATATATGGGAGTATTAATCTGAGAATTGGTATACGTTTTTTTTTTCGAGGAGCTGGTTTCATTTAAAATATTTCTGGTATCTACGACTTCCGGTTCTACGGGAAGTGGACCCCAATTTAATTTTTTTAAGTAGAGCACCCTGTTCTTTATAGCATTTTTAAAATCTACAATGAATTTTAATACGACTTTATTGGAAACATCATAAGTCTGAAGGGCTCCAGCGAAAGTTATTTAAATTTTTATATATTACATTATATTTGTAGGTAAAGCATATTGTATACTATTTTCAGTTACATTTCTCTGCTTGATGATTAAAGTCTATTTTCTTTTATCACTAGTGGACCAAGTTAGATTTTCTGTAACTGAATAGTTGGAAATTATTTTTGCACAGGCTTTTTAACGTAGGGCCACAATTACAAGTAAGAAAATAAATCAGTGTGCTAGTGAAATTCAGAATCAATACTTCGTTCCGACCCAACGCATCTTTGCCCTGGAAATACCCATACAACATAGTTTTCACTGCCAGAAACAAGGATCAGGTTATACATATTAAGAGTCCTTTTGTTTATAGAAAATTAACAAATATAACATCCAATTTATATACAATACCAGCACAAAATTTGCGTTTTGTTCTAACATTTTAATTCTTTGTTTGCAATATTTTAAATTATAGTTTTGTTTCTCCTTTACAGGTTTGTTTCTGTTTGTAAATCAAATTAATTATTTTTGAAATAATGATTGGTACCTTGTGATTTTTCAGATTTATTTCCCTAAGTATAATAAATATTTCCTGGGAATTAAATTATTTTCTGTCAGGTGTGAGAGGCGGGTTTACATGTAGCTAACTAGATCGCCCAGGTAATTTTCATTATTCATGTTTGTTGTAGAACGGATACTTGTTTTAGTATGTAATATATTAAACCATATTACATCAGCTATTTTGATGAATTGTCTGGAGATGGCGTGATATTTAAAAAATATTTCCTTATATAATGTTCCTATTATATATTTTAATTAAACCGACCTCGATATATATTCTCTGATTGTTAAATATATAAAGTAGGTTTGAAAATTCAACAAAGGACCCCGCACATTCCTTATGGAAAGTGGCCCCCGGTGGATTTGACGGAAATTTTGATATTTTGTAGATCTCAACAAAATGAACAAATGTCTTCATGGCCGCAAAATCCGATGACTGAAGGTTTTCAAGTTATGGTTAATTTTATATTTATGTTCAGAGTATACCACGAAGAGCTGAGTCGATATTAGTTACAATATTTTCAATTGTCTACGACTTCAGGTTCTACCGGAAGTGGACCCAAACTTTGTTTTTTTAAATGGAACATCCTGTTTTTTGTAGCATTTTTAGAATCTATGATGAATTTTAAGATAACTTTATTGAAAACATCATACGTCTGAAGGAGTCCGGTTAAAAGTTATTTCAATTTTTTGAAAATTTTGACCAATCCAGCTCTTCACAAAATATTATTTTTGTGGAAGCATATAGGACCAGAACAAAAATTATCAGTATTTGTCCGAATAAAACTTAAAGCTTTCTAAATCTTTGAAAACTGTTAAAAAACGGACAGTTCAGAAATTGGTACTGAATCCGAAAATCGTGTAACTCATTTTTTTCAAATGGCAACTCCATTTTTCCTCAAAACCATTGGAATTTAGGCCAAGAAGTAGGAGTTTATGCTTACAAGACTAAATGAAACAGTTGTTATATACACTTGGAAAAATTAAAATTTGCGTGTAGCTATTAGAGATATGAATTATTAGTAGGCTTTTTTGAAGGAACCGTCAAGAGACGTATATACATTATTTTATTTTCTTAACCATGTATGTAGAATTTGATATGGATATAAAAAAACTATGTGAAACGTTTCCATTGCTATCTAATAGTCCAAAGCATACTCATAATACCATGATATTATAATTCGACCACAAATTAAAAAAGCTAAGGACGGATATCCGGAGAATGAGGGGGCCGTCGATGAGGTCCATTATTCTGTATCCAACGATCTTCAAATTGATTGTCTAAAAAGTTATTCACAGGTGCAATATTATGAGGTCATGTTGAGACCATAGCTGATTCTAGGTCAACTCTAATGGACGTAAACCATTTTCTAATTTTCGAGGTATCTCTCACCTAAAAATATTGTGTGGATTAGTATCACTCCAGTAATTTTTCCTCATCCGTCCAAATCATTTTGTGTAGAAAATGTTCGTCTTCCTCAATTTTGATTAATATGAATTCGAAAGATCATTCCGTCTTTGCGCGTCACCTGCTCTTAAATTCTTAACTAATAAGAATGCAAACGGATGGTTCTTATGTTCTTTTTAGGATCCTCATAAAACTAATCATAGATATGGCCACATCTTTTTCTGCATCTACTGAAGAATTTTCTAGATATGCTCTTAAGCATGCGAAGACTGTAAGTTAATTCTCTTTATTATCTACAACAGGTTTCCCTTTTTCTTGCTTTTTAACAAACTGTACATCTGTTTTGTAAGTGTGAATGAGCCCCGTCAGCGTGTCATGAGTGGGTATTGGTCTATCCGAGTATCGCGAACGGAACTAAGTTACTAAATCCTAAACGTGACATGATAAATGCTTTCCATATAATTGTGCTTTAACACCAAATTATTAGTAAATATTGTTTGATGACACTTCAGCATTTGTTTCTTGTTTGTCGATTCGTTCAAAAAAGACTAGTGATAATTCAGATATCTCTCATAACCACAAAAATCCTTTAATTTAGGTATGGGGATTCAAAAATAAAATCTATTTGAAAAAAATGAGACAGCCGAATTCGGGGCCAATTACTGAACACTCCGTATATTCTATTGAAAAGTTTCCAAAGATTTAGGAAGCTTCACGTTTTATGCTGGCAAATTCTGGTAATTTTTGACATGGCCCTCTTTGTTGCCAAAAAATATATATTTTAGAAAACTGCATTCTAAAAAAGCTTTTAAAAACAGAATGTTCTATTTATAAAAACAAAGTTTGGGTCCACTTCCGGTAGAACCGGAAGTCGTAGATTACTAAAATTATTTTAACTGAAACCAGCTCCTCGAAAACCCCCTGTATACTAATTTTCAGATAAATAGTTCTAGCAGTTTCTAATATACATATCGACTCAGCTCATCGTGGTATACACTGATATTAAATATAAAATTAAACATAACTTGAAAACTATCGGTATCGGACATTTATTCATATCGTTGAAATCTACAAAATAGGAAAATTTCAGCCACTTTCACGGGGGCCACTTTCCATAAGGAATGTGCGGGGTCCTTTTATATTTCGCTTCCATCGTTCACTCTAAAATAACTCCTGCACTCTTTTTTGTTTTCTAAAACTCCTAGTACCGTCGAAGAACCAGAATCTGCCGTTTTGTTATACTATTTTCTAATTTATAATAATGTTTTAAAAGTTGACTACAATAACCAACACCATACAAGAATAAAATCACTAGAATTTAATTACGATTTTAACAAAAAACAATACATTAGCTTACTATCAAACTGTCTATTCAATCAAACGCAATATGTATATTATTACTAACAAATTTATTTAACATATTTTTGTAATGTTTTACTCAAATATATAAGAAATTTTAAATTTTGAAGCAGCTGTTGTGTTCCTTCTCATTAATATCATACTAGGTGGATCCGTATTCCCAACAGCCATTTCTAAATCAAAACTACAATATGGACTTATAGTGTTGTCACCATTTAGGTAGAAGGTTTGGGCAAGACCTCCATCAGCTTTATATGTTATCACAAAGTTATTTTCCGTACAACGATTATAATGTAGGTCCATAAAAAATCTACAGAAAAGAACCAGATTTAATAAAAAAATTATGGTTTTATGGTTTAACTAGTCTTTGGCGTTTCGGACATTATCGTGGAGTATGTAATTAGATCAATATCGCTGACCCGAAAATTGCTTCAGTTAAGGTTCTCAGTAGTTAGGAATAACACCACAACTACATTTTTTCGAGCTAAAAATGAATAGCGGTTGCAAATACGCCTTGTTATTGCACACTATGGTGTGGTGTAATAGCAGAAAGGAACAAGTAATTATACTTAAAAATAGTAAAGAAATAGGATTTATGTGCGTACTGAAAATTATTCAAATTTTGTTAACCGCAGAAGTAGAGAAAAACTTCAATGTGCAGAACACGCAAGACGGGATCACAGCTCGCATAGTACACCAACTTATGGCTGCCTTTAGAAATATTTCAAGTTAATGTCTATCTTGCCCTATTTACAAGCACCGAATTTTTCTGCGTTCTGGCTACTCAGAAGGTAAGGTTTACAGAAATAGACCATACAGTGGCTTATAGCTAATATATTCGAGATAAACGCCTGAAATCCCAAGGGCTACAGCAAATATTTAGGATAGACAACTTGGACAAACAAATAAACATGGACGTCAATTCATGAATGTTATTTCCAAAATACAATAAATACACTTTTTCAAACTAAAGACAAATTGAGATAATGAAGTCTTTCACTGCTAACTGAGAGATTCCCATCATCCTAAACACAAAAGAGGCATGATAAAAACTTTAGCGGATCGGGCGAAACGCACATGTGAACCTTACTACCTACCCGAAGAAATCACCCATGTGAATAATATGTTAAGTAGCAACAGGTCAATACCAATACCAGCGATAGCCACCCCAAACCATGCGGACCACAACACACTAAATAAGGCTCGCTTAAAATAAGTCACCGACAGAAGAACGAATATTCTGAAAAAAAAACGCAACATAAAACAGTATAGGGTAAGGTTGCTCAAGTTGTACGACGGCATAAGGGCGAGCGCATACGCTTGGTTTCCTGATTAGGTTTCCTGATCAGGAATTCAGATTGGGAAAGCTGAATGCCCCATTTACATATAAAATGTTCAACAAGGCGCACGACGTTCTTTTCGAAATTTATTCCGTACGTTCGGGTAGTCAGATCGGAAAAAACCTAATGGCGTCACTTCGAACGCAGCGCATGCATTTCGTATCGTTCGCCGCACAAGAACGGAAATTTCCATTTAGAACAGAAATCAATTCATTATACTCGTCCACTTGTGCTTTCACAGAATTGTCTCTTATCTAATACAAAACAACGAATGGTTTGCGCTAGGCACGCGGAATTCTGGTTCTGAATTCTTAATCAGGAAGCTGAGCGTGTGCGCCCGGCCTAAAGGACCACACTTTTTAAAAGTCATTTGTAAGCTTATTATGGCGGAATGTGATTCTCACATTTTGTCTTCATTTTAACCTGTTTATAATTCTTATTTGGCAATCGTTTAGGCATACTGAAACGGTTGTACGTTCTTAGGTTATGGCACTGATTTTTGTTTTAACTTTAAAGAACCCCACTGCTACAGTCGTACCTTTGTCAAATCTTTTAGTGGTACCGGTACGACTTTGGTCTTAAGTAAATTGTTTTATGATTTACTTTATTTTTTATAAGCATGCCGAAAAGAAAATACAATACGTGGAAGCAGGAGAATATGGACAAAGCTTTAGAAAAACATCGAAATGGAGAAATTGGATTTAATGCAGCCTGTAGAAGATTTAATATACTAAAGCCTACACTGTGGCGACACTTGAAAGGTTTGAAAAAAAATAATAAAATTTGGAGGAACTAATGATATGTCACAAGAGATGGAAGAGATATTAGCACAGCATTTGATGGACCTAGAGTCTTGTTTCTTCGGTCTAACTACCACTGAAAACTTGCCTTCGTGCTTGCAGAAAAATTTCAACTTCCTCATCGTTTGAACGAGAAGAAAATAGCGCCAAAAAGTGGTACAATAGGTTTATGAAAGCGTACCAGAAGTAACGTCGATGGCCAGAAGAGAAGGGTTTGACAAAGAGCGTGTTAATGAGATTTTTCAAGTTTATAGCATGTTCATAAAAAATATTTACTAAGTACGACTAAGGCTATAGGAGGCATGGACGGATTTTGGGTAAAAGATAAAAACCTATATTATTGCTAATCTTCTGAGGTTTTTCTTGTTAAAAAACAAAAACGTAGACCTACTTTCTCTCAGTTAATCCTGCTAGATGGTTTTTCTATAGTGTTCCAGCCAGTTTGGACAAACTACACGTTGATACTCAATTACTTAACTTATCGGTTTTTTTAGAAAGATCTGCACTCTAGCTTCAAAATTGTGTATGTTTTTTGTGTGCAAAATTCTCCCATTGAAATTCACAAAAATCATTTGTCAGGTTTTAATTTCTGTTAATTGGGTGAAAGACCCGTAAATAAGTAATTAAGTAATAAATAAATGAATTAAAAAAAAAATAAATGTCCTTTTGATATTTATTGTGATACAAAGGGGGAGTTTTTTTTGCATTAGTATGGGGATCTCGGAAACTCGCGGAGATAGAGCAATGGTTAAATTGGGAAAGATTTGCAGTTTTACTGGCCCAATTTAATAACACTTTCGGATTTTTGTAAAGAGTCATGACTTATTAGATATTTTGAAAAAACAAAATTCTGTCGATTTAGTCAAATCCCTCTAGCTCCTTTGTTTTTGATTTTATAAAAAAGTGTAAATATCAAAATTGAAGGGAATTATATCCCGAATATGACTGTCATGTCCTCGTTTGCGTGACAGCTCTCGTTTTCGAGATATGACACAAACTTATCTTTTTTTTTTAATGGAAACCATAGTTGGCTATGACTATGACATTTTTAGAGCTTTTCAACGATATAACACTCGATGTAGTTATTCATAAAAATAACGGAGTTATGGATGCTTTTCTCTCTTATTTTCACTTTTAACGTAGGTAGCAATGAAATAGATTGATTTATTAATAACTATTCCAAAAAACATTGATCAATTTTTTTATTAGGTATATCAGATATAACGAAAAAACTAAATAAGTAGGTACTTACTAAAAACTTAAGAAATTAAAGTACATAATAATGGTTACAATTTATGTTCGAAAAGTCCACCACTGTTATTTAGACAAAAATTGCATCTTTTTAAGATTGACATTACCACTTTTCTCACAGACCGCCTATCAATTTCTTCAATTGCTTGTAATACCGCCTCCCTTAGGTCACCAACTGTCTCATACTTTCTTTTGTATACTTTGTTTTTTAACGCACCCCATAAATAGAAGTCTATAACTGCCAAATCGGTAGACCGGGGTAGCCATTCGCGTGGGCCATTTCTTCCTATCCAAGAGTTTGGATAGATATTATCTAAGTGTTGTCTTACTAATAACGAGTTATGAGCAGGTGCTCCATCATGTTGGAACCACTCAATTTCTAAACGAGGTTTCAAATTCAAATTATGCAAAATGACTTGAAAAGTGTATTGCAAGAAATGCAAGTAGCGCTCCTTAGTAAGTGATTCGTCATAGATAAAAAGCCCCAGAATAGTAGACCCTATGATACCACACCAAACATTAAAACCAAATTTTATCTGGGGTCGTCTTTGTTCTACATGTTCCTTAACACAGATATGCTCATTGTGTTTATTGAACATACCGCAGTTAGTAAATCTAGTTCCATCTGACCATAACACCTTTAATGGAAACTGTGGATTGTCAAGGCACAAGTCTCTAAACCATGTACAAAACAAAATACGTCGATGTTCGTCACCAGCATGCAAAGTTTGAGAAACTGAAAGTTTGTACGGGTGGAACTTGTGCGCTTTCAGTACCTTTCAGTACCTCGTTGAGATGGGCTAGCTTCTGCCGCAATCTCACGAGTTAATGTAAATGGATTTTGATTTACCATTGCTAAAACATTTATTTTGCTGCTTCGTTAATTTGATTACGTAAAAGATCCATATCTGCGTAAACTATCGTAAAGCGTCTTAAATGTACATAGAGCAGGTTGATGACGATTAAAATATCTATGAAAGTATTCCTCAGCTGCACGAACTGAATTTTTATGGCATATGATATAACATTTCACCATATTCAGTTTTTCTTTGTTAGAATATTCCGTTTTATTACAAAAACTTGTCCATATTCACTGTCTGTTCAGCACTACTAATGGAATTACTCTCAAATGAGGAAACGTCAAAGTGAAAACAATCTTTTTTATGGCTACCTATGTTAAAAGTTAAAATAAGAGAGAAAAGCATCCATAACTCCGTTATCTTTATGAATAACTATATCGAGTATTATTCGTTGAAAAGCTCTAAAAATGTCCGATTTTTTGAGATCATAGCCAACTATGGTTTCCATTTCGTTTTTTCAAAATATCTAGTAAGCCATGACATTTTATAAAAATCCGAAAGTGTCATTAAATTGGGCCAGTAAAACTGCAAATCTTTCCCAATTTAACCATTGCTCTATCTCCTCTAGTTTCCGAGATCCCCATACTGATCATGTATAAAAATTCACCCTGTTTATAGTTTATAGTTTCACTTTTTTAGTTTTTAGTGTGTAAAAAAAGGGAGAGCGTCGATAATATTGATGGATTACTGTTAAATTTCACTTCTGAAAACAGCTTTCCGGTTGCTATAAATATTGGCGTAATTTATTAGAACGAAATCATCAGCAGAACATACCTCAGACGAAGACCCAGAAAACCAACCAACCGACATCATCACTAACATTAACTTTACTTAGAAAGACGATAATGAAGAGACACCTAATACTAACTTAAAGAAAGAAGAAGGATAAGAACGTTAAACATTTTTATAAAAAAAAAACTAACCCTGTCTTAATGTTTTGTATAGACACAGTGCCATTATTGTTTGATATAAGCAGCCAGTGCTGAATTGCGAGAGCATTATATTCAGTTAATGTAATATTATTGAATTGTCCACCCAGAGTTCCATCTAGAGCTTTTGTCGTGTCTCCATACAAAATTTTCACCATAGAGTAAACAGGTCTCTGCGTACCTAAAAATATAAACATATTTAACTTAAATTTCAATGTATTGGCGTTTTTGTAACTAGTAAAATTTAAAAAATAAATGTCAGCTTTCGTTAATTGCATGAAAACAATCCGAAATGTATCACTGGATTATAAGCAAGAAGAAGCTAGACATAGTTCTTGTATAGAAGAAGAAAAATGATAATTTTTAGCCCGTTCTTATGATTTCTACAACGTTCTTATGATCTGATTCCACTGAATTATTTTTTGTGGGGCTAATTAAAATTAAAAATCTATAAGAGTAGACGAACTAATATTGATGATTTAAAACACCAAATAAGGAAAGAAATTAGTCAAATCAGTGATGCTGCAAAACATTGTAGAAGAAATTTAACACTGTCTATTTTTTGAAGAAATGAACGGTACTCAGTTTAAGCATACGACTTAGACTACAACTTTCTGTATTGAAAATATGGTTTGGGATTAACATTTTAAATAGTAAAGTCAAGTGATCAAAAACGGGATGAAATTCGTCGTGACGTCAATAACGTAATAGGCCTTTTTATAATAGAAATTTTTTGTTACGTGCGTCATTTTTTTCGAGCATTTGTCACACCATTGGCATGAATAACGTAACACGTACTCAATATCGCCTTTTTAAAAATCAATTTATTGAATAAGTACAATTTAAATCAGTAAAACATTATTAAGATAAAAATATAAAAAGATATATATGACTCGACGTTCCGATGCTGACTGGCTGCTCCCGCTGTCGTTTCTATTATATATGATCTTGAGAGTGCTGTGTCAGCTCCATCTGCCTGGCCTATTGTTTATATGGTTTCTTGGGAAGATGGTGATATAATTCCTCCCTACGCAGATTCGACTTCCGATGTTAACAAGGAGGAAGGCGAACATTATCGATTTCCAATTCTTCTACAGGTTGTGCTTTGGTCACTCTGGTCCTTGGTTTTGGACGTGAAAACCATGTTACCATTTTCATGTAGCCAAAATATCCAAGTATGGCCACAAGTACAATATATGTGAGTATAGTCCAGATGCTGATACTGGAATGAGGAGAGGTAAACTCTAATGCTGGTTGGTTCTGCATGAATCCGGACTTGATTGTCTGCAGTTCATTAAGTTCAATGTGTTCCAAGTGGATGCTGAAGTTGGTCGGGATAGGAGGCGTATCCGTATCGAACTCTGGGAACATGATTGGTTGACTGGAGCTCTCCGGGTACTTCTCGTTGATCAGTGTTTCGATGTTGGTAGAAATTTGGCAGCTGATTGGTAGGTCTATGAGGAATGTCCCTTTAAGTTTGGTTACTTCTTGTTGTAGATGACATCGCAAACTCACGGTTTCTTCTTTAGGGAAGATTGCGATCCATTGCCTGTTGTTTTCTAACTTTTTGAAGGTCGTCTGAGATACAGCAATTGGAACCTGGCGGCAAGTAGAACTATTTTGGATGTTCAATAATTGGATTTCGCAAGGATTTTTGTCTGTTATGTCCATGAGATCAACTTTGTTACAGAGAAAGTCTTGTGGTCTCAGCTCAACGCAGGGTTCGCCATTAAATGAATAGTGCAATTTATTTGTTAGCAAATATTTATTTTTTGTAATTATTCCCTTGAACTGACTCTTATAAGGAACAGGAATAGAGTAAAGGTGGTACAAATCAAATGTTTGTGAGTAAACAATAGGTACGTGTAATATGTATGAAATTCTGTTATTGAGAATGAAACAATCTACTGTTATGGTTTTTTTCCAAGAGAAATGTATTTTCTAAAGAAATTTTGACTGGAAATTGAATATTAAATTTCGTTTGCATTGATTCCAATTCTTTGAACAGGACAGACGTTCTTATAATACTAGGATGCATTGTACCTAGCTTTGCAAATATTAGTGAATTTTCAATGTCCTGTAAGATCAATAATATAATTTCGTAAATGTTTGAAATTTGATTTAGAACATCGATTATTACCATACTGTTTATATTATAATGAGCACCCTCGACTATAGCGGCAATGTGCCCAATCTTTTCTTCCAAAAGTTCTTCATTATGACTTATCTGCTTAATTGTGTTATTAAATTTATTTATTAACGTAATAGTTAAAGAATTTTGATTTTTTATGTTTGCTGCCAATTTATTTTCATTATTTTGTAGTTCTTGAATTAATTTATCATAACGTTTACCGTCTTCTTCATCAAGTACTCCTGCCACTGCTTTAAAAATTGAACCGACTGCATTAATTAAACCTCTTTTTAATCTACGAGGATGTGGAATTATTTCTAATAATTTACTTTCTACCCTTTCATCTAAAAATGCTAGAATTTTGAGCCAGTTAGAAGCACTCATTTTATAAGTTGGATTAGTTTCAATGAACTTAATTATTTTTGCTGATTTGTCTTGAAGTTTATTTACTTCAGTAACAATTAAATTCAAGTCGTAATAATGAATAAGAGTATGTGAATATTTTGTTAGTTTTGCTGAGCCAAGTCGTAGTGGTATAATGCCAGGGTTATCGTCAAGATTTCTTAGCAGAATTTTATCTTGGGAGCCGCAAACGCCGGTTAGTCTGAAAAACAATTAAAACTATCTTAGTCTCTAAAAGTATAAGGTTTCTTAAGAGGTCGTTTTACATTGTCCATGTGAACTTTCTGTTGTTTTTCTGTGGAAAGAGTCTTTTTGTTTTCATTTACACTTACAAGGTTGCAAGATTTGTCAAACTTATTCGCGTGTTTCTGACGTATATGCTTTTTTATAAAGATCTTTTGGTTCGGTTGAAATATCTCCGGTTTGTCACGAACTCGGTTTAAGTTTTCAATTGCTTGTTCTTTATGCGTTATCATCTGGGAATTTAATTTTTCATATAAAACTTTTGCTTTGTCTTTGTGTTGATTAACATAGTCGTTTAATATTACACGGTCTATTTCTAAGTTAAAGGGGTCATTACTACTGATATGTCCGTTGATTATGTCGATGGGTTTTAATTTAGTAACAGAATGCAAAGAATTGTTGTAAGCTAATATAGCATATATCATTTTCATTTTAACAGGGGTTTTCAAAAATCCGCGTGTATTTAAAATGCGCAAGTGTTCAATAATTGTTGAATGAAACCTTTCAATAATTCCATTTGATTGGGGATGATTTGGGGAACAAAAATGAATTTTTATTTTATGAAGATTCAATAGTTCTGATATGACAGAATTTTTAAATTCAGTTCCATTGTCAACAATAAATAATTTTGGAATACCGTGATGAGAGAAAAATCGTAGAAGGTTATCAGCAATTTCAGTTGCATTTGCGCTAACAAGAGGATATGCTTGAGCATATTTTGAAAAGCTATCAACAATTGTTAAAAATTTTGATTGTTCAAATGTAAAAGTATCGAGATGAACTATTTCAAATGGTTTTGCAGCTGTTGGTGTAATATTAAGTTGCATTTTAACCGGGTTTCGATCGTATTTACTTTGTTGGCAAATTTCACATTCGTTGATAAAGGTTTGTATTGATTTTTTCATAAGTGGCCAGTAATATTTTTCTTTGATTTTTGATAGTGTCTCGTCGATACCTCGATGGTTTGACTTTTCTTCGTGGTAGTTTTTAATGACTCTTTCTATTTCTTCATTTTCTTCCACATCTATTAATTTTTTCTTGCATCTCTTAAATCTTAATGAGGGCCAAATGAAGTGTCGTTGCAAGGCAACAGAAAATGGTTCATAAATTTGTGGGTTTTCAAAATACAAATAATATTGTACACCTGGTGCAGTATATTCCTTTACAAATTTAACAACATCTTTTTCAAAGTTGTTTTCCGATATTTGAATGGTTATTCGTTGTTTATTGTCAAACAGAGTTGTTATTTTTGGGCTTGCTGGTGAATGATGGACAGATTGTCTTAAAATTTGATTTTGTATCAACTATATCAACTATCGACTATCGGGTGATGTTCTGCGTTTGAATGTACAGTGCCATCGTCTGACTGGTCAGGATTTTCAATTGGTGCCGGATCTTCTTGTTCTTGGGGAATTTCGGGTTCACCTATGTTGACGATCATAGATGAATTATCGTTGACTTCAATTTCGGCGGGATTTTGGCTCGGGCCTTGACTATTCTCAATATTTCTTTCAGGTTGATAATTAAAAGTTACGCGATTTTCGGGGTCGACACCTAAAATATCGTCGAACTGGTTCCAAAATGTGTCCGATTCTTTAGCATGGATTTCTATCCGGGATAACGCATCCGCGTTTAAATTTAACTTGCCCTTCTTATAGATGATTTTATTCGTAAATGTCAGAGGAGTATCTTCTTGATAAAATAGATCAGAATAAATAATTTTAAGTTTTGAGACTTTTCTTCATTATTCATATGACTGGTTCTAATTTTTGAAATGTCAATCTTTTCGTTCGGTTTTGAGAAATTGAAATTATTTAAGTTTATATGCTCAGAGTCTGACATTTTAAATTGTTTTACTTCGATAGGTTTTGACAAATCTAAAGTTACATATTCATTTGTATTGTTTAATATGGTTGTTAATGCATAACCATCTTTGGCTTTTGTTAAACTTGAAGGAATTTCGCAATTTTGAAATTTTTGTTGAGGTATGACTATGTCTCCATTAGCAATTGAAGTTTTAATCTTAATAACTTGTTCACATCGTGGCGAAACTTTTATTGAATGAAAATTGTTGTGGTTTATTTGATGATATTTTAATTTGATATTTGTATAAGGGCTATTTAAATATCCTGTCTCAAAATTTATAACAGCTTGTAAAAGTTTTAAGTTGTCTATACCGATAAGGCCATTAAAAACGTCATGAAATTTGAAAAGGTAAAATTTTAAATCCGTAGGTTTCTTTAATTTAAATATATCGAAAGCTGGAATAGATATACTATGTTTGTGTGTTGATTTCTGGAATACGGTAGAAACAATAAATGGATCATTTTTTATTGCATATGGGAACAATTTGAAAGCAATGTCAGGATCTAAGAATGATTTCGTTGATCCGGAATCTATTAATAATTTTAAATTATATTTTGGTATAGTAATATATTGTAACTCGCTTGAATGTGACGAAATTGTGTTAAAAGTTATGACAGGTGTTGTTATCTTAAAATTTTGTCGGGGGGTAAAATCGGAAAATTTTCATTTTCATCATCAACATTTGATTGAAAATCATAATTGTTATTTGTAGGGTTGTCGCATTCTCCGTCAGAGTAATATTGTTCTTGCACTGAACCTAAGTTGTCTTCTGGGGAAACGTCGTCTGTTTCGGTGTTGAAAAGTTGTTCAGGTCTCCTTTTGGGATAGGGAAATGGTTGTTGTCGTATTTGAGATGTATTATGTGAAATACCACTCATTGGAGTCGGTTCTGGAATTTGCCTATTTAGATTAGGTCTCCAGACATTTGATGGTTGAAGTGGTTTGAAAATTTTTGAACCTGATGGTAGTTTCGGGGGTACATAATTTTTATCTGGTTGGATATTAATTGGTTGCGACGGGAATTGGTTCCTTTGAAAGTTTGGGGTCGGAATTGGTTGTGTTGAAAGATTTCTTTGAAAATTTTGTTGTCTGAAAGGTTGCTGTGAATAACTTGCGTTTGAGAAAGTCTGTTGATTTGATGGTCGTTGTAAATTAGGCACTGGATTTGGTTTAGATGAATTTCTGTTTGAAAAGTTTTGGAAATAATGTACATTTTCTTCCTGTAGGACAAATTGTAGAGCTTCGTTAAGTGTCGATGGTTTCATGCATCTTATATTTGTGCCAAGAGGATCTTTAAGACCAGAAAGAAATGTTTTTAATGTCAAATTTTGGTAAAGGTCTCGTTTAAGTCGTTTAGCTTCTTCGGTAGTCTCGTGTACATTTACATAACTACAAAGTAAATTGAGAATGTTTAAGCATCTATCATAGAATTTTTGTGCATTTTCGTTAAGCGTTTGTCGAAGCATAACTAAATCACGAATTAGGCATACTTCGTCTCTTTGATCAGAAAAGTTTCTCGTTAAAAGTGATTTTAAATCTAACCATGTGGTTGCACCTTGTATATTTACTAAAGTTTTTGCATTTCCTGTTAGTTTTGAAATTATACTATTAAACAGATAAGCGTTAATAAAGCTATCAATATTGGTTCTATCATAAAACTGGGTAATGATCGATTCACTTACACTTAAAAATCTGTTCAATTCGTTAGGA
The DNA here is from genome assembly GCA_034190945.1 of Octodonta nipae. Taxonomy (NCBI): domain Eukaryota; kingdom Metazoa; phylum Arthropoda; class Insecta; order Coleoptera; family Chrysomelidae; genus Octodonta; species Octodonta nipae. The sequence goes on from CM067216.1 coordinate 52,091,233, forward strand.
TCACCGTTGAATTCGGGGATGCAGTGTAAATATTCGGGTTTAAATTGAGCCATTGTATTACTACTTTGAGACAGTAAAGGGGATCTTAAAATATTTCTATTAGAAAAATATGAATTATCAATACGTTCAATAGTTTCTTGAGGATGTAGTGAGTCAGCTAAAGGTAAAGTATCTTCTAAATTCTCAAGTATTGTGGACAAATTATTCCAAGACATTAATTATTGCACTTACATTAAAATTGCGACAAAGAGCATTTTATAAGGGTGAGCTTTCAGGTCGGCGATTTTTGTCCTTGCCAAAAGACACTCCTTGCGAATTTGGGCGATGCTTGTCCCAAATCCCTGTGTTGTGGAACTATCTATAAGGGCGACGATTGGTTTGGCGATGCTTGTCCTCTCCAAAGGCTGCTCCTTGCAAATTTGGGCGATGGTTGTCCCAAATTCCAGTGATGACAATGATAGGTTGAAGTGTGGGACCGCGTAATCCAAAAATTGGCACTTCACTCCGGAACTCACACCTACACTGATCGATCACAAACTTAACGGTTTCGGTGTCCGACTAATCGTTAACACGAACTTGAACCGATGGATTCGATACAATTCGGACAATCTTACTGACTGCGCCAATAACGTAACACGTACTCAATATCGCCTTTTTAAAAATCAATTTATTGAATAAGTACAATTTAAATCAGTAAAACATTATTAAGATAAAAATATAAAAAGATATATATGACTCGACGTTCCGATGCTGACTGGCTGCTCCCGCTGTCGTTTCTATTATATATGATCTTGAGAGTGCTGTGTCAGCTCCATCTGCCTGGCCTATTGTGTATATGGTTTCTTGGGAAGATGGTGATATAATTCATGTAAATACAATGTTTTTTTGCCCGAAAAAATTACAGAATTTGACGTATGCCCACTAAATTTTTTCGAATATGAAAAGACCTATTGGCATAATCTGTGCATAGAAAAATGACCTAAAGTCAGTCCTGTGTTCATCTATGGGTTCACAGCTTAGAGCATATATATCTCTGATAGCCTGCAATGCACACATATCGTGACAAGACTAGAAAGAGAGGGAAATAAAGAGAGCATCATGTTATTTTACTTGGTGGCTGAAAGCAGCCTGTGGAAGCAGCTGTAATACAGCAAAATACTGTTACACACTCAAATGCCCTCGCTGTATAGTCTTGACACGATATTTGGGCATTTCAATCTACCTCCAGAAGTGTATGCTCCAAGCACTCGGCACACAACAATAAAATGAAATATATGCTCGAATTCACCACCACATTCGTTACGTTACAAATGAAAACTGAAGGGTTTACCTGGTCTTTGTTTTTATTTGAATTTAAGTCCCGATTTTTTTATAAAATATTAAAAATTATAAAGAAAACAACATAGTGCAAGTTTACCACAACATTATTGACGATTTATGATGGTTTACAAAAATCATTAATTATGCTACAAAGTGAACAATTTAAAATTGAATTTTCTTATTACCAAATATAGTGCTGAATAGAGAATTAAAAACCCTTTATACCCCTTTTAGGTGTAGGTATTACCCTGTTTCAGAATTTTTCATTTACATTCATAGACGGCGATGTCATGTGATGAAGGGGCTGTGCGGTGATTGATTGGGTGTTAGTGGGCGTGTCTGGTTTGTTTAATCCGACAATTTCGGAGGCGCATGCTGAAGGTAGGCGGGAGCTGTCATCGCCTCGGTTTAGACACAAGGGCCGTTTCTCTATCTGTATAGCTTCGCGAATAGTGGATGCCCTAAGGGAATTGAGAGATATGATGGTCCTACTGTCCTCGGAGTTGATAAAGTGTTCCTTTCGATGCAATTAATTAACCTTGAACTTCATTTTCAAGGTCAATTGAAGGTCAGGGTGTTTCTTTAATGGGAACCTCTGGTTTTGACACTGTATTCGGGAACAGCGGGAAATTTTAGGTCTGAAGTGAATTTTTACAAATAATTTTAATAACGAAATAAACTAATTTAGTTGGAGAATTGTTTTATCGTAGTAAATAACAGGTGTTTATTTTCTTTGTTAAGAAACAAGTTAATATAAAATACTAAATCTTACTTGCATAATCAGTAATACAGACTAAAACTGTAAAATAAAGAACGCTACGCATCTTTTCAGTATGAGAACACTATTGAATTTGGCCAACTGACTTTAGTAAATAGTCTGTTCATGTTTACCGTATCTTGAAGTATACTTCAGAAATTGTTTATTTAGATATTCTATCAGCAATGTTTGCACAAACTTTAAATACAAAAAGTAATATATAAAAAAATATGTGAATCATGTGATGCCTAACAAGGGTGACACTTAAATCAAAATTTATTTATAACTACTTGTGTTCAAGTATATGAGACATGTTTAATATAAACCTGAGAAACGAGGAATAATATTGAAGCTCTCCATTAACTATATTTGTAATAGTAAACGAATAAAAGCAACTATTATTACCACACACTATCTTTGAATAACGTAATCAAGATTAAATTTTAGATCTCCCCTTTTGTTGACATTTTCCTGTTCAAAACTCTTCGAATCTGTAACTCCAACTTCCTTCGGCCTTTTTTCCTAACGTCATCGTCTTCTTCTCCTCTGAACAATATTTTCTTAGACACCCCTTGTCGGCTACTCTTGTCTTGTGTCCCAGTCATCGGGATCGTTGCATTCTCACCCCGTAAATAATAAATGCCTTATTTGTTCTTCTTCTATACTCGTCCTTGCATTTAATATTATTAGTTTGTGTTGCGAAACCTCTAGCTTTCTCTCAACCTTCTACGTTATTGTCCACGTCTCACCTGCATGGGTTGCAGTGGGCTTGTTATAGTTTGGTTCACTCTTGATATTTCTTTCTTTTTGTGCCCTTTACTTTTTATTATTATTCTTAAATATACTTATTTAAAAAAGCAGATATTTTGACGTAAGAATTTTCGATTGAAAATTAGGGTGCTTTTTCGAGACTATAGAAATTGTTTACCTAATCTTTGTTTTATGCTGTATTCTCGTGATTCAATTTGAAACATTTCCACACTGTTTTCTCATGGGCTGGGTTCGGGTGTGTTTTTTATTATTTTTGTGTCTAAAGACTGTAATCTTCAATTCATTATTGTGGCACAAGCCTTTCTCCATTTTCATTCATTTTGAAGTTGAAATTGCCTTTACTATGACTTCTCCTCTATGATTTACTTCACTTGTAGTATGTCGTAGAATCTGTGTTTCACTTGTTTTGTTGCGGTCTTGTTAGGTGCATGTTCATATTATAAAATAAACATTTTACATGAACACTTCTGAATAATTGAGTTTAGAGTAAATACATTATTTTTAAATTCCGTAATATCGGACTTTAGATCATATACTTCTGGAGGTAGCGTGCAATGCACATAATATCGAACCTTAGAGCATATACTTCATGTGACTAAGAGTATAAACAAAAAAATATTGTTTTGCTTCTTTATAGGTTTGTCTGTCAAATTTAATATTTATTGTGAATTTCCACACTTTATTTAAAAGTGTGGAAATTCCGTAAGTATTATATATAGTTCCTGGGAATTAAATTATTTTCTGTTAAGTATGATACGTTTATAAATAGATAACTTCAATATGTGGTAGATTAAACAACTTTATAGCAGCTATTTTAAATTATACTCTGTACATGCTTTGATATGAAAAATATGGTTCCTATTATTTAATCTGTTATAATTAAAGGGACCTCGTTATATATTGTCAGAATACAAAATATGTGAAATGGGTTTCAATTGTTATAAGTCAACAAATTTTATATTTTAATTACAAAATTAACTTACACAATAAATACATTACACATTAAGATTAATATTTGAATCGTTAAAAAATTCTAATATTCCTGAAATTTATGTCCACTACTGTTTGGTTGGGTTTAAGTGGAATATAGTTTTGAGGTTGTCTCTAGTTGGCTAAAAACTCAACTGCCCTTCACCAGAAAACTCTTACCTTGTCTACGAGTTAGGTCTAGTAAAAGCCTGGGAAATCTGCCATCCAGCTATTTGTCTGCCTTCCAGTGATGGTAGCCGGCCTTAACCCATGGTCTTAAGCACAACTAGAGTGTCTATAATGTGATGTGGTGATGTTGCGTAATGCGCATTCACGAGGGGGTTTACAATAAATGAGTAATAGTTGCACACGTACGTTGGGGTTGCATTAGCGAGCACATAGGGTAAAGTTTTTCTTTAAGAGTTTAGGGAGATCTGTCCTCGTCAAAAGCTGGACAGCGAGTCTCCAGATGTAAACTGTACGAGAGTCGAATAGCGAGATTGTCCAAGCAATTGAGTTTATGTATATATAAAGGCTATCTCTTTTAAACATAAAGAGAGCGTGTTCTGAACAATTACTAAGAATGACACATGGAAAAAGAAACAGAGAAAGAGAGATAACTAGAGAGGGGAAATATACAGGGTGAGTTTTTTTGATGATCCGTATGGGGATCTCGGAAACTGGCGGAGATAGCGCAATGGTTAAATTGGGAAAGATTTTCAGTTTTACTGGCCCAATTTAATAACACTTTCAGATTTTGTAAAAAGTCATGGCTTACTAAATATTTTGAAAAAACGAAATTCTGTCGATTTAGTCAACTCCCTCTAGCTCCTTTGTTTTTGATTTTATAAAAAAAGTGTAAATATCAAAATTGAAGGGAATTGTTTCCCGAATATGATTGTCATGTCCTCGTTTGCGTGACAGCTCTCGTTTTCGAGATATTACACAAACTTATCTTTTTTTTAATGAAAACCATAGTTGGCTATAACCTCAAAAAATCGGACATATTTAGAGCTTTTCAACGATATAATACTAGATATAGTTATTCATAAAAATAACGGATTTATGGATGCTTTTCTCTCTTATTTTCACTTTTAACATAGGTAGCCATGAAAAAGATTGTTTTCACTTTGACGTTTCCTCATTTGAGAGTAATTCCATTAGTAGTGCTGAACTGACAGTCGATATTGACAAGTTTTCGTTATAAAATGGAATATTCTAACGAAGAAAAGCTGAATATGGTGGAATGTTATATCATATGCCATAAAAATTCAGTTCGTGCAGCTGAGGAATAGATAGAGATATTTTAATCGTCGTCAACCTGCTCTATGTACATTTAAGAGGCTTTACGATAGTTTACGCAGATATGGATCGTTTACTAAACCATCAAAGGAACGTAATCAAATTAACGAAGCAGCACAAATAAATGTTTTGGCAACGGTAAATCAAAATCCATCTACATCAACTGGTGAGATTGCAGCAGAAGCTGGCACATCTCAACGAACTGTAGTTAAGGTACTGAAAGCGCACAAGTTCCACTTGTCCAAATTTCCAGTTTCTCAAACTTTGCATGTTGGTGACAAACATCGACGTATTTTGTTTTGTACATGGTTTAGAGACTTGTGCCTTGACAATCCACAGTTTCCATTAAAGGTGTTATGGTCAGATGAAACTAGATTTACTAACTGCGGTATGTTCAATAGACACAATGAGCATATCTGGGCTAAAGAAAACCCGTTCCATGTAGAATAAAGACGACCCCAGATAAAATTTGGTTTTAATGTTTGGTGTGGTATCATAGTGTCTACTATTCTGGGGCCTTTTATCTATGACGAATCACTTACTTGGGGGCGCTACTTGCATTTCTTAGAATACACTTTTCAAGACATGTTGCATAATTTGAATTTGAGAACTCGTTTAGAAATTGAGTGGTTCCAACATGATGGAGTACCTGCTCATAACACGTTATTAGTAAGACAACACTTAGATAATATCTATCCAAACTCTTGGATAGGAAGAAATGGCCCACGCTTATGGCCACCCCGGTCTCCCGATTTGGCAGTTATAGACTTCTATTTATGGGGTGCGCTAAAAAACAAAGTATACAAAAGAAAGTATGAGAGACTTGGTGACCTAAGGAAGGCGGTATTACAAGCAATTGAAGAAATTGATAGGCGGTCTGTGAGGAAAGCGGTAATGTCAATCTTAAAAAGATGCAATTTTTGTCTAAATAACAATGGTGGACTTTTCGAATATAAATTGTAACCATTATTATGTATTTTAATTTCTTAAGTTTTTAGTAAGTACTTACTTATTTAGTTTTTTCGTTATATCTGATATACCTAATAAAAAAATCGTTCAATGTTTTTTGGAATAGTTATTAATAAATCAAACTATCTCATGGCTAACTACGTTAAAAGTGAAAATAAGAGAGAAAAGCATCCATAACTCCGTTATTTTCTTGAATAAATATATCGAGTATTATATCGTTGAAAATCTAAAAATGTCCGATTTTTTGAGGTTCTAGCCAACTATGGTTTCCATTCAAAAAAAGATAAGTTTGTGTCATATCTCTCACGCAAACGAGAACATGACAGTCATATTCTGATACAATTCCCTTCAATTTTGATATTTACACTTTTTTTATAAAATCAATAACAAAGGAGCTAGAGGGATTTGACTAAATCGACAGAATTTCGTTTTTTTCTTGTAAGCTATGACTTTTTACAAAAATCCGAAAGTGTCATTAAATTGGGCCAGTAAAACTGCAAATGTTTCCCAATTTAACCATTGCCCTATCTCCGCTAGTTTCCGAGATCCCCATACTGATCATAAAAAAAACTCACCCTGTATTATTTCAGAAGGAACTTTCGCTTCCATCCTTCAGTCTAAAATAACAGCTGCTCTTTTTTTGTATACTAGACTGTGGAAGAACCAGAATCTGTCGTCTTGTAATGCCGTTTCCTAATTTATCATATATTTTTCAAAAGTTGACTGCAATAACCAACAGCATACAGGTAGATCAAAAGTATGACCAAGAAATCAAGGATAAAATCACTAGAATTTAATTACCATTGTAACAAAAACAATATATTAGCCTGATATCAAACTTCCTATTCAATCAAATGCCATAATATGAGGGATACTGGGTATAAAAACTCTTTTTTTTTTAATTTCATTTTTATTTATAACTACAATCAAATTTATTTCATATATTTTTGTAATGTTTTAATCAAATATATAAGAAATTTTGAATTTTGATGCAGCTGTTGAGTTCCTTCGCATTAATATCATAGTAGGTGGATCTGTGTTCGCCACACCCATTTCTAAATCAAAATTACAATATGGACTTATAGTGTTGTCACCATTTAGGTAGAAGCTTTGGCTCAGACCTAAAGCGTTTTTATATGTTATCACAAAGTTATTTGCCTCACAACCATTATTATATAGGTCCATAAAATATCTAAAGAAAATTATAAACTTTAATATCTGAGTATAATTACCATTATGGTTTTATGGTTTAACTAGTCTTAGGTGCATTAGACGATATGGTGGTGTTTGAAATTAGAACAATATGGCTGACTCTGTAGTTAGGGATAACACCACAACTACATTTTTTGAGCTAAAAATAATTAGCGGTTGCAAGTGCGTCTTGTCATTGCACACTATGGTGTGATGTAATTCCAGAAGATCAAGTAGTTAGGTATACTTCAAAATAGGATTTATGTGTATACCGAACAATAATTCAAACTCTATTAATCGCAGAAGTAGAGAAAAACCCACATGAGTGGAGCTCACTAGATTGGATCACAGGTCGCAGAGTGCAACAATCTATGGCTGTCTAGAAATATTTTAATTTGATGTCTAGCTTGCCCTATTTACAGACACCTAATTTTTCTTCGTTCTGGCTACTCAAAAGGCTCTACGAAAATAAACCATACAGCAGCTTAAAGCTAATACTCGAGATAAACGCCTGAAATCCCAAAGGCTACAGCAAATGTTTAGGATAGACCACTTCAACACACTCATAAACATGGACGTCATGTCTTAAATGTTATTTCCAAAATATAATAAAAACATTTTTTCAAACTAAAGGCAAAATGATAGAAGAAGTCTTTCACGGCCGGACACGGAGAGATATCCATCCATCAAATTTTTGTCTTTAATTTCCACTTACTGCCTCTTTGCCATATCTTATATCATTAAGCTAAGCATTAAGAATGTGCACACAAATAAAGTTCTATTAATTACATATGAAAAACAAGTTGAATTTTGTTAGGAATTGCCACAATTGGCGATTCTAGTATTTTTAAAGAGTTTTATAAACATAGGATGTTTATAAAACGTATGTAAGTAAAATATTCTATTTAGTCTATGGGATCTTGGAAAAGAAATTAATATATGTACTATTAAATTGATAGTCAATAAACTTCTCGTGGGATGCAAATAGCATTTGTCACCTCTAAAATTGTCTCTGTTAAGCATTTTTCAAAAATTGCGAATTTGAGCGTTTTTTTCCGGACAATACCCCAATCGAGCTACCCATATATTCATTATTCTAGGTTTTTAATTCCCTATAAATGTCCTGTTAGATGTATTGTGACATAGCTTATAGTTTTCACCTTATACCCCAAAACCAAAAAATTCCATATTTTTATAGTAAAAAAACAGATTACATTAATAGCTTCATATTAAATTTCACTTCCCGAAACAACTTCACGTTTGCTCTAAAGACAGCCGTAATTTGTTGTTAAGGTTGCCACTAGAGATGGGCAAATCCGGATGGACACGCATGTCCGGACCTGCATCCCTAGTGTTAATGATGGATGTACATCCGACAGCAATTCGGACACAGATCCGCGGACCTGTCGGAGTGGCAAGAAACGCATGCAATGAGCGGTACTGAATGCAGTTTTTAGAGATGTGTAGGTTAGGTAAGGACCTGTGTGAATGAAGGATGTACATCGTTACCGATCCCCGTTATTCCCCAAACTCTAAGACCTCATTTTTTTTGTTTATAGGAAAAATATGAAAAAATCTCTAATTCTAGTATTTGGCCCCCAAATAATAGAATTAAACGGAAAATAAATTATTAAATAACCCCCATAGTAATTTTAGGGACAAATTATACAATTAAATGGAAAATAAAGATTCAATTTTCAAACGCATCATGTAATATATCAGATAAAAGGCTCATTATGTGAATTACAAATATATCATATTTTTAAATTATTTGTATAAAAGATATTTACAAAAATATTAAACATCGAATTAATTCCCACTTTAGAAACTACACTATTTAAATTTTGAAAAATATGTTTTATTTATATTTTTAAATAATTTGAATAACAGATTTAATAATTTATAATTTAAACTTTGATCTATTTTGCCCTTTTGCTTCCAATCTACAGAGCCTCAAAACTCAGACAGTAGATTATAAAAGGCTTCTCTGAAAGTTTATTAGTAAAATAAAACTCTGATGTTACTTTTTGGGGGCCAAATTAGAAAATTAAATACATATGTATTGTGATAAAAATCAAGCGAAGTGTGGAAAATGAAAGTGTATATTTTTTATAAATTGAAAACGCTTCCTTTAAAAGATATTAGGACAAATATAAGAAAATGCACTCATTCCCTACTTGTCTGAAACTGGAATATTCGAATCTTGAAGGTGGTACGGAACTCTAAGTATGCGAGTCCAACTCGCACTTGACCAAATTATTTTATTAGGTTATTATTTTTTGTGCAAAATCTAATCGTATAATCGTCTTTGGTATAATGGACATTGTTGAAGAGAATTAAAAATGCACAAAATGAACTACAGTAAGTTTAAATTCCTGAAATTTTAAATAAAATACTTTAAACAAAAGGTAAACATTGGTTATATAATATAAAAATATCACTATTAAATAAAATATCAAAAACTAGTGTTTAAAATTAACAGATATTCATTTATTTTATAAATAAACCCCAAAGATATTATAGTTAAAATCTGGAATTATTTTTGGAGTTGTATTTCTTGCGTGGTAAACAAATTGTCAGCTTTTGTTTTTTAAAATTAAGTGAAAATTCGTGACATTAGGAAAATCAAAGTTTCTCGTTGATAACTTATAAAATGTATGTTAGAGTAAAAACATACGCTTATGAAAGTTGAACGTAAGTAAAAGTAGGGTCTATGGAATGACAGCATCAAAGTTGTAACATATTGTTTTGTTGCTGTGCAGATTGTAAAAAAACCCTTGACTACTGAAACCGGGTGACTGCTTTTTTGTTGCGAAATTATGCAAGTCTGGTGTCTAAGAATTTTTTAATTTTAAAAATTACTTCTATTGACGCCATTTTCTAGGCTTGTGCTATAGTAAATTTAATTAATTCACAAGCACGCAGTAACCAGACTCTTCCCAGCTGTAAACTCAATTATGCAAGATTACGCTTATTTTTGTTGTAAATTGAGTTATTGCTAAAATCCTAAATTTTATCAAGAAATCTCTTAACACGCAAGAAAAACAAGTAAAAAGTTTATAGATTTTCTTGTCACGGAAAAAAATATATGATTATACTGTTTAGGCTATAAGCAGGACCGTACTAATTTTTTTTACTATCATGATTAGTTTTTTCTCCCAAAATGTTGTATAAAAAACATATAATATAGCAATGTATTGGTCGGTTAAACAAAATAACGACCATTTATTTTTTTCAACGATACTGGGAAAATATTAGTCCTCCAGACAAAAAATATCGTGAAATTAAGAGATGTATCGTTTCGATTATAGTTTTTTAAATAGTAATCGCGTTTCGTTACCCAAGAAATTAAATTCCCTACAATAAAGCTCTCTTAGTAAATTGACATAATACGAGTTTTCTTGTAATCGTGCGTTAAACATTGATTTGTTTTCTTAATTTTTTGTTTTGATTCTGGATTTTTGAAACTACCAAAAATATCAATATTTTTATTGGTCAAAGTACTTACTCTTAAAGGAAATTTAATACTCTACAAATACGTTTCTTAACATTTTTCATGAAATTCACAATTTTTATAGTTATTCGTTATTCAAAAGTAATTTTGAATTAAATTTCAACGCAGAATAATGTTAATGTTAATAACCTTTTTGTAGAGTATTAAATCAAGAGTAAGTATTTTGATCTAAAAAATATGTATATTTATGGTATAACAAAAATCCAGTGTGCTGCCAGTTCTTTGAATTCCGTACAAAAACCGCCCTTTTAGCGAGTTTCAGGAATTGGCAGCAGCAGTGGCAGTTACTAGAGAAGTATAATGTTTACATTCTTTTGTTGCCGACTGCTCTACCCAATTCCCTGTTCACTTCGGCATAATCTAAACGAGCCATTAGAATGGAACGGAATCCTCAGCAGAACATACCTCACAGGAAGACTTAGAAAACGAAGCAATGACATCATCAACGGCATTAATTTTGTATAGAAAGACGCTATTAAAAACAGGTACCGATCCTAACTTGAAGGAAGAAGATTAAAAACATTAAATATTTTTATCAAAAACTAACCCTGTCTCAATGTTTTGTAGAGTCACTTTGCCATTATTCTGCGATATAAGCAGCCAATGCTGAATCGCACGAGCGTTATATTCAGTTAAAATAAGCTTAAATTCAGTACTAGTGTAACTGAATTTCAGAGATCCCTCTAGAGCTTTTGTCGTGTTTCCATACAAAATTTTCACCATAGAGTAAACAGGTCTCTGCATATCTAAAAATAGAAATTTATTTAATGTGAAACCCAACGTCTGGGCACGTTTGCAATTTTATTAAAAAATAAATGTCAGCTAGCTTCCGTATATTACATGAAAATAATACGAAATGATACACTGGCCTAAAAACGAAAAGACAGTTGTTGTATAGATGAAGGAATATTATAATTTGATTTAGTTTTAATTTTAAATAAAATAATTGCCTTCATGTTTTAGTATTAGTAGTAACAATAGTAGTAGTTCTCTTTATACATCCACTTATAGAATAAATATTGGCAGCAATGAAAAGTCTTAATATTGTTAAAATATTTTTTGACTACAATGAATATTATAATAATTTAAAAATGTTACATTCTTCAAAATTTAATTGAGAATGAACCTTATATATAAAATGCGAACTCAGTATGTTTCAATTCGAAATGGATCGGTTTTTGCGCAATTTTTTGCAAAATGATCCGAGTTATTCAGAATCGGTATATACAGGGTGTCCCACGGTCGGTGGTACCTTAGACGTTTACGGAAAGCGGAACATGGGATGTTTCTGAAAATTTGGTTACCGAAGTAATTGCTCCAGATCTACCGATGTAAAATATTTTCAACGATGCGATGTTGCCACATATACCCAAAACAAACATATTTGATATTTTAAATGGGACACCCTGTATATGATAGCATTTTTGAATTCGTAATTACTTTCTGATTATGTTGTCTTAATACTTCCCTATACATATCCCTAACGGTTTTCTAGTTATTAATTGTTTTCTATATTATTTTTTCAAAACATCGCTCCCATTAAATGTTTGTTACGGCAGTATTTGAGTTTATAGAAACTTAAAATTTTGGAAGTAGTTTACCACTGGCCCATGTATTAGTCTTGAAGAGAGAAGTTTGTTCTGTTATACAGAGTGTCTTAAAATTCTTGAACTTATTGCTTGTTACAAAAATATATATGATCATATAGCAGACTTTGACAACGCTCAAGTATTGATTAACGAGAGAAATCGTTTTAAACGTAATTTTCTAGAAATGGTTTGTACGAGGGCTGCCTTTTTTATTTTGGGATTAGAGAACAAAAACAAATATTAATCATCGAAAATCGCTTTATTATTTTTCAAAATATTCCCCATGAAGATCTATACACTTTGCATGCGTTTGAACCAATTGTCGAAGCACTTTTTCCACTCTGATTGAGGTATCTCCAAAACATGCAATCTGAACGCAGCAACCGCTTCTTCAGGTGTCGAAAAACGTTGACCTCTCAGTTTGTTTTTTACGTACGGGAATAAAAAGAAGTCATTTGGTGACAAGTCAGGACTATACGGCGGATAAGTCATCAAATCGATGTTTTGAGTGGTCAAAAATGCAGTTGTTTGAGCCGATATGTGACAGCTCGCATTGTCGTGGTGAAGAGTGATCCGTCTTCGGCGGTTGGTTTTCCTCATTTCTTGGAAGACAACTGGCAAACAAATGGTTGCGTACCACTCAGAATTGACTGTTCTGCGTTGTTCTAGTGATACGGTTGCGACATGTCCAGTTTTTCCGAAAACACAGGCGATCATTTGCTTGGAAGTGCTTCTTGCGTGAACAACTTTTGTTGAATTCGGCTCATCTTGAAACACCCATACAGTCGACTGCTGTTTACTTTCGGGCTCATACGCGTAAATCCACGACTCATCACCTGTCACTATGTCATAAACGTGTTTTGAAGCACCGAGTTCGTATTTTTTGAGCTTTTCTTTAGACCAATCGACACGAGCCTTTTTTTGAACGATTGACAAATTGTGTGGGATCCAACGCATACAAATTTGTTTGACATTCAAATGTTTATGCAATATTGAATGTATGCTGGTCCCACTAATGTCTAAGGTTGACTCAATCTCACGATAGGTCACATGAAGATCTTGCAATATCAGTTCGCGCACAGGATCAATGGTTTCCGAAACAACAACTGTTTTTGGACAACCTTCACGAAATTCGTCTTGGAGTGAACTACGACCTCGATTGAATTCACCATACCATCGATAAACAGTGGTCCTTGATGGAGTTTCATCGCCAACAATTATATTAACTTCATTCATGCACTGTTGCTGACTTAATCCACGTCGAAAGTTGTCAAAAATAATCGCACGAAAATTTTCACGATTTAATTCCATTTTTTGGCCGAGATGAATCCTTTAAATTACTGTAAACAACACATAGCGCTCGTATGTCAGAACGTTCTGAGTACGTATAACCTCAAAAATGTCAAACTTTACGATAGAGCTGTCAGTTTTCAGATTGCAACACTAGGGTTGTCCAATCCCGAAATATAAAAGGAGCCCTCTTTCTTATTAACAATCAGTCTAATTGTATAAATAAAAAAACAGATATTTCGAGTCTTAATGTTATTTCTTCTAATTTGTTAGCGATGGATGATAGAATATCTCGAGGAATTAATCAATAAATTAAATATCTATTTTCTAAAGAAATATATTTGAAATATCCTATATATAATTTATATTATTTGGCAATTTCATTCAACTTATACCATTGCCATGATATTTTGAAATATATCTAAATGTCTCTTTGACTTCAATTTAAATTTTCTGTCATCCGTATCAACCTTTTTCGTACATTTGAGTAGAGGATTCTTTTATACTGTTTTATATTGGATTGCTTTATATTTAAGCTCAAGTTTTGTAAGTATTTTTATCATATTTTGTAAAACATGTAATAATTTAACCAGAACATTCTAGTATTGAAGTGATAAAGAAGAGAAACTCTTCGAAAGCTCTTGATTAAAGAACAAAGAGTTAACACGTAGTTTTAATTCGCCCACCTTCAGGCTGAATCCCGTTAATTATTCAACCTATATATATATATATATATATATATATATATATATATATATATATATATATATTTCTAGGTTCTTTGGGAATATTACCACATAAATTTCAAAGTCTGTATATTTCAAAAAGTTCAAACGTTTCAAGGTTTAAATCAGACCCCGTTTTCAATGGTATTAACCCAAGTGAACAAGATATTAAAAAATTAAAAATAAATAGGATTCGCAAAGACAAATCTTGTAAACCACAATTTGACATTAATATTTGACAATCAAACTGTCTCAACATACTTTAAATATGATTGAAGGTACACTTAGATTTGTATCTCATTAAAAAATTAATAAGAAAATAAACTAATTTACTCGAAGAATAGCTCTATTAAAGTTTATTTTAGGTGTTTATTTCATTTCTTACATAAAAATTGAATAGAAAATAGTAAATCTTACTTGCATAACCAGTAATACAGACTAAAACTGAAAAATAAAGAACGATACGCATCTTTTCAATATGAAAGTACTATTGATTTTGGCCAACTGATTAAGTAACCGTTTCTTAATGTGTACCTTATCGTGTAGTATACTTCAGAATTGGGTTTTAGAGATACTTTATCAGCAGTGTTTGCACAAACTTCATATTATTTAATTACAAAGCAAATTGTGAATCATATATATGAAAGGTTGTATATTTTCAAGCTTTGTCAATATATTGTTTCTAGTCGAGAACCTTCATGATTTACGCTTCTCCCAACTCAAAACTCGAATAATTATTTACGTATTTAGTATATTTAACTGAATTTATTATTTTATCGCGAAATGAATTTCAACATCTGGAACTCCTAGATGGAATATTGTAGTCCAATTTTACAATGCGCTTTACCTTCTAGTGCCTGAGTGACCGAGCTTCGTTCTTAAATTCAAGCATTCATAAAAATGTTGGTAGGTACATATATCCAAATAATCAGACATTTGCTATGTAACCAAATTTTTTCGCGTCGAAATGAAACAGTTTACTTTCAGTTGATTAAAACCCTCTTTATAATAATTCCACTTGATAACATATTTCAACCACCCTGTATATACAACTATTTATGACCTTTTACTATAACATTTTTCAAATCACTTTATAACTATTTTTCCACTCCACGCTATATTCCAAAGATCCTGCATGTGACTGCTTATGTTCCACCTTATAAACACTTTTTGTTTCCAAGATTTTTATACCATCCTCCGTAATCCTACTCCGCCCTATATTTCAACCATTGTATACATGCAACTGTTGAAGTGCTACCCAATAACACGTTTATTTTTCTAACATTTGGTAGCCACCCTGTATAATTATAATTTGACTCCACCGTATATTGCAACCATGCTATACATGCATCTGTTTAAGGGCTATCAAATAAAACATTTTTG
This sequence comes from Octodonta nipae, assembly GCA_034190945.1. Taxonomy (NCBI): domain Eukaryota; kingdom Metazoa; phylum Arthropoda; class Insecta; order Coleoptera; family Chrysomelidae; genus Octodonta; species Octodonta nipae. The sequence continues at coordinate 52,107,013 of CM067216.1, forward strand.
TTTGAACAGTTTATAAATTACCGTGTATAAGTAAAATTCTACTTCACCATATATTTAAATTACACTAGAAAGATTACACTAGAATGTCTAGTTGATAAATAGTGACAATTATTCTAATTGTCCGGAAACATTTAATGAACATATGTATGTTCATTACTAAGAATTACACAAAGAATCAGGAAAAGAGACAAGGAGATAAAAAGAGGCGGAAGTATATTTCTTAAGGAGCTTTCGCTTCCATCATTCAGTCTCCAATGACTGTCGCTCATTTTTTATATTAGAGGAAGAGGAAGAAAATCTTTTTTTTCATTTTACGACAAAAAGTCGTTGTTTATAAAAAGTTCTGCAGCATACCTACACTTAAATCTAGAGATATAGAGAAACGTTTAGAATTTTGTTTATGGATATATCTTAGATTACTTTTTAGGGTATATACAATATACGGATACCCTTATAATTTCACTCTGGATTTCTGCCTCTATCACGTCACAGCAATTTTCTCCTACACTACTCGACGGAAGAGGTTGAAATTTGGTATGAAGGTATAGTTTGGTGACCCGATCAGGAGTACATATCGCAAAAGAAGAAATTTTGATTTTAGGGGTACTTCTGGGGGGAAAAACTAAAAAAATCGACCGTTCCCCCCTGATCTCCGAAATTACTGAACCTAAAATTTTGAAAAAATAGGAAATATAGAACGTTGCTCAAACTTTACAGGAAAAATAAGGAGAAACCGTTAATATAAATTTTGGGAGGCAAATTATAGAATTAAATGAAAATTTAAAAAATAATTTTTTTTAAAACGCATCATGTAATACATCAAATGAAAGGTCTCATTCTGAGGAACACGAATATATTTTTTTCATATTTAAAAAAATAATTTAAAAGATATTAACGAAAATATACCAAAATTTACCCATTCCCCCCCTTATCACCGAAACCGTAAAACGTAAAGTTTTGAAAAAAAATTAGAGGCATATAGTCTGACCTGAAGTTTACTGGAAAAATAAGGGGAAACCTCTACTTTTAATTTTGGGGGCAAATTACAGAATTAAATGGAAATCATCATGTTATATATCAAATGAAAGGGCTCATTATGACGAAAACAAATATATTTTTTTCATATTTTTAAATTAAATTAATTTAAAACGACCTATTTTTCCCTTTATCTTCCAATCTATAGAGCCTCAAAATTCAGACAGTAGATTATAAAAGGCTTCCCTGAAAGTTTATTAGTAATATCAAACTCTAATTTTAATTTTTGGGGGCAAAATTAGAAAACTAAATACAGCGAATCTTGAAGGTGGTACGGAACCCTTAGTATGCGAGTCCAATTCGCACTTGACCAAATTATTTACAGATGAATCCATATTTTGACAAACGGGCACGTAATTTCCTATCATTACGCCTTCGACAATCATAATTACTTTATCAATGAGCGAAATCAGCGTTTTCGAATATAAATGAAATATAACTTCTATAGATTTGTTTAATAAACTATATGTTTAACAGTATAATATGTCGAATGTGATAGTGAAGCGAGTTTATTACCAAAATTTCAATTGAGGTGTGGATATGTGAAATGGGTCTTGAATAACATATATTGAGATTTTAATAACTACTCCTTGGCCGTGTTAAGCAATGAGAGATGCCATAGTTGTAATCATAGTATTTTTAATACCCTTACAAGTAATTTAAAAAAGTAGCTAATATTTAAATATTCAATTTGCATACATAAGGTTACTGATATCTTTAAAACAAATATTTAACCATTTAAAGGGTGAACATTCCCCTATGCAAAGCAGTGCTAAATCCAACATATTGTGCAATTACTAATTAGAAAATAATTTACTAAATACTATTTTGTGTTTACAAAATACTTTATGAAATAAATGTTACAATAATAAATAAATGTTATCATTATACTTTGACTAACTTTATTTTTTGATTATAATTGGAATGTAACCAGATTTTTTTAGATGAATGCAGCAGACAAATATATGAGGTGTTTTTATTAGGTTAAACCATCATATCTTACTTGACAAATGTTTGGATCTGAAGAGAAAACATGTACCAAAATAATTTTCATAAGTGATGCATTATCACACACACTTACATATTTATATTTTTAAGGCCTATGCATTTTTGAAGAATTATTTAAAATTGATAGAACAAAAAGTAACTATTTCAAATAACTTGTAAGGGATTTAAAAAAGTAAAAGTAGTACACACTAGGTGGCACCATTCATTGATTAACAGACCCAATAAAGATTTTTGGTTTGGTGTAGCCTTTTTTTATAAAATCATGTTTGAGTACCTTAAGAATTTACACACTTATTAACATAATTAAAATAAAAAATAGACGCTCGGTCGTCCAGGTACTTTAATCTTATTTTGGACAGAAAAAACCGGTGCTTCAATTTCAGCTCTGGACAAGCTTCTAATGGCATTTCATATTATTTCCATCGTATTTTCCCCATTGTCCATCCGCTGTAGATGTATGGATCAAAATGTTAAACATTGAAGTTTACGAGTTAAGAACTACTGTTTAAGTTAGTTCTGATAATTTCGTGACATTAGAATCTTTTTTTAATATGCCATTTTCCAGGGCGGAAATGTCTGATATGTTAAGCATTTATTTTGAAAATTTTTAAAATGCTGCATTGCGTCGCTACAATATGTAATGGAATTTGCAACATTTTTTCTCAAGTGTTTTCAGGATTGACTAAGAATACGTAGAATACGCACCGAGGAAAATACAAGTAACGTTTTGACCTATGTGGAATTACATTGTATCATAAGCACCAGAAAAACATTCAATCACCTGAGAGTCCCAAAAACAATTGTTCATCGGATTCTTCAAGAATATGAACCCTACCACATTGTTGGACCAGGCATTAAAAGATATTGAATGATTATGATAGTAGACTAGAACTATTGTCACTGGAGGCTAAATAAGATTCGGGAAAATCAAAAATTGTGTAATAAATATTATGGATAGTAGAAGAAAATTTCAGTAGTACAGGTGGTGTAATTTGCATAATATCTATTATTAGTATTAGTGGAAGGAAAAATTATTTACTTGCAGTTTTTTGAAGAAAACATTAATGGAGAAAGAGTTTTGAACAATTTTCTTCCACGACTTTTAGAAGACGTCTCCTTGGAAACGAGAAGGAACTTGTCATCCCAGCTTGACGAGACATATCCTAATAGAGTTATAAGAAGAGGAAGTCTGTTTTCTTGGAGCATTCGCCGGATTTTCAAGATTTTTAACTGTGGGTAGACTGAAAGACCTTGTTTTTCAATAAAAATCAACAACCGGTGTAAATATGATGGTGAGAATACGAAATGCTATTAAAAACTTGCCCAGGGCTGAAATTGAAGCATCGATTGATTCTACCGGAATTAGAGTAAATAAATGCGTCGAGAATGATGGAAGACATGTTGAACATTTGTGAGCTATTTGTGTCTATATCTTGAGTAATGCTCGTTTTGTGCATTTTTGTTACATCTGATATTAATTAATTAATTTGTTCCGATGGCCCGTTGGCCTTTAAACACCCTTCACAATTAGTTTTCAACCAGTCCTAAGCCTGGATTAAGTGCGAAAGAAGGCTCTAGACTTGTTAAAAACTTAGTGGCAATAGGTTAACTGGGAAGAAAGTTGAATAGAATTTTAATTACGTCGGTTTTCATGACTGTGTCATTTGTTTTTATTGCTAAAGTAACTTGATCCGGCTGAGGTGTTCGAATTTTTAACATATTCTCCCATAAATCGATAACGGATAGAGATGTTGCGATGCGGTTTTCAGTAACATTTAGGTATTTTTATGGTGGTTAAGGTTACGGCAAGAAAATAGTACCATTTGATTTAACTTTTCTACAAAAACCACTAAAATTTGTAATCGTTGCAGATAGCGCCCTCTAGTTTATTTGTTTTGAACTTAACAAAAAATCCTCTCAAAAGACCACATAATGGTCAAACCAGACAAAAATATTCAAATCGGCTAAATGGTTCATGGGATATTGAAATCTTAATATTGAAAAATATATTGGCGTCCCCCTCGCTTGTTAAGACAGATACCAAAAAATGTCGCTAAGCAAAATGATGCATTAATACCCAAGCTATCAAATGATGTCTTCAATGTAATAGCACATGCTGTAACTTTCCAAGATAGTGTCTTCGTAGCAGTTAGACCTTCTAGCGATTGAATTACGAATTTCAGAATAATTTCTGTTATCTACTTTACGTTTAAGGATTTTGTTCCCAAACCTCTAGGTCCTACTCTTGTCGAGACACAGCCGCTCCGTACGCTTATCGGGACACCTTGTCTGTTATTTGAATTTTAAAATTTTATAATAATTTATAATTTTTATTTCTCAGGGTCTTTTTTGCTTGGTTTCAAATCTTCAAAAGTTAAATAAATAAATAAATTTTATACTTATATTTTTTTATCTTACAATGATTTATCTCTCTCTTCAGGTTCACTTACACTTCTTAAGAAAATTTGAAATTCTATTTGCACTTAACTTTTTCTACTTTTAAAATTTTAAATTACTGATAATCAAATTTCCAAAGTTTCAATTAAATTACAATTTATTTAAATTTTCCAATACAATATTTATATTAGTTTTCTTTCAAAACAAAATAAATTTCCTCTTCACTTAACTACTCTTAAATTTCTATCAAATTATGTTACAAAACTGTTCACCATTCATATAAGTACAACTATTATGATTACTCTAAATTTCGAAAAACTTTTATTATCATTGATTGACTAACCTTTTTTTTATGATTTTCTTTTAAATAATGTTTAAAAAACTCACTGTTGTTGGTTCCCTAATTCCTTTCTTCTTATTGTTGACCTGAATTTCTCATGCTGGTTTGCAAATTTATTTTCTTCCAATATTTTTGATTTTAAATTTTCATACCATTAATTCCCATTATATTCCTTTTACCGAATATTTATAAAACTATTTTTATTACTGGTAAAATTCTGCCACTCAATTGAATGTCTCGTGCTGGTTTGCAATTTTATTTCTCCCAATAATTTTGATTTTAAATTTTCATACCCATTATCTTCCTTTTATCGAATATTTATAAAATATTTTCAGTTCGTCGCTCCAAAGAAATTCAAATTAAAATTTTAGGTTAATGTTGTCTTTCTGACATGGAACACTAAATTTGTTTTATATTTCATAGGACATTGATTTCGTTGTCATGGAAACTGAATTTATGAGAATGAATTTTAAAACCGCTCTGCTCGAAGGTTGACGATGAAAAGAGAAATTGTCACTGTCAGATTTCCTATTTATACAATTTATTTTGCTACCTGCTATTTCCATTTCCGTTTATATTTATTTTATTAATTTCCAACTATTATCCCTTTAAATCATATCAAAAAAACTAAACAAATTTCAACTTAAATTTTAATACCTTTTACCCTCATTAATTTTACCCAAATCATTTACTTATATTTTCAAAAACATTGAGTTGACATTAGTCACCTGTTGGCCACCAGTCATTTAACAGGTACTTTATAAAAATTGGATTTTATTAAAATTTAGACTTTATATCTTTTGAACTATTTACTTTTTTTTATACTATGCTCTACGCTCCATCTATTACTATAAATTTCTTTACTGTTGCATCAAGTTCTGAAGACTTATAATGGTTTTTATAATTTGACATTTTGATCCTCTGTTTACTAAAGAATTTATGTATTTAAAACTTGATTTTGATCTAAAATATGTTTTATTCGGTGTTATCATGGCCTAATATGTGATCTATACATGTTCTACAAATTATACTATGATTTTTACAACTGAATTTAACATTTTGATGTTTGACCTTATTATGAGTTTTTGCATATATTTCTTTATGTAAGTATTAATCTTTTATTAAAATTTCCATGATATTAATATCTAACTTTATATGCCACCTTTTATCCTTGCAACAATTTGCTTTTGAAACGTTTTTACATTGATTATATTTTTAATTTATCTCTATCTTATAATATGATTCCTTATTTATTTACAAATACTTGTCACTACATTTTTACAATTTTGATTCCTGCAATTTCCTTTTTTATATATGTATGCATTTTATTTACATTATCCCATTTATTTAACTATTCAAATTGTTAAAGTTTTTATATGATTTCATATCTATTTAAATCCATTACAATATATATGTCTAGTCGTAGACTTTCACGGATGAAACAATATGAAGAAACATTTTTCCAGGAATACATCTGTTCGTTATTTTGATTCATGTTGAACATTCACCGTGACAACGCATTGAGAATGCCAAGTGAGACCTTGGCGAAACGTCTGCAACATTTAAATATGAATCAAAATAACGAATGGATGTATTCCCGGATAAATATTGGATATCTAACAGTTTAGCATTAAGAACATCCAAATCTCTTCTGACATCAGGTATGGCTTCTCGAAATAGGGCACAACTAGCTTTTCATAAAATATCTTGTTGTACTGAACCGATTTTATAAATTTGTTCACTAATAAAAAATTACTCTATGAACAACACAAGGTATTGCTGAGAACTTGGCGGGCACAAATAATTGATTTACACTACAAATAAATATTATTTATTTTGAGACAAGTTGACAATAAATATACCACTAGAACTTTTTTAGGCTGCAGACTATTCTTCATTTGAACGCTATTGGATTCACTACTAAACTCTACTGACTACTGCGGCACGTCGTCTTATTACGAGTACATTCACAGTGGAAAGTTCTCGTAGTAATCACGTCTTTCTAACGAATATCATTTATTTTCTCCAAAACGACTGAAAATTCCGGAATATTTTTATCATTAATTGTGCGTCCAGGGAAATAGTTCTTAGTCACCAATTTGTTAATTTCGAGTGGTCGTTTTTATTATAGATTCCTTTCTAGTAGCGTAAAACATTAAACATTGTACCCCTTAATTCCGAGGTAGAGAGCCATTCCAAGCTGGTATGAGTTTTTGAAGGCTTGCCTTTGCTCTTCTGGGGATTGTATTACCAGAACTTATTTCCTTCTTGGAACTCGACTGAATTTGCCTTCAAATAGTAACATGTTACCGCAGTATAGGCAGCACTACTCTTCATTTGGGAGCTAGTTTTCTCTGAAACTCCTAGATGTCGAATCTCATTTCGCGTTAAAATGATGAACTCATTAACGTCCCTTACCTTTCATTCTTGAACATTAAATAATTTGATTTTTGGCTGAATCAAATTATCAACCCAATCTAGTATTCTTCTCCTAACTTATTTTTTAGTTTTTTTAAAGAACGTGTTCATTTTCACAACGTAACTACAATTTACTTACAGCCTTTTATGTAAGGTCAAATACGATTATATTTCTCTGTAAAGCATATTTAAGTAACACTTCCAGGCTCGATGATTAAAATTCCGCTCTTCCACTCTTTTGACCGTAGTGTCAGTAAGATTTTCAGTAACTGAGTTGTTGGAAGTTATTGAAAAAATAGGGATCAGGTTATATATTAAGAGTCGCTTCGTTTTCAGGAAATCAACAAAATAACATCCAATACAACATAAGCATACAAGTTGCTTTTCGTTTTAATAAACATTCTAATTACCTATTTTGGATGTTCATTTGAGTTTTTACTTCTCACAATGGTTTCTGAAAAAGACAGATTGGTTAAGTAACTGAAAATCAACTAGTTTTCCTGTATAATATATTAGGATGTATTTTTTGTTATACTTATCTGTTTGATGTGACGTTTCGATTCCTCATCAGGAATAGTTGTTTTTTGAACTGATTTATACATACTCGTAGCTTGACTTTTAGACATTATCAATTGATTGACTTGACTTTGAAGCTTCGTTTTTGACGTTTATTTGCCAGGAGCTGTTGCCATGATACCGGTATCTCTACAGAGGGTGTCCCAATTTCTCCATTATTAACCAACATACAGACACCTTTTTTTTTCTTTTTTTGGTGTGCTCTCCTTTAAGTAATATTTTCGTCTTATTTCAGTCCATTTTGTGTATAGCATTATCCATGAGTACATGGTTTGCCAATTTTGATCTTTCTATATGTCTTCATGAGACGTTGTATTATTTGTTTTTAAAATCGTATTTACTTGGTATTTATCTCCAATGCATTTTATTTTTTCAGATAGACCGGAAACATAGGGAATATGGTTTATAATTTTTAATATCAGTTTGTGTGTTATTATTTAAATTGAAAGTACTGTGTGTGGTTTGTGTAGTTTTTGGTTTCTTTGTTTTTTCTCGATTTGGTAATTTTTTTGTTAACGAGATTTATTGGGTACTAGTTTTGTTCTAAAATTTCATTTATCAAAGGTAACTCTTTCCCAAAAACTTCCTCTGTTGATGGTCCTGCTTTTGCTCTCTCATGTAAGGAATCATTGACTCCTTTTGTCACGTTTAAGGAATGATTTGAATAGAAATTCAAGTATCTATTTGTATGTGTTGGTTTTCTATAAATGGTTGTGGTAAAATTGTTGTTTGATCGCTCAACCAACACGTCCGAAAATGGAAGTTTATTTATTTCAACAGTAAATTTAATTGGGAATTGACTATTGACTGTTTCTAAAAATCAGTATAAGTTGTCGATGATATCTTCCCATATTGCAAAAATATCATCAACGTAGCGCCACCATACTTTAGGTTTGTTGTAGAATTAAAAATAAATGTTTCCTCAAAGTATTTCATAAACATATTGCTTACTATGGATGACAAGGAAGAACCCATAGCCATTCTAAAATCTTTTCTGTGAAAACCTTCTTCATAATGAAAATATGTTGTTTTTTAACAAATTTCTATAAGCTTTATTAGTCATTTAGAAACTATTCTAATTACCTGTTTGCGATATGTAAAAGTTCATATTATATAGTAAACATTTTACATTAGCACTTCTGAATAATATTTGAGTTTAAAGTATCCTATTTTTAGATTCCTTAAGAGCGGAGTTCAGAGCACATACTCATGGAGTGCAATGCACAGTAATTAATGACTTTAGAGCTTATTGGCTACGTTCGTCTGCTAGGTGGGGATTGGTAGATCCATCGAAGCGCTCATACTGGAAAGTATTCAACCTCATGTTGGATTTATTGCCTAGGTATGTCATATGTTGGATTTTATACAAATTTGGGCCATTCTAGGTGTTGTGTGCCTAAATACAATTATACGGAAGTTAATAGTACTCGTAGTTTAATCGCTTCTTTAGTGTAGTAAATAAATTGCCCCAACGCGAAAAATGGATTGCAGCAGTGAGAAAAACAATGTAAATGTAACCCTAATTTTTAGATGAGTTGAATATAAACTAATTTATTTTAGGGCTGAACACAATGATCTTTCATTGCATAGGCAATCACAAAAGATGTTAATAACTCTTGTCACTATTGGCCTGGAAAATTCTATTAATACTGTGATCACATAGTAAATTATAATTATATTGAAATACGCTTGGAAAGTGACCCAAGTTTGCGGGATAACTTTCAGATAGCGTTGTCCATCCTTCCTATACTCAACATGGTAACCATGATTTGATCCAGAGGGAAAGTATATTATGCCGTAAGAAGTTTTTTACAGTGGCGGCGGTCCTTTTTTTATTTTTTAAAACCTTTAGTAATTTCGAATTGGTATTTAAAATCTACCGTACAGCATACAGGATCTCATCAGTTTGGCCAAGAAATCAAATGTAAAATCACTATGATTTATCATTTATTTAATTGCTATTGTTAAAAAAACAATTTATTTCAGTGGGATTAACCTGTCGATTCAATCAAATGCAATATTATGAAGGGACATTAAGTACAAAAACCCAAGTTTTTAACTGCGTTTTTTATTATATTATTACTGACAAATTCAGTCGATATATTTTTGTGATGCTTTAGTCAAATATATAAGAAATTTTGAATTTTGAAGAAACTGTTGCGTTCCTTCGCACTAATATCAGAGAAGGTGGATTGGTATTCGCAGCAGCCATTTCTAAATCAAAACTACAATATGGACTTATAGACTTGTCACCATTTAGGTAGAAGTTTTGGGTAGGATATCCACCAGCTTGATATGTTATCATATAGTTATTTTCCTCACAACCATTATAATGCATGTCCATGAAATATCTAAAGAAAATTACAAAGTTTAATAAATTGTATGCAATAAGTAATGGTGCATAATTACTATTATGGTTTTATGGTTTAACTAGTAATAGTGGTCGCCCAATGGTCGAAATTCGACCCTATTTCATGAAATTGTAAAAAGTATATTTTTATAAGAAACACAGTTGTGGAGAAATCGGAGAAGTAGATGTAATGACTAAAATTGTTCACTCATATTGACAAATCTATTGAAATAAAAAGTAAATAAAAATGTAACCAAATATCGGTATTTGAAATATTTTTGACAAATGACCCCCCAAATTTTCGGCTGGAAACGCTCCTGGCAAAATATTCGATATAATAATTGGAAGATTGTTCTTTGTAACGTAAAAGTTTTCGTCATTTGCGGTTTTAATCAAGTTCAGGAATATTAAAGAAAAGAGAGGACCAACAGACCTAGGAGAACTTAAATACTTAATACATTCTCTATTGTCCGCTGTCTGACAATTTTTTACAAAACATCTTTGGGAAGGTTGTGATAATAATATATTAATCAAATAATTAAATTCACATTAAAAACACAATATTTAACATGAAAGTTATTGTAAAAAGTCCTAAATATCAATACTGATCTACTACATTGACTATTTTACCACTACACAATAAGAACGCTTGCATGCCACTTCCAGAAGTGCATGCTCTAATTATATAACAGCATCTAACTATTGCTCCCTCCATATATAATTACTATATAATGTTTTGAGTTTTGACCGTCTGGCACGCTGGAGGCGGCGGCACTGACAGTTGTTTGGCGTTGACATTCTGGATGTAAATAATGAATTTTTATTATATTTTATTTAATGAATGAACCAATATTATAAATTAATATTAGCATTCTACACTGAAGGTCGTCAGTAGTTACTAAATAAAACAAAATTGAAGACAAAGGAGAAAATGGTACCGAACCGTTTTGTCTTTGCCTATTTATATATAGATTCGGCATATTAGAAGACATCGTGAAGTTTGAAATGAGAACACTATCGCTGGAGAAATTTCTCCAGTCAAAGTTTTCATTTGTTGGTGATTACTTCTCATTAGTTGCAAAGGATATAACCGCAAATTCATTATTTCGGGCTAAAAATGATAGAATAAAAAATGCATCTTGTTAACGCACAGTGTGGTATGGTTGGTGTAACCGCAGAAGAGATCAAGTAATCATACTTTTACGAAAATAATAAAGAAGACATGCTGATGTGTATACCGAACAATTATACAATTTTTTTCAGTCACAAGTGGAGAAACATCGTAAGTTGTTGATCCATCAAGATGGGGCCACAGCTCGTAAAGTATACCAAAGTATAGATGCCTTGAGAAATATTTCAATCGGATAATAATATTAAAAAAATATAATGTCAAATTGTGATTTACGAAATTTGTCATTACGAATCCTTTTAATTTTTTTCTCGTTCATTTGTGTTAATACCATTGAAAACGGGGTCTGACTTAGACTTTTACACGTTGGGACTTCTTCAAATATACAGACTTTCAAGTTTATGTGGTGTTATTCCCAAAGAAATCAGGAAAAATAAAAAAGTGTTTGCTCTGTTTACAAGCACCGAACTCTTATGCGGTTTTGCCACCTAAAAGGTAAGGTGTATGGCAATGAACTAACAACAATCAGAAACTTATTACCAATATTCGAAGTTGCCATCTGAAATTCCTAGAGCTACAGAAAATGTTTAGAATAGAGCTCTAACATGGGGCCATTTCTCAAATTTTATTTCGAATATTAAATAAAAACACATTTTCAAATTAAATATTAAATGTTCCTATTTACAAATACTAAATAATCTTAAATAAAACATTGCGAGAAATTTTCACCAACATAAGCCATATGCATACAGTCAAAAAATTAACTAATTAATTGTAAAATAATTCAGCAAGTTGTTAGAGGTTTAAGAACTATGTCTGAAACAGATCTACCCATAATAAGAAATTACTGTCCAACCCTAATTTGAGAAATTTCAAATGCTATTTAGATCAGGGATGCCATGACACAGGCCTACCCCATTCTAAAAACTTGTTATGAAACACGTCTTTTAGACTATATCGAGGATAAATAGAAAATTTATTCTGTATCTACACTATAAAATGTTTTAGAGTAGAAAAATTATTACCCTGTAGATTCTCCTAACCATTTGGCATGCCCAGTAGCACCTTAAGAGGTAATATAGCTATTATGAATGTATATGTATAGGGTGTCCCTACGAAACCGAACCTATTTTGAAAATCGGTAAAAACATGTCAAAATATTTACGAAGAGGGGCATTTTTGGCCATACTAAACGTTAATTAAATTGCACCTAAATCACCCGAGTGCCAGTTGTTTAAAAAGAAATTCAACGGTGTGTCGTTTTTTATATTTAATCAACATTTAAGAAATTTGCGAATTAAAACGTGATTCCTGGATATTTTTGTTATCTCCGATGTTATTGACGAATAATAATTAAAATAGATAATTCGTTTATAATTTTAATTATAAAGAAAATGGACGGACAATTGATTTTAAATCATTTTATTATAATAGATGTTCGAAATGGTCTCCATCTACTGCAAGAGAGTAAAATAATCGTGCCTCAATTTCATTGCGCACATTGGAAAAACCATCTGGAGTAATTCGACCACATTCTTCTTTGATACGATGTCTTAGATCATTCTTTGACTGCTAGGAGTGGCATACGCGCGGATTTTCAAATGTCCCCAAAGAAAAAATTCAGGTGGTCAGATCTGGTAATTTTGCTGGCCACTCGATGGTCCTCGTCTTCCAATCCTTCTATCAGGAAATCGATTATCCAGAAACTCTCTAGCTGGCAAGGCATAATGTGGTGGGGTACAGTTGTGCTGAAAAACAAGTTCGTCTTCTACTACATGATCATCTGCCTCCAACATTTCAGTTATTCTTGGATCTATAGCGTTTGTAAGTAAGTTTTACTACTTACCTCTATTGGAAGTTATATGATCACCTAAGATTACTGCCACAGATTTAGTTTTAGAGGTCCCTGAGTATGAGTCTCTCTGAATAACCGTGGATTAATGTTACTCCAGTATCGGCAGTTACGACAATTTATCTCATCTTTTAAATTAAACGAGGTTTCGTCAGAGACGCAAGTATTGCATGAAAAATTAGGATTGTTGTTTATCTGACCGGACAAAGTTTCACAGATTTTTATTCTTTTGTTAAAGTTGTTTTCATTTAATTCTTCTGATTTTATAGGAATGGAACTTATTACGTTTCAAAATTCTATCTACACTGCTTGATGGACATTTATGTTTTTTACAAACAAAACAATTTTGTTATATGAGAAGAGATACACAGTTGCGCACCTCAAAAACTACACATCGAAATAGCACACTTCATCAAACAGGCTATATGATATGTGTTATAATAAAATGACTTAAAATCCATTATCAGTTTTATTTTCCTTGTCGTCATAGCAAAAATTATAAGCTTATTATTTATTTTAATTATTATTCGTCAATAAAATCAGAGATCAGAAAAATTCCCAGGAATCACATTTTAATCTTAAATGAGCCACCTAGAATATCTTGGTTATTATCAAAACTATTGCAACAAGATAAAGCAGGTCGATTTTTGTTTCGATAGGGATTTTTTTTTGTGTTGAATTAGCGCTTGCGCGATTCGACATAAACAGGCCAATTCAGTGACCTTGAGATTTGAGATAGGGAAAATAGGTGTTGTCGTATATCATTTGAAAGTCCTTTTTACGGACTATACCGTCATAATATTTTTTTATTGAAATTCTTGTTCATGTAACAGAAAACCTAACGGAATATTAAATTAAAAGTTTTTACTGCATGGAAAAGTACAAAAAAGAGTTCTTGTATATTACGCTCTTAAACCATCCTGTTTCACTGCTGCACCCTGTGATAACACACAGTACAAGAAAAACATTAAATGTAAACATTCATTTTTTTATAATATTTTATGCTGATACTTACAGCAAGTTTGTCTATCTCTTCTAACCTTTCAAGTTATTACTTTACTAATTTGTTGAAAATTTAAAAGATAATTATGGTATATAGATTGCAAGAACGTGTTGAGCTGGGTTTTTAACCAAACGTAACATTCGTCATAAATATGTATTGGAGTTGATTTTAAAATTTGTTTAGACGGATTCAGTAATGACTAAAAAAAATGATGAAGGGGTAGCTGTGGCTACATTGGGCCATGTCCAGCTTATACGAAACAGCAAATCTCTGCAGCTTCCGGTATTAGCAAAACTAACGTATTTAGAATTTTGCATAAGTACAAATTCCATCCGTACAAAATTAAATTACTTCATGAAATGAATGAGGATGATTGGGATCGAAGGCAAGAGTTTTGCGAATTATGACCCAGCATATGATTGAAAACCCGAATTTCTTGTACAGTGTTTGCTTTTCCGATGAGTGCACTATTTCACTTCATGGGGAGGATAATCGACATAACTGTAGATTTTTGGAGCGATACAAATCCTCATTTATTTCGAGAAGCTCATAGTCAACAACCGGTAAAACTAAAAACTAAAACGTTTGGGCAGGGATTTTGGGAAATCATCTAATTGGACTCCTGTTTATTTCTGGTAATTTAAATGGTGAAATTTATCACAATATATTGGAAAATGAAATTAATGCACTGATAATAGAAAAATTAGAAAATGATCCACTACTAAATGAAGAGTAATTGCATTTCTAACAAGACTCCTTCTCACTACGCCGCACCAGTTCGTCAATATCTCGAGTTGGAATACCCTGGTCACTGGATTGGAAGAAGAGGTCCTATAGGATGGCCTGCCCGATCACCTGATCTGAACCCTATGTTTTTTTTGTGGGGACATGTTAAATCATCATTGTCAATGGAAGAGACTTTCAACATTTGCTTCAGAAACATTGTATTGTAATGTAAATTCGTTTTTATTTTTGAATACTCTTTTATTATTACAAGTAGAGAAATTGCAATAAAAAAAATTATTATGATGTCCGTTAAAAAGGCTTTCAAATGATATACGACAACACCTATTTTCCTTATCTCAGATCTCAAGGTCATTGAATTGGCTTGTTAATGTTGAATGCGCGCAAGCGCTAATTAACCTCAAAAAATTTCCCCCTCGAAACAAAAATCCACCTGTTTTTTTTATTGCAATAGTTTTGAAAATAACCAAGATATTCAAGGTGGCTCTTTTGATATATATATATATATATATATATATATATATATATATATATATATATATATATATATATATAGATATATATATATATATATGTATATATATTACATGATTTCCCGGAAACGATCTAATACATTTAGTGCCCGCGAAAACTTAAAAACAAATATATGTATATATATATATATATATATATATATATATATATGTATATATCTGTGTGTGTGTGTGTTAGGTGGTTTCCGGGAATTCATCGGCGTAGTTGATAACTGATTCCTGCCGGGATCCATGGTAAAATGACGACGTTTCGTCAGAATCACATCTTACATACTGTAAGATTTTCTTTCTCCGATTGAGGTTCTCAAAAATTGACTTTGTAAGTTTTAAACTTCTCTATAAATGTTTGTTGAATATTTTATGGTATAGTCTATAGATTTCACGTTATAAAGGAAAAACTAAAAAAATGCTTACTTTTTTTAGTGTAATTGTTTAAAAAACCGACTTTTGTTATGGATTTTGGTTTTTAATAGTGTTCATTCGAATGAAATATTTTCGATCATTCGATTATGAAAATTATGGAATAAAAGTATTCGAATGAAAAATAATCGAATATTTCACTCGATACATTCACCGAATTATGAGCGAAAAGGACGAGCGATACTGCATTCGAGTTATAATCCGAATGATTTCCTTGCTATTCGAGAGGTGCTTTTCTGCCATTTGGCGTTTATTATCTAGTTTACGTCTTTCATTGGACAGAAGAAATATGTAAATACTGTATTTTTAGGGTACGGTGCAATTATTGCAATGCAAAGTAATTTGGTGATTTGTCTGTTAATGTAGATTAAGGAACATTATACTGTTGTTTGCATTATTAATAATAGTATCTTCACACATAGATTTTAAATTAAATGAACATTTAGGAAAAATTTGATAGCATAATTTTACCTAAATTTTAATGTTCACACACAGGACAGCCGCTGACACATAGCAAAGGTTAAGGATCTGAGAATAAAACAAGCGAGAATCGTTAGAATCATAAACGAACCATCCGAGTGATGGGTCAGTCGAGCCATCATTCGATTAATAATATCACTCGAGTTGTAATAATCGATTATTAATATCATTCGATTATGCCCATCACTAGATTTTAACGACTCACTCTTCAAAACATGATACTGGTGATTTTTCGGTTGCTCTAGTGACTGCAGTAATTTGTTGGAATGGCAGAACATCCCGCACAGGAAAACCCAGAAACCGAAGCATTGACTTCGTCAATGGCATTAATTTTATACAGGAAGACAAAATTAGAAACAGGTACCGATTCTATCCTGAGGAAAGAAGAAGAATAAAAATATTAAACATTTCAAACACTAACCCTGTCTTTATGTTTTGTATAGTTACTGTGCCATTATTGTTCGATATAAGCAACCAGTGCTGATCCGAAAGGGCCTTATATTCACTTAAAGTAATATTATATTCTGTTAAAGTAACGTCATTGAATTGTACATTCAGAGTTCCATCTAGAGCTTTTGTTGTGTTTCCATACAAAATCTTCACCATAGAGTAAACAGGTCTCTGCATACCTAAAAATTAAAATTTATTTAATGTCAATCTCTTTCTGTAATTAGTTAAATTTAAAAATAAATGTCAGTTAGCTTTCGTTCATACAATGAAAACAATCCGAAATGACAGACTTGACTAAAAGCGAAAAGACACTGGCAACTTCAAAGAAAACCGATCCAGTAGTATTTATTTTTGCTCATAAAAACATAGAGTTTTCATTTTATATATAAAATGCCCATTTTAATTAAATTTTAGATATTTTAACCTTTTTAGATTAATATAAATTATTATTCGAAAAATTATTATTTAAGGTAAATGAACACATATCAGAATCACGATATCCTTCAGAGACATTTCATACTCCTGAAAACATAAAAAAAACATTGTAAGTACAAGTAGAATCTTATCTTTTGAATATCCTTTACAAATATTGTTAATGACGAAATAAACTAATTTAGTTGCAGACTTGCCTTATTAAAGTTTACTGTAGATGTTTATCTGCTAAGATAAAACATTTAAAAAAATGTAACCGACTTCCACCTATAACTAAAAAGCTAAAAATAATTATAACAAAATACAACTCTAGCAAATCAATAACACATTCAATGTTGTTAGGTACCTACCCAGGAAGTAAAAATAGTAAACATTAAAAGGTACTCATTCTGTACAAATTAATTACCTACAAATCTAGTATATTTTTAAAATCGGTGCCAAGCAACAATAAAGTTTGATGAAGTAGTAGATGAGTACGCAATGAAGGATTTTAGATTTTCTTGGCACCGACTTCAAAAATATACTAGATTGGTAGGTAATTAATTTGTACAAAATGAGCACTTTTTAATGTTTACATTTTTTACTTCCTGGGTAGGTAACTAACAACACTGAATGTGTTATTTATTTGCTAGAGTTGTATTTTGTTATAATTATTTTTAGCTTTTTAGTTATAGGTTATATATTTTTTAATGTTTTATTTTCAACTTTTTAGTTTTTTTGAAGTAAGGTAGTTTTCATTCCTTATTTGTTATTTTGAATGTATAATCTTAATAGACAAGACCAGGTAACATTAAAAGCTTGAACATTACACAATGATACATTTTAATTTAAATTGACAGGTAAATGTTTACGAACAAAATGTACTAGTACGCGTTGACTTAATTAGCCCTAAATATATTTATGCCTTATGGACCACGCCATGTAACTTTTTTTCTACTTTTTTTGACAACTCTGTATAACAATAGATAATTCCACTCCACCCTATGTACCGACCATTCTGTACCTAAGACTGCCCAAGGACAAGCATACATTTGTTAGCTGCCTTCTGTAAACTATAGGACGGAGTAGAATCCCTCCCATATTTACGGAGTCAAATCCGTTCTATATTTCAACCATAGTATATGACTCCTTGTGGGCTACGCCATAAATTGTTTTTTTTTAACATTTGAAATTATCGCCCTGTGTAACATTAATTCCTCTCCACACTTTATGCAACTTCTTATGGGCTAAAAAATTAGTATTTTTTTAATATTACTGTATAAATATAATTCAATTACGTCCATATCATATAACAGTTTATTAATCACCCTATATAATTTTAATTTCACATTTTTTCCAACATTTTTATACCACCAAATATCCACTCCACCCTACATTCCAACCATGCTGTATATACGGGTGCCTATGGACCAAAATCATTCTACTCCGTCCTATATTTCAATCATCATATAAATGCAACTCCTTCTATCACTTCCTTTATGATTTTGTTTGATATAACTAAACACCCTGTGTATAAACGCACCAAATAGCAGTCTAGAGTTTGACATGTGTTATCACTGAATTTTCTATTAGGCCGGGAAAATGTGACAACCAAAAGCACCGTCTTCGCAAAATGGAAAAAATTTCATTTAAACAGGTATTTGCCTGATATACAAACAAAACGAGCTTGGTACTCATTGATTTAAGGAGCCAAAAATACTATGCTTTACTACCTATATGCTTGAGATGTACAGAGAAAATTCTCAAATTCGCAATTAAAACTTCCGGTGCCTAAAATTCCCGCACTATTACGTTGTAATTAAAATATTTATGATGAAATGTCCGTTATGTCATTCGATGAAATTTTTGATAAGAATTTTGGTATTTTCTGCGATTTTCTGCAAAACTGCAAGTTGCACGTCGCAGAACAGTATTCGAGATCACCTAGGGATCTTCCTTAATAGATTAAACTATACACATCTATAAGGAGTTTTCGAAAAATCGAGCAAAACGTTAGGGATATTGGTCGATTTCCATGCACGCATGTCTTCATTCACAAATTTCATCACTTTACCAATAGAATTCTTTTCCCAAATTTGAAGTTTCACCAATCCGGATATATACTCTATAAAACAAGACCATATACATCCAAAACGGTTCACCATAGGAGAAGAAATCAGGTAAGATACAAACAAAAAAAAAACGTGACGTATTGATAACCTTCTCATTTTTGGAAGTCGGTTAAAAAAATTGAATAGAAAATAATTAATCTTACTTGCATAATCAGTAATACAGACTAAAACTGAAAAATAAAGAAGGCTACGCATGATTTCAATTCGAGATCACTATTGAATTTGGCCAACAGACTTTAATATAATGTTTGCTTTATCTTGAAGTACTTCAGAAATTGATTTTAGAGATAATCTATCAGTGTTTGCACAAACTTCAAGTAAATTATATACAAAAAAATGTGAAACTATGATGCTTAACAAGAGTGGAACGTAAAATAAAATTTATTTATAATTATTTGTATTGAAATATATGAAAGGAGAATTGTCAATCCATTGAAAGCAACACAATATATTATTTCTAGTCGAGAACGTTCATCAGTGAATTATATATGTATTTAGTACATATAACTAAATATATTATTGTATTGCGAAATATATTTCGATATCTGAATAGTACTTGGGTGACCGAGCTTCGATCTTAAATTCAAGCTTTCATATAAATGTGGGTTCATATTGTTATAAACTCAGTGTGTTCAATTACTTAATTAAAAAAAAGGCTCATATACACTTCACTTTCTAGAACTTTTATTCACACGTAAACATACAATATTCTCAACCGCTGATTCTAATTCAATAACATCGAAACCATAACAAAAGGTAAACTACTGCGATGATCGGTCGTTCCTTTTATAATCTGCATGGAATTCTTCCAGCAAATTTCGAGGGTCATCTTCCCGGTTGTTGAGTCTTTTCTAGATTTTCTAGCACGATCGAACTTGAGGATATTCTTTTTTATATATACTTCAGTCGACTTGAATTGTTTACGTTACTTTAGCCAGGGACGGGCTAGATAATTTTACAACAATATATCCAAACAATCACACATTTGCTATGTAATCTAATTGTTTCCAAGACGAAATGAATCAGTTTACTTTCAGTTCTGTAACATTTTATAAAGACACAAACTAAGGAACCTCCATTTTCATTTTAACTGACAATTAACGTAACATATTTTATTAAATATAGGGGCATGAGGATTAGAGTGCTAAATAATATTATATCCAAGAAATATTTTATAAAAAATTGCAATATCAATTACACTATCAAATATCTTTGACAAAAATGTTTTATAAAAGATTTGAGAGTATAATCCTAAATTTTCTGTGTTTGGCTGAACCACATTAGGATAATTATAATTGAAAATTTTTTGACCTTTTAAAAAAAGTTGAGAAGAAAGCTTTAACTAATTTTTGTTTCAGTTCGTCTATTTCGCTCAGAATACAGGATTTGCATAAAAACACTGCACAACTAATAACGCTTTTTACTTGATGTTATATGTAACAATGTACCGATATATTCCACAGGAAACTAATTACATTGCATTCTATATTTTATTTCTAAATATAAAAATCTAATTAGATAAATAAATTTACCACACTATTTTCAGGCCAGTCTGATCATTCAACTATAAAACTAGTGGTAAGAAATAATATAATAATTACTTTGATTTATGACCAGCTGACTAGCATTTTGTTGTGTTTTTCACTCATTTGTCTTGCAATTTAACTGAAAAGAAAATTTTCTTATCTAAAATAAAATAAAAATTATCTTGTTGCTTATCAGCTCCAACAAATGCCCTAGGTCGCTTGACCAACAGAATTATTGTAGATATGAATAGTCCAGCAGCAATAATTTCTGAGAAATTGATTGATTATTTTGAAGATAAATCTTTTGAAATTTTTTCATAGAATCGAAGATCGCGAATCTTACTGAAGTTCAATGTTTTTTTAAGTGTACTTCAGTATAATATTGATGATTTTTTTTTTCAAATTTCTATTTGTTTTGCCGGCGCACCCAGTTTTTATACAACCATATAAGTCTGCCTTGCAAGGAAAATGATTAAAAGTTATATCAAACTAGATCAACATGCGTAATTTGTCAATTTTAATCTGCATCATTGGCTGTGCTAGTAAGTTTTTTCTTTTTTCTGTATAATAGTAGGTTTATAATAAATTTGTTTAGTAACAGCAAAAAATATTTATAGTAAAACTGTTCTCAATCTGAATTCAGGTTCCTTTATTATAGTTCAGATTTGCATCTTTTCAAATACGTTTGAAGGATGTTCCACTGAATTATGACTTGTTCTATCTGGTTACCCAAAAACAAGTTGTAGTGCCACTTGTGTGTCTTCCTGTCTTCTGTTTAACTGTTCGTGTGCTTTCATTTATTTTCAAGTACTTTTTCGGTGTTTATGATGTTGATACTCTATTTTCTGGATTGCATTCCTTTGTACCCAAAACAACAGAGATTTGACATGTTTATATAACCTGGGCGACTTTTTTGGAATTTTTATTCTATAAATTACAGAATAACAGCGATGACAGGAAACTGCTCCCAAAATAGGATCCCTTTGTGCTCTTTTTTCTGAAATTCATAGCTGTCGAGCATCTTGAACTTTAATTTGACAGTCATAGATTAATATTTTTTTATGTTGTTGAATAACTTTCCCTGTAACAGCATGTACAGTTTCATTCGTCAAATTTAAAAAATATGACTAATTATTAAATTCTGTTATTCTTAAGGTATCATACCGTTCTGCTTTTTATCACAGTAGATTTATCTGCATGCTGCCCAGTTTTCATATTAAATGTTTGACATTCAAAATCGTGAATGTTATGACAAATTGTTACTTGAAGTTCATTTTAGTTGCTCAGAAGCCTGTTTACGCACCAGTGAAAATTTTGGTTGGAGAGTCAAATAATGCACTGGATGGAACACAGCCAAATGTTGCCATAACCTCATATGACGCGGTTCCAGGTCACCAGTGGTTACTTATATCTAACGATGACGGGACCGTGTGCTTACGAAATTGTAGGACTGGGTAAGTTTTTCAATGTTATGGAAGGTTTTAAACAATCATTGCTGTAACACCACTTTGAAATTGTTTTTTAAGGTTATTTGTGGCATCGTCTATATGTTTTTTAAGAAAATAGTACCACATTTACAACAACAAGCTATAGATATCTTTAAAAAATCTTATATGATTGTTGCCAAAAAACTACAAAAAAACATTTTGTAAGTGTTCGTATTCAAGTTTATCTCAAACTAAACAACCATGTTTTGCAACCTGATCTAGCTGAAGTACCAATAGTTAAAAGCTTTGGGATTGGGACCATGTTTAAAATTTAAAAATATCACATCAATTGTAAACAATGAACAATTTGATTGAAATATGCATAAAGGAAAATTGTATCTTTTTAGTTCTTATAATTCCCTTTCTTGATTAAATGACAATATGTTCCACATTTTTTTTCCATAATAAAAACGGAAGATTAAAATTTAAAAGTCCTTACAAAGGTCTAAATTCGAAGTCAAAGAATTTTATTTGTCTTTTAGTTTAATAAATACATTAAAATTGCAATAACAAAAAATCTGCTTATTTTTTATGCAGTGATTTAGGAAATAGTTCCTAAAATATAAATTTAGAAAAACATTCCTAAAGGTAGATTTGCTTTCGACGTGTTATAATCGGTTACGATTTTTTAGATTTAGACCTGGTCATATTATTATTAATTATTTTATTTATACATATTTTTACAACCATATACCTAAACAAATAGTTGACGCTTTGGGCTCACTGAAGACGCTTTTTCCAGGAATATATGTGTTACAGCAGACACAGTCATTTTTTAAATTTATCTGAAGAATTCCGAAATACGGATTACCATGAATCAGAATGTGCCTCAAAATTTACATTCGGTCTAAGATAATAATACTTTTAAATAGGTAGAATATTTCTTGAACGCCATTACCCACTCTGTTGGATTCAGTTTACATTATAAATTTGTTATTACAGTGTTAAAGATTAATATGGTTGAAGAAAGCTTCTTGTCCATGTAGTCAGCTGACAAGAGCGTCATCAACTTAAACATTTGAGAAATACTGTTTCAAAAGCTTTAAAGATATTGGCTGTGACAGCCGATAGTGGCGAGACAATGTGACTGGAGGTGTTGGAGGTTACCAGTCATTCGAAATTAATAACCGCAATAAAAATGAATTCACCGAATAAACAAAACGTTTAGCAAAAACGTATTTCTAGTTTTACGAATGCGGATAAAAACAGTACTGAGGATGCCGTTCCTTTCGAGACTTGGTAATCGTATACGTTAGATGGAGAACAATTAAGACTGACTAGGACAGGGTATAAATGCGGCACGAGCAGTACAGTAGATAGCTGATGTACGTTTGACGCATCTCTTTCAGTCTAAGATAAGTGTGGGTTACTGATTGGGAATTTTTGGCCTGGAAGTAAAGAAGTATTATTTCCGGTGTTAAAATTGTTTTTTAACTCAGAAAATCTATAAAAAATTAAATTAATGAGTGTTTCACACTTTCCTATCTTTGATCAAACACATATTATGAAATTTGATTTAACAGTTAATTATTTTTTAGGAAAGCGATAGACTTGACTGATGGAAACTGTAGGGAAAACAGTCCTATTACCACCTCCAACTATACTGCATCCAATAATCAAAAATTATACCTTAATGGTGACAAAACAATAAGTCCGTATTGCAATAACAATTTCAAATTTGGAATTTCGAATCCTGGTCTTATATTAGTACCAATGGCGTCAACAACTTCTTCAACTTTCAAAGTTTCTTATATACATGGCTAGAGTGTAAAAAAACTGTGTAGTGTAATTTTGCTAATAAAAATATGTCAAATCTACAAATGGTATTCTTTGTATATTATTGTAATTTTATGATGTTAAAAGATGAACTGCTTGTTTGATACACTATAAATATAAAATTCAATACAAACATGGTGGGGTTGTACTTTATTTATAAATTGTAATATTTCAATATTATGCATCAATGTTTGTAATTATATTATTACTACAACATTATCTCCTTCAAAAATTCTATAATAAGTTATTTAATTACAATAAGCATTAAAAGTTAGCAGAAACTTTTCCAGTATAAAATACTTATAAATGTATATATTATATGTGATAGTTCATGACTTTTATATTATACGATATAGAAATGTATAAGGAATAACCTCTGAATCTACTGTAATGAATACAGTTTAATATATTCAAATAGACAGAATAATGAACAGTAGCAACAAAAGATTGTTCCACTGACAGAATATCGAGGCCAATATTTTGAAAAATACTAGATAATAAAAGAAACAACAGTAAAATAATCAGATTAAATATATCAAAAAATATGCAACAATATACAGAGCGAAGAGTTCTTAACCAAAAACAGATTGAAACAGTGTGGTAGCCTGAGCTCAACGCTTTTCATAGCATTTATGCATGAAATAATTAAGGGAGTAAATAATGATATTGTGAAATATGAGACCTTTTACCTGATGTATTAGTTAATATGATTTTTTTTGTTCCATCTCCTGCAAAGCTTGAGTGAGGTCCTATATTCCCATTAATTATTCTAAAGTTTAGGCGCTGTAGTTTCAGATTTGTCAATTTTTGTATATTTTCGTTAATATATTCTAAAAAAGTTAATTTAAAGATATGAAAAATATTTGTATTCCCTATAATGAGCGCTTTCATTTGACATATTACATGATGCGCTGGAAAAAAGAGGTTTTTTATTTTTTTTTGACTATAATTTTTATGTAAAGTTTGGGTAACATCTTATATGCCATGATTTCGCTCCAAAAAAACTCCACCAAATCACAATTAATTTATTTGCTCTATTTAGTCATAATGTGTTTATAAAATATATACTGATAGCAAATTTCAATTAGATTCGTCCAGTAGTTTCGGAGAAAGTATGCTGAGATAGATTGACGAACACAAAAGCGATCCTATAAGAGTTTGTCCAAGCAGCACCGATTTTTCTCAAACTTCAAAGTTAACCCTGTGCCGGGAGTTGTTTATTTCTCGGGGGGGGGGGGGCTACCCCTTCTCGGTGGTGAGAAATATAAAATGAAGAAGAGTCCGGGAATGAAAAAACTAACTCACTTTAAACAACTTTTGTTCTATAAAGTTTTTCTGAAAGTCAATTCTTTTCGAGTTGATCGCAAGTGAAAGTATGGATTTTTCAACCAAAAAAAAAAAATCAAAACAATAAATAACATGTCATACGGTATTACGTAAATAACTTTAAAAATATGCATTTTAAGAAAAAAATCATTTAGATCAAAAAAATATTGGATGTATTGTTTCTGTAGATACAATAAAAACAGAGTTATAGCTTGTTGAAATTTTGATATTATTTATCAAAACAAAAATTAAAAGGTTTATCGTGAAATAACTGAATAACAATGCATTTTTCGGCAAAAGTTTATAAATACTGTTGCTTAAAAAATCCTATAATTTTATTTTTTATAAAAGTCTCTAGCATGAAAATTAAGCGAGTTATTACATAAATAACATTAAAAAAAAAGTGCAAATTACCCCCAAATACCACCCCAGCTGAAATTAATTGGTACCACTTCACAAATCCCTAGTTTGTAGGTTTTTTATAAGCTAAAAGCTCATGTATATCGAAAATGTATTTAACCCTTTTTTTGAGAGGGCTTGAGCTGAAATGGTGGCCTAATAGTACCATTTAAGAACATGTACAAACGTTAAACGGTCATATCTAACTTAATTTTTATCCTACAAAAAAAAACAAAACCTAAAATTTTGTACTCTACAAAATTTTGCCTATCTCTCATAGTTTTGAAGTTATTTTGAAAAAAATACAATTTTTTGCATAATTACAAAAATGCAAAGTGCTGTTGAGGCACGACTTTTCTCAAAACTGCTTACTTAAAACCGGTCAAACTTTCAGAGCCTGTATGAAATAATAAATTCAAGTGATTTGTGAAGAGGTAGCAATTAATTTCAACTGGGCTGTTATTTTGGGGGTATTTTGTACATTTTTTTTTGGCAAAAAATAAAAAAAACTACCTTATTTATGTCATAACTCGGCTAATTCTATATTATACACTTTTCCCGAAAAATGCATTGTTTTTCAGTTACTTCACGATAAACCTTTCCATTTTTGTTTTAACAAATACAAACAAAATTTCAACTAGTTATAACTCCGTTTGTATTGGTTCTATAGAAACTAGAAATCAAACTTTTTTTTGTTTTTTTTTATAAGCTACACTTTTGAACAAAATGATTTTTTTCTTTAAGTGGATATTTTGGAATTTATTTACGAAAAACCGTATGAAAACATGTTTTATTTGGTTGAAAAATCGATAATTTCACTTGCGATTAACTCGAAAAGAATTGATTTCCAGAAAACACTGTATAGAACAAAAGTTGCTTAAAATTTGCAACTTTGAAGCAGAGGCTAACTAGTACTTAAATCCAAATTTTTAGGAAAATCGATGCTGCTTGGACAAATTACCTCGGAAAATGGTCATTCGCTGCACTATTAGATGTGTATCCAAATACTAGCTAAAGACAGACAAACTGAATTTTAATAATCAGAGTCAGTGCGGTAATATTATATACCGGGACCCACAAAGAAAATGAGTTCAAATGAATAACGAACTCCTCCAGTCCTTGTCCCAAGCTCGTCTCTGGACCCGTGGAGGTGATAATGTTTCATTATCCGTAGCAATCTTAATACTTAGAAATTCGGGAAAGTTTGATACTTCAGTGACCATTGGCGGTTCCAAGGGGGCTAGGGGGCTCAAGCCTCACCTCCCCCAAAGCATATGAGTTGTACCCATTTTTAGTGTGTATTGTGCTAAATTCTACCCTCAGTGGGTTTAAGCACTACCTCCCACCAAATGAGGTCAAGCCCCCCCTTTAATCCCGGATCCACAACTGCCAGTAACTCTTTAGTAAATGTAACAAGCCCCCATTTCATGTATGGTAGCTAGGATGAGAGAATAAATTATAGTAAACTTGGCTTGTTGAAATACCGTAAGTCTACCACTTTCTGGCTTTTAGACTATACTGTACGTAAAGTATGGAAATCAAATAAAATCTACTCGGAGAAAAGCAGAACAAAACTCTCAGAAATGTCAACCTTTAATAATGCGCAAAATTGTTTTCTATCACTAACTTGATTAATACGTATACACATGATTATAGTTTCGACACGGATTTTGTGCCATTATCAAACGACGAAACATAATTTAATGAAAGACAGACAAGAAACCTAGTATATTGGTGGAAAAGTTACAGAAATTCTTATTATAAAATGTTTAGTACATTGGCATAAGTAGATGCATTTTTTAATTGCAATTACTTCCATTTGATAACAATTTTAGATCTTAACAAAAATGAGGATACTTTAACTTGTAATCAAAATTCTTCTTTGATAACAAACCTCGTCTACAGTTAAAAAAGTGACATGGAATGATTACTGTTTATGTTTTAGATGATTCAAATTTGTTTGTGAAGAATAACATTATCTATTAAAATTATTTAAAAAAGAAATCGTTTGCATTTTGAATACATACTGAATATTCATTATGATTGACATTTATTTTGATTAATTCAATTTATTTACAATTTACCCCAAGTTCCAAAGAGTTAATACCAGCAACTCCATCAAAGCTTACTGCATAAGAATGTCGTTAAAAAGTTTTTTCCGGTATTGTAAAAAACGGCACAAGCTATGTTAATGAAAAAAATACATGGGACCACTTCGGGATCCCCCGGAACTAAACGGATCCTTTTTAATGTAGTATAACCCCATATTTCAAACAGAATTTTTTTACATATTTTTAGTACCAGCGACGAAATTTTACTGTATAAGAAAGCCGATGTTATTGAAAAGAAAATCGCAACTAATTCAATTTCTTTTTAATTTATCACATGTTCCGAATGCATTTTTTTTCTCTCAATATTTTTAATCCGGCGACTTCACCAAAGCATGGGGTGTAAGAAAATCGCTAAAAAGGTTTTTCCCCATTTTCGAAGAGACGGTACAAGCTATGTTAATGAAAAAAATGTGGGGCCACCTCGTGATCCTTCGGAACGGGTTCTAGGATAAACGGTCGAAATTCCTTGAGCCTATTGCGAATAATAATAAACATAAAAAAGAAAACATTGATACAGACGAATTGAGAACCTCCTTCTTAAGTCGGTTAAAAATGATCAATCTCAATGTGTCGCAATCATTTCTGTGAATTCGAGAATCTTAGAATGATGCGATCTCTAATAAGTTCAATATTTTCATAAGAGTACTTCAGGATAAGGCTTAATAAATTTGTCTAATTTGATTTTGTTTTGAAGGCGCACCCATTTTTAAGAGGCATATAAGTCTGCAATGCAGCATAAACAATCAAAAATAATCTCGAACTGTAAACATGCGTAGCCTTCTGTATTTCACATTATTAATCTGCATTATTGGTTATGCAAGTAAGTTGTATTATATTTACTTATAATTAATGGTTAATTCTGCTCTGCAGTTGATTTTTGAGTCGACGTTTTTTTGCCCGTTTTACTTATATAATGTTTCATTTACTTTGAAATTATATGAAATATGACCATTGTTTTAAGATGAATATTGTCGAAGTAAATGTCTTAGATAGTAAATTTAGTCAATTATAGAGGTAGGATCTTGGCATGTGAATTTAATTTTTACAAAATGTAAGAGGTAGGTATATGCAATAATATTTTAAGCTTCGTAATAGGCTAATCTTCATCAGTTATTAATAGTGTTGAATTTTTTAAGGATTGAAAATATTTTCAATTATGCAAAGAATTTTCCTATTTGGTATCGTATGTTCTTTGAGTATTTTATCGTTGGGATATACCCAGTATTTGTTATTCATTAAACCTGCTTACTTAATGGAAATTTGCATTCTTTCATATTCTGGGCTTAATAAATACATTTTGTAATCAAAATGTTTTAATTAAAAAACCAGGATATCGATATTCCTAAAAAACTAATCATGTTTCTCTTAATTGAAACAAATAATAATTCAAAATATTATTGAAATATACAGGGTGGATTGACTTATTTCCTCATTTATTAATTATATTTAATATTAATGCAGTTATTGGGAACAACACTTAATAATTTTTTTGTTTTTGTTTTTGATGTAATTGATTTTTGTGTATTTCTTGTTTTTTACGAGGTATTATTATTAAATCTGTTGCCTACTCTTTTGTATTTTAGTAAGCAACATGTTCAATATCAGAACCTCGTTCAAAACAGAAATATATCAAAATTAATTATGTCAAAAAGAAAACCAAAACCACAACTGAAAGTACAAAAAAATGCATTCCTTTTGAATGTTATAATTTATATATTAGAGAAACCTCTAGAGCTCTAAATGTTCGAATAAATGAACACGAAAATTACAAAAAAATATTAATTTGAAAAGTCCAAAAGTTGTTAACATGCCTGGGACCTTGGCCGTAAAATGCAATTCCAAAATTCAACTATAATACACAAAGATGCACACAACACGAATTTAAAGCTAAAAGAGTCTGCGTTAATTTTGTTAAATGAAAACAATTACATCGCTAATACCTGCATAGAATTCAGTCGTTCCTGGTTGCTGATAATTAATTAATAATGGTTATGTCCTTGTGATCAACCTAATATCGGGATAGTTCACTGGGTTTTTCCTAGGTTTGCCTTATGGTTTTAATAGGATCCCAGAATAAGCAAAACTCTTTGATTGCATTTTTGGCACATGCACTATATTGTAACAAAGTTGCACTTTGGAGCTCCACAGAAAATTCTGAACATTAATCTTTCAAATTCTTCTAATTTGGAAGGAACTTTGAAATTTTCTTGTGCTACTCTGTCGATTTTTCTAAATTCTAAATTTTTCATTTAGTTCCTTTATTGTCATTGACAACGGGGTCTGACCTAAACCGCGAAACGTTTGGAAATGTACCGAATTTTTAAATATATGTGGTGTTATTCCCAAGTTCATAAACATTTAATGGAAATGACACAACTATCATTCAGGGAACGACTATATTTCTTTAGTTCTTTGAAAGATATTCAGTAAAATGTTTGTGTAAATTTTCTTAGATTTGATTTTTTGCTATTAAACGGTAGTATGTTTCTAGAAACGTATATTTTTACAGAAAATACTGATTAATGAAAACCATTTAACTTTTGTAATTTATAGGTGGTCAGAGGCCCGTTGTCACTCTAGTTAAAATTACTTTGGGTGATACGGATAATGCCCTGGATGCATCACAGCATAATATTACTTTAGCTACATATAAAGCACTTCCAATTCAGCAGTGGTTGCTTTTAATGCATAACGATGGATCTATGACAATACAAAATTATAAGACTGGGTAAGTTCTCTCTAATTTTGTCAGGTTAGTCTTCGGGTAATTTGAACTCAACATTATATCTCGTTAAAGTACCTACTCCCGCCAAAAACAAATAAATAAAAAGAGACAAAAGTAAAACAGTTGAGGGTGTAGTTTGGAATTAAGCTATCATTAAATGCTATTATTGTTCAGTATTGACACGTGAGAAGATTGTCTCATACACTAGTATGAATTTCTACGTTCAAGCAGGTCCTTGAAACATAACTTCAAGTATAGGGTCGGAAAGGGGTAGACGAAAAAATTTTGCTCCTGGTTCCCCTATTGGATACTGGATGTCTAACCTGGTTCACAATCAAGGTCTCTTTAAAAGATTTAGGGCTAGCTGAAAGTAAAGCACTAGGGCCCTAAATATATTCATGATTATACAATTTTGACATTGAAAGTCACCTTACTTTTGGCCTTCAAGGTCAGTTAAAGATCAACTGCAGATTTCTACATAGGACCCAATATTTCTGACAACCTTAATGTTATTCATAACTCAACTTCGATGTGGGATTCGGCATATTTAAAGAGGAATAGAGAAAATCAGCAGTCTGTGCTTGAGTTGATCATTATTAACTGTGTGCTAATTGTGGGTCAAAGTCAAAATCCTGCCCTGAATGTAAAATGTTCTTTCACAAATGCATTTGATCTTGAATTAAGGTCAAGATGTAATTCAGGGAAACCATAGACCTCTGTTGCTTTGCTTTATACTCTCCACTCTATAACCTTTCCAGATATCATTCCGGAAGTTTTGATTTTTATCCTGAGTTATATTTTTAAGGTCCAAATGGCGTAAGTCAAGGACTTTGAAGGTCATCCTTAAATTCAGATTCAAAATTACTACCAGATCTAGAACCCGATATTCAGCCATTTATCTTAATTGTATGATATATTGTTTTACCAAGGATCAGGGAATGTTTACGTGAATAGTTATCTAACAGCAAGCACATCCAGTATTTTTACGAGGCGAATATAGTCATGGTTATATTTAGAACAGACTCCTTACAACGCAAAAGGGTTTCTACAATTCTTTATGTAGCACCCGCACCCCATACCATGAACCGCTAAGTTACACAAAAAGCACAATACTTGGTACTTCGGCTTCGGAACATTAATCCTAAGCCGAAATTAAGTTCTGTTTAATTTAATATATTTATCGAATTTACTGTTGTTCTTAACCAACTTCCAAAAAGGAGGAGGTTATCAATTCGTTGGCACATTTTTTCATGCATCCTTAGTGATTTTTCAAAAACGGCTTCGGCAATTTTGATGATTTAGAATGCAATATATTAAGAAACATTACAGAAAGGTACCATATAGTTGTCTATAACATGAGGTTTACGGTTTTCCAGAAAATAAGACAAGAAAGTAAATAAGGGACTAAATTTCAGTGAATTTCAATGAATCTTCACTGTTTTCTCTAAAACGGCGCAACCAATTTGAATATTTTGAATTTTATTCTATATAGAGATGATCCAGCTTGATTCTGTAAAACTCAAAACATACCGTTTTTCGGAAAATTTTAAAAATGTTTGCAAAAACACAGTAACGATCAATCTAAATGTCAAATTTTCATCATAAATATCTAGCTTAAATGCCAAGATATGCCATGAAAATATATCTTACAGGGTGATTGTAAAAGTTTTCATTGAAATCGAGTGAAATGGCACAAAATATTCTAATGGTGTAGCGAAAAGAAAATTTTTTACCTGAGAGATGTTTTCTATATGTAGGCAGTTGAAATATTGGGCGAAGTAAAATTACAGTTAGACAGGTGGGTTCAAAAAATCTTACAAATAATTGTGATATTGGGTGGTACGTAAGCAATTCCAGGTATAGGATGGTTGAAATATAAGGTGGAATAGAATTAAAGTTATACAGGATGGTTCAAAAAATGTTGTATTGGAAGTAATACTATAGTTAGTTATACAGAGTGGATGAAAAAATTAAAAAAATGGTTATATAATTATGTGCAGTAAGAATATTCGAGTTATAGGGCAAAGGGTTCAAAAAAATGTTAGAAGCCTTTGGATATACAAAATGATTGAAATATAAGGTGGAGTGTAATTATAGTTATACAGGGTGGTTAAAAATGTTATATGGTGTGGAATATTTTAAGTAGTTGCTTATACTTGGCATATTGGGCGGTTGCAACATGGTGTAGAGTTGAATTGTAGTTGTACAGGGTGATTCAGAAAATGATGGGTTGGTTGCAATATAGGGTGAATTAGAGTTAAACTTAATAAATAATAAAAAAATAATAATAAAACAACTAAAAATGTTAAAAAATATGTGGATAATTTAAAAATATATATAAATTAGAGAGAGTGGGAGAGATAAGAATACGCTGACGTAATCAATAGAATTGTATCTTAAATCAGATAAAAAAATATGTCAGAAAATAATTATTGACTTCACGCAGTTTTTAAACGGCTTTTTTTAAGCCAGTTGAAGTCGGTTCTTTTTTAAATATAAATTATACTACCTATTAATTAGGTTAGGTTACTTTAGATTAGTTTACTAACTGTTAATTTCTTTGAATTTATATCTTTTTTAGAAGTGTCATCGACTTGATCTATGGAACGTGTACAGTTAATAATTATTTCACACTTTACGGCTTTGTTGGGTCAAACAACCAAAAATTGTACCTGAATGGCGACAAAACCATAAGTCCATACTGTGATCCGGAATTCAAATTGGGATTTTCGACTGGCAGTACACCTCAACTTATATTAATACCAAGAAGCTCTTCAGCTGCATCAACTTTTAAAATTTCTGAAATACCTGTATAACATTGTATAGAACTAACTACGAGTATGTAAGAGAGTGTTGTTAGTAATTAAAGAGTTTTTCAAAATGATAGTTGTGATGATTTGAGAAAATAAAATGCATTGATAAATAACAGACAACAAAAAAAGATTATTTGAACGTGGTTATGGCAATTAAGTTATTATATTTTTGGAAAGTGCGAAATATTTGAAATAATTGTTGTTAATGTTTTCCTATATTTCTTTTCCCAAGTACCACTAGAACAATGTTACAGCAACAGTGTGAGAAGAACGGGAACTTTCATCTTAGTGGTAGGCTAGGCTCAAATATGTTGAATCACATAATATACGGAAATAGGTCTGCCTGGTGAGGCAAAAATTCGAATGGGTTACACTATCAAATTTTGCTAGCCCCTAATAATACTAGAACCTAATAAACCATCAGGGAATATCACGAGAAAAACTAGCCTAGTAGGATTTCATTTATAAGAGATGGGCCAATAAAATAATTAGAATTCCAGTAAATCAGATCGAGTGGTTAGTTGAATATTCTCATTTTCAAAAAAGTTCTCCATTCAAATAGTACAAGGTTACACGCGACAAGTACCAATTCGGATTAAGAGATCGAACAATTATACAATTGCAATAACAATTAGGTTTGGTATACACAGCAAATGAGGAATAAGATTAGTACAGTTCGCACACTATCAGAAAATTTCAACCTTTTTTGTCTAGTAATTTGGGAGAAAAAAGCTTTCTCAGACGGCAAGGCATAAGTGTGATTCTAAAAGAATTTCCGTTCAATCATTGTACGTAGTCCTAAATAATTTGGTCAAGTGCGAGTTGGACTCACCTTCAAGATTCTAATATTCCAGTTTCAGACAAGAAGTGCATTTTCTTATATTTACTATATATTTTAAAGAAAGCGTTTTTATAAAAAAATATGCGCTTTTATTTTCTATATCTAGACTTTTTATTTTGTCTACAGGATTCGCTTGATTTTTATAAAAATATGTATTTAGTTTTCTAATTTGGCCCCCAAAATTAACATTAGAGTTTTTATTTTATTAATAAACTTTCAGGTAAGCCTTTTATAATATACCGCCTGAATTTTAGGCTCTGTAGATTAGAAGATAAAGGGGAAAATAGGTCAAGTTTTTAATAATAAATTATTATTTCTTTTAGACAAATTATTTAAAAATACAATTAAAATATATGTTTCTAAATTTTAGATAGTGTAGTTTCTAAAGTGGGAATTATGTCAATATTTAATATTTTTGTTAATATCTTTTAAACAAATGATTTAAAAATATGATATATTTGTAATTCATATAATGAGCCTTTTATATGATATATTACATGAAGCGTTTGAAAATTTAATTTTTATTATTATTTTCAAAATTTTAGGTAGTATGGTTTTGGAAATCAAGTGAAAAATCAGATTTTTTTAAAATATTTCTGTTAAAATCTTGTAAATAATTAATTTAAAAAATTAGAAAAATATACATTTGTATTCCTCATAATGATCCCTTTCATTTGATGAATTGCATGATGGGTTAAAACATATTTTTTTATTTTCCGTTTAGTTCTATAATTTAGTCCCCAAAATTAATATTAGGGATTTTTTCGTATTTTTCCGGTAAACAAAAAAATTTAGGTCTCATAATTTGGGGAATAAAGGAGGGAATGGGTAATTTTTTTAAATATTTTTGTTAATATATTATAAAATATTCATTTTAAAAATATGAAAAAAATATATTTTCATTCGTCATAATTAGCCCTTTGATTTGATGTATTACATGAGGCATTAGAAATAATTTTAATTTTATCTTTTTCATTTAATGCCAAAGTGTGCCCCCTAAAATTATTATTAGGGGCTTCTCCTTATTTTTCCGGTAAAACTCAGGTGAGGCCCTATATCTCTAATTTTGTTCAAAATTTTAATTCTAATAGTTTCGGAGATAAGGGGGGAGGTCGATTTTTTTAGTCCCCCCCCCGAAGTACCCCTAAATTCAAAATTTCTTCGTTTACGATATATACTCCTGATCGGGTCCCCCACCAAACTATACACTGATACCAAATTTCAACCTTTTATTTAGGAGAAAATTGCGGTGATGTGAAAATGGGAGAAATTCAGAGTGATATTATAAGAGTATCCGTAAATTGTATATCCGGAACCCTAAAAATGTAAAAGTACATTTTTGTCTCGAGTCACGTATCGTAAACATCATTAGCCGGTGTCGATGGTGATGGTAACTGCTCGCCCATTGATGGGGCCTCTGATGACTAGGCTGCCGCTATCTCGGCAAAATCCCCGGATGGATAACGTTTTGGGGGCTGGTGGAGGGACAGTCAGCAGTCGCCCCCTTATGCTGACTGGCTGACGGTCCCTGGACATGTGGCTGTTCTGTTGGTTACCCCTGGTGGGTGATCGTTCAGGTAGCCTCACTCGACAATCACGTTGGAAGTGTCCTGTCCTTCCGCAGCGGTAACATGCCCCTCTGGTGCCAGTTCTTTGTGACCGTTCTAATATTTTGTTGGCCAGTAAGCAGCGCTTGAAATGGTGACTCTGACTCTTCCTAGTTGAAGGAAACTGCTCGGACCCTCGGCTTGGACATGTTCATGACGGCCTCTACTTCCAAAGCCCGAAGTAGAGCTTCCAAAGCCCGAAGTAGAGCTTCATTACTCTTCTTGACGCCACTCAGTCTTAAATTTATTTGTACTTCCACATCTCTGATGTCATTTATGAAACTTCGTGTGGCCAACTGGTCTTTCGTTTCCTCTGGCAGGTCTGGGTAGGACAAGTGAACTAACCGTCTAATCTCTTCTACGAATTCTTGGAGGCTTTCACCGGATTTTTGCGTTTTTCCACTCAGTTGGACTTGGTATAACTCAAGGATTGATTGTCGTATCGTTTGACTAGGATGGCGATGATCTTTTCGAAATTACCTTGTTCATCGACTGGAATGCTTTGGAGGAGTTCTAAGGCCTAACCTCTTAACGAAATTATCAGAGAAGTAGATTTTTCTTGATTATCTCATCCATTAGCTGTAGCCACAGCCTCAAATTGCCGTTTATACATTGGCCAAGATGAACTGCCATCAAATGTGGGTGGTTTACTAAAGGAACCTTTGGTACTCACGGTGTTCTGGTATTTTCCTCGCTGTAAGTCCTGTTGCATTTTTTTGATTTCTGTTTCCACCTTGTTTTGAATAGCACTGATTTCAAATTTCACCTGGCTCTGTATGGAATCGATGTCATCTACTTTGGTTTCAAGGGCCTCCACATTATCTTTTAGGATCTTTATATCGTCGTTTACCTCTTTTATATCTAATTCTACTATTTGCATTCTTTCATTTACTGTTTCATTAACTTGTGATACTATTTGCATTAATTGTTCAAATTGCAGTTGTCGTTTTTCTTCTAATATTTGAGATTCAATTTTTCTGGTTAATTCAACTTGTTCTTGTTTTTCTTCAAACATTTTAAAATCATTTTGTCTGGTTAATTCAAATTTCGAGAATAATCTTTCAATTAAATTGTGTTGTTTTTCTTCCATCGTGGAAACAAGATTTGTTGTTTTTTCATCAAAAGATTTCACTAACCTTTGCTGGATTTCTTCATGATGTTGTTTCTCCTTCTTGTCAGGCTTTTCCAGAATCTGGGTTATTTTTTCATCTAGTCCCTCCGTAACCGGTTTGACTATTTTTTTGGTAGTCTCGTCCATTTTTTCCATGCTAGAGGTTTCCATAAATCAAATTACGATTTTAACTGCACTTAATCCTTTACTTCTGATCACCAAATTTGTTATATAGTCCGTGGGTTCAATTTAAAATTATAATATTCACTTTCACTTTTCTAGAACTTCATTTACATCAAATTATACAGAACAGCTGATTCACAATAACATTACGATATACGCTCGTCTTCGCTGTCTAACTAACTTGCGATCTTGGGCTGCTTCCTTTTTAAAACCAGCATAGAAAATTCTCGTAAAATCAATCATCCATCCTACAGCTGTCGAGTCATTTCGAGAACGATTTTTTTTCTCAAAGCGATC
Organism: Octodonta nipae; assembly: GCA_034190945.1. NCBI lineage: Eukaryota > Metazoa > Arthropoda > Insecta > Coleoptera > Chrysomelidae > Octodonta > Octodonta nipae. The sequence continues at coordinate 52,144,493 of CM067216.1, forward strand.
GGTGTCGTACTGAAATGAAACAGGATCAGCCCAGGTAAATTTCGTAACACTATATTAGCTGAAACCAACTTCTCGAAAAACCCCGATACTAATTTTTGTATTAATACTCCCAGTAGTTTCCAATACACATATCAACTCTGCTTCTTTTGGTATACCCTATACCATATATATATAAAATTAATTATAACTTGAAAACCATGAGTTATCGGACTTTGTGGCCATGAAGACATTTGTTCCTTTCGTTGAGATTTACAAAATATGAAAATTTCATCCACCGGGGGCCACTTGCTATAAGGAATGTGGGGAGTCCTTTTCTCGATTATTATTTAAATTTGAGAAATTATTGCTGAATGAGAAATCCTTTAGAACAAAATGCCACACGACCTTGGGGGGTGCTCATCACTCAATGGGGGTACAAGAAGAGGGTAATATTTTCATACTAAATTGTCAATAGAAATCGACCTGTTACAGTATGTTCCATAAAATTAATAATAACACACTGTATAATTTTATACACGCGAGAAGTCGCTGGCAACGGCGAGTAACTTACAAAGCTAGCAATCGACAGAAATCTAAATAAAATTTATGAAAGAAAAATTTCCAGGTATTGATAACAAAGTTCATTAACTTTATTCAAAAGCTATTTCTGTCTGAGATATTTATTCTCCACGCATTTTGCCAAGAAGAAAATTATACTTCAGGTGATAAATTACTTATATGATAATTCGGTAATTATTTCGACGAATTAGATGATCTTATAATGATTTTCCTGAAGATAACCTTAAGAACTCAAGTATCTTTCTAGATAAAGCTAAAAAATACTCTCACTTATTTTCAATTTCAAAGGCGCACCCATTTTTTTGATAGTAATAAAAGTCCACGCTGCAACAAGAAAGAACATGAATAGATCTCCCGAACTGAAATCATGTGTTACCTTATATGTTTCTCAGCTCTACTTTCTATCATTGGTTATGCAAGTAAGTTAATCATTTTTTATTTTATTTAAGTAATAAAAGTAGTCAATTTAGTTGGGATACAACGCTATTGGAGTTGTTAGCAAAATGACGTTCCGCTGGAGTTATATATTTCCTTTACATCTCTTTCCATAGTGTTCTTGTATCCGTCTGCTAGCGCGTCTGGTTATACAACAATTGGCGATTTTATCATTTGTATGTTATATTAATTTCGTATTGACAGTCTTATGTCAAATTGTGATTTACTAAATTTGCCATTACGAATCCTTTGAATTTTTTAATTTTCTTGTTCATTTGTCTTAAGTTAATTAATTACCATTGAAAACGGGGCCTGATTTAGACTTTGGAATGTTTGGACTACTTGAAATATAAATAACAGACTTTCAAGTTTATGTGGTGCTATTCCCAAAAAAACTCAAAAAATAAAAACCAAACATGCCACAACTATCTTCCAGTCTTATAACTATTGTTTGTTTAAAGCTTTTGTTAATAGTGGCCTTCCCGTGGTGTGTCTGGTGGTAAAGTGACTTCCATTTTCATGATCATACATTTGTTTGTCCATATTGGTATATTAGGCTAATATAGATCCAAGGGCGTACCCAGCTATTGGTTTAGGGAAGGACAAAATTAGAAATAAATGTTCTAGAGGGTGGCAAATGGAATAAAAGGGCTGTAAGTCAGCAATTTTATGGCAGGTTTTTCAGGCCCAGGGGGCGTCTTCACAATATTGATTTAATTGTTCGAATTTTACGATGAAAGTAATCGAAAATAGGGCGGAATTAAATGAAAAAATTTACCCAACCGACACACAAAAAGGTGAAACCCACATTTTATTCATATATACAGTGTGCTTATTTAAATTCGAATCACTTAGGAAATTGTGTTATGATAATATTATGAAGAAAGTTATTCATTATAAAAACATTTGGATAGTCTCAAAACCTAAAGTGAAATCATTAAATGTTAATTTTTCTCTATGGTATACAATTCTCAAAAAATACCAAGTTAAATAATTTTATTTTTGGCAAATATCGATAATTGTTGGAAACACAGTTGATTAGAATTGAACAGTGCATCCATATATTCGGCCTTTGCTAAATATCTAGTATGACGTTGTTTTTAATGTTTAGAATAAAGAATTTAACGACATCAGCTGGTAAAATGCCATGTTACATGTCGCTGTTTCACGTGACACAAGTCAAAATTATACAAAATAATTAATCATAATTACATAATACTTAAATCATAATTTCTTAATAACATTAAACGAAACAATAAACAAAAATTTTTTGTTGCACAAAAATATTATTTCTCCTTTTTGAGTTAAGTAATATTTTAAAAAAAAACTTGTGCCATCAAATTTAACTTAATTAGCTGATATTTTTGGCATTAAAGCGATAATGAAAATTATAAGAGAAAAATTGACAAGGAATTTGTTAATCTAAATTCAATTCAAATGCACTTATTCTACATATGATCCTAATATTCTAACAGTGTCCCGGCATTTGTTTTCAGAACTGTGGGAACCAGGCACTGTGATCTATTACCTATACTTTTATTTTCAGTTAGGGTGCTAGGGTCACCAAAAAATATTTTAATTTTGTATTAATATATGCTAAAAATACATTGTTAATAGAACGGTTAAACCAATCAAACTTAACAAATGTGGTGTCGTGGGACACCAGGTAGGAACGAAGTTCCTTCGGCTAATGTAGAATCGACACAATTTGCAAAAAAAATCGTGCTCAATTTTATGGAGGTTTTCTTGATTTATCTCTTAAATTTTGCTGATTTTTTTATTTAAGTACAGGAAAGTATTTAGGAAATTCACTATTTTAGGAAATAATAAATTACGTAAAATAAAATTCAAATTATCAACTAAAATAACAGAATATGTCTCTTTATTTTTGTTTGACAACATAAAATTACATAGAAAAGAAATAATTACAAATTACAAAAAAAATATTATTATTATTATTATAAGTAATTCTTATTAATCAGTCTCTGCATTAAATTCTATTGCTGAAAAAACTATTGGCTTGTGGTAACTAAAATATGCTACATATGTTTGTGATTCTATTTTATGCAAATACCTCGAAAAAACAGCATCAATAGTAGTACCGTATCTCGTTGCCGATTCTTTTGGATTGTTATTTATATGTAATTTAAATTTTTCTAAAAGAAATGTTCTAAGTGGTTCTGATTTTCCATCTGCAAAATTGATTTTGGCACACACACACACACACACACATATATATATATATATATATATATATATTATCTATGAAGTTTCGTTTTTTCTCAATTTTTCCGTATGACCCTCAAAACAGCAAGAAAGGTAACCTAGAAAACCTTACAAAGATTTTAGTATGTACACACAATATTAACCAATGTAAAATATTTTATATTTATAAATAAACTATTACTAACGTATTTAATTATTTTGCACTGAATAATTTCCCACTATTATCACTGCCAATTGCATTCAAGTCACTTGTTAGTTCACTTGCCATTGTTACTATATTACTATATTAATTATTGTTTTGACGATTTGAAATTATATGAAAATAAATGTGGCTACTCACGAGTAAAATGTATCTATAATGTGAGTATTCGCCACGTGCTTGTCCATGAATTCATGAGTATATACTATGTATTCGCTTGTGTATACGACTGTCGCGCCTGCGCACGTCTCATTTAACGGTTTTATTCCACGGACTTTTTCTTACGGTTTTACTATCACATTTTTTTCAGTTCGGTCGCGCAGCAAAATCCCCATCTCCTCCAAGCCTGCCGTAAGGAACTTCGTTCCAATAAAAAAATTCTCGGTATGCCTGTGTTCAGAACACTGTCTTTTTTGGGTTTAAAAGAGACAGCCTTTATACTTGCATATGTATATTCTCAATTGCTTGGAAAAAACTCTCTGCCTTAGCGCAATCGCAAAGAGACTCGTTGCTCGTCTTTCGTCCAGTACGGACCTCTCCTGAAACTCTCAAGGAAAAACGTTTCCCTATGTGCTCGCTAGTGCAACCCCAAAGTGCGTGTACAGCTATTACTCACTTATCGTAAACCCCCTCGTCAGAGCGCATTGCCTAACATATAAACTCTAGTTGTGCCTAAAAACCCAGAGTTAAGGCAGGCTACCCGCAATGAATGCAGACAAATACATGGATGGCAGATGTCCCGAGGCTTTTACTAGATCTAACTCGTAGACAAGGTAAAAGTTTTCTTATGAAGGGCAATTGAGTTTTTTTGTCAAAATAGAACCACTCAAAACTACAGTCCACTTAATTCAATTCACTACAGCCTGTATGTAACAATTAGTTATGATTCCCTTATGTTGTGCATTGGTATCATGTTCGTTATAGTGTATCCGAGATTGATCGGCTGTGACAATTCTGTTAACAAAATCCTAAAATCCACTTTGTTGCATCTATTTGCTGAAATTTCAAAATAAGATTAGGAGCAAGTCTTTCTTTTGTTCTATATGTGACTATTTGTTTTTCTTCACTTTGAATAAGTGATATTCTGTGTGTTTATTAAACATTTATTCGGTAGCTACCTAGTGATGTTATGTAATCTTCTGAATCCTTCAATGACTATTTTACTGTTTTTTCTGTTTGTTGTTGTTTTCATAGAAAGCTAATTTCAGTTTTGTTGCATGCCCGATGCATCATAGACCAAGGTAACATTTAAGCATGATATTTGGATATTTTCGAACATTCTAGAAATCTCGTAATAATTCCACAAAACTGGATTTTACATATCCTACAACATTTATAATTTTCAGGTGCAGACTATGAGATACCCGTTTATTCCCCCGTAAGAATAACTCTGGAAGATTCAATATTTGTCTTAGATGGAGATGAGCACATGCTTACCACAACTCCGTACTATGCAAAAGAAACTCAACAATGGTTACTGATACCGAATACAGATGGCAGCGTCACTATACAAAACGTTGGAACAAAGTTAGTCTGATTTTTAACACTTTTATTGCATTTAAGACCTTTATTTTTTATAAATTGTGTTCGATATAAGAATGGGAGAAGATTGAAATCTTAGACACGACAGGAACTATAAATTAGAAAAGATACATAATTTAAATACATTTTCACTATCTTCAGGTCAAACGGTTCGATATTAATTTGCCATTAGCACAAGTGAATCTTTCGGTATCAACAATATGGGACTTCTGCTTATATTTTATCATTCAATCAATCAAATAGTTTCCCCCTAACAGCTGAATGCAAATCAGCTGCTTCCTGGCCTACTCGACCGCCGGATTTGACTCCTACAGATTTTTATTTGATTTTTATTTGTGAGAGTATCTCCAAAACTACGTGGATCAACGTAATTGCCAAACGGAGCAAAAATTAGTAAAGCTAGTTTTTAAGATTGATGCATCACGATTTTAGAATTCTAAATGGCTTTGAATTTTAGAAAAAAAATATAATCGTATAAAAAATTATTATGGTGTTTCACAAACGATACGTTTTACTGTAGTTATTCTCTTTACAGCTCATATAAGAAAGTATTTATCATTTTCTTATCCAAAAATAATGTCAGAAATAAATGAAATTAAAAAAAAAACAAATTTCCAGCGTCGGCAAAATTTGGATCGTAGAGAAAAATGTTCACGTAGAAAAATTCTTCATAAAGTGTTATAGTGTTATCGTACTGAAAAATTTACAAATTAAAATAAATATATATTTTTCACATTGTTAAGAATATGTTTTAAACCAAAAAGTGGACAGTTGTATATACAAAATGTTGTAAAAAAGGTGTCGAATCATTACCTAGAATTCTTCACTCATGCATAGTAAAGAAAAACTCATTCATAGTAAAGAAAATAAGTTGTAATTTACAAGTTTATGGTTCCATCAGAACTTGTTTGAAACTATCTTTTAGTTGAGTAAAAATATGCACAAAATGTATAAACATTAGTTTTGGGTGTAAAAGACTAAGTGTAAAAGACTTCGTACTGAATAAAAACTTTGAACAAAATTATAAAGGATAAGGAAATATTCTGTGAATCTTGTTAACATAATATATTTTTTTGTGTTTTAATATTGGAAATAATGCTTTTTACACAACCCTAGAACCAATAAAAATATTTTGGATTACAAATGCACTAGGTTAGTGATTTGAAAAATGTATACAATTTAATATATGTATTTAAGTTTTATACAACTTGTTCCTAATTTATCCAACGTTATAACTCCGACGGTTCCCAGTATTGCAGCGTTCTTCCTAGCACATACTGTATACTATATCTATACTATTTTATGTTCTTTTTCAGAAAGGTAATTAATCTGAATTATGGACATTGTACACCAAACAATAATTTCAACACATACGGTTACGATGGACAAGAGAAACAACGTTTGTTTCTGAACGCTGATAAGACAATAAATCCAGCGTGTGGGCATGACGTCAAAATGGCTGTAATTAATGGAAACAATATTGGGCTAGTCCCAAGAAACGCAGCAGGATCGTCAAAATTTGTTATTACACCATGGAATATGTTGACATAACCAAATGTAATAAATCTTATATTTAATAAAATTTATATTTATTTACTAATAGTGAATATTGTACTTTTGTTTTTGTGTGTATAGGGTAACACAAAAATACACTAGTATTTTGATATTTGAAGAATATTAAGTATTTATTCTTTAAGAGTCTGCATTTACTTCAAATAAAATTTGTCACTTTAATCTCGTAGTTAAAGTGTTAGAAGGTATGTCTGTAGTCTCATTTGCGAGGAGGATCTAAAATAAATTATATGAGAAATACAATATCATTAATGCAGTGCAGTGCTTTTCGAAATTTCATTACATCTGGCAACCTTGCGTGCTTCCTTAAGGCGGTACGGTACGGAGAGAGTACACTAAACAGTCAATTATAGTTAATTTTTAAATTTATATAATGGATTTGAGAAATATAACTTATTGATCTACATTAGAATTTCAATAATAAATAAAGATAAAAGTGTAGGTGTCTAATACCTGACTCAACTAACGTGGAATTGAGAAATTTTACAGGTAACATGAATTTTTAATGTCATAAAAAATGTCGCTGTTTCTTATTCCATGTATAACATTTTCACAGTCAGGCAAACATAAACAGAAATGACTCTTCACAGTTCAACATCACCCACTTAAAATTATTAAATTATTTAATCTAATGTTGACATAAAACTATCAAGTTAAGCTAAACCACGTCAAAATCAAAAACAAATTAATATCACATTACTTTTTACAACCTTTCCCAATAAGTAATTCCTTTACCATTTACATTTAATCAGAGGACATTAAACCCAATGTTGCCAACTTTTCTGTTTCATTAACTTTGTTGAAAATTATAAATTAATTTAATTAAAGGATTTTTTGAAAGTTCTGTTCAGTAGATTAATTTGTTGGACCTTGCAAATAATAGCTAAATACACACGTAAGTGATTACTTTGTTGACAACATTAAACAATTCTCATAAACCAGAAAGATATAAAACTTTCATTTATACTGATTAGTTTTATCACCTAAAAAAATATCTGGACTGAGTGTCTTCCAAATAAATTTTATATTGGAAAAACACGAGACCATTAAACGTAGGAATAAATGAACACAAGAATCACATAAAGAAACGACAATTTGAAAAATCGAAAAATTGTGAACATGCATGGGCCCTAGGCCATAATATACAGTTTGACAATTCAACTATACTTCACAAAGAACAGCATAACACGCAACGAAAAATAAAGGAGTCTTTTGAATGAAGACGATTGTATCGCTTCTACTTCTGTAGAATTCAATCGTATCTGTTTACCGACAATTAAGGAAGAAATTTATTAATTACTACCCAATTCGCTAGTAAAGTATCTTTGACAATAGGCATTTGCGCCATCTCTTGTTTTATTTGGTTCTGTCATGGCTGTAATTTATGTTTGTTGTGTTATAGATTATTATAGATTAGTTATCCAATAAAATGGAAAAAAAACATCAAACCCAAAGTGCGGTGTAGTTGATTTTGAAAATACATCAAGGAAAAATAAAAAATACATTTCTACCCTTTTTCTCGATTTCTATAGCAATCGGAGAGGAAGGAAAAAATTATTACAGCAGTTCGTCGCCAAGGGCAATTAAATTTCCACCTTTTTAGTCATTACTAATTACATAAAATTAATCACAATTGTTGTTCTCTTAACAAAAATAAGATTCAATAACTTTTGTAATCAGAAAAGTTAATTTCATGTAAATATTTTTGTTTCCAAAATAAATTGGAATTTAATGTTTACATAATTTTTAATTTTTGAATTTATATTTTCTTATAGGAATAAAGAAAAAAAGTAACATTTTAGTTACAGGAGGGATGAAAACCATGGCAACCAGGAACATATTCAAGGATCTGCTGTGCTCATTTCGATGGAGCACAAAAATCAAACAATGAATACATAACAAAGTTTACAATTCGACTATCTTTCCTGTAATATATCAATATTTATACGTTTTTAAATAAATAACACTTTTTATTCCATTATTTTTATTTTTTATGAGCGCTTCTTTATTATTAGTTATTACAAAAGTTATAAATAATATATAATCAATATTCATTTCTTTGTGAATTAACATGTATATTTGCATCTATTGTTGCTTTATTATCCTTGTTCCAACTTCAAAATTTTTATCTTGATCCATTAAAACCTGATCGTCAGTGAAATCTTCCAATAAATGATATATAATGATTAAAGTTAATTTGTTTATTTCTTATATATATTACTATTGTTAATCTGAATTGGAGCTTCATCGACTCCTGAAGTTGCAATTTTTTCTAGTCGTAGGTGCTCGTAATCTTTCTACCCACAAACCAACATGAAGATTTTCTTTTTTAAATACATATTGCAGGAAATATAGATGGATTGTAACTTACGTTATGTGCATTGTTTACTTTTCCCAAACAATTTGACCACTGCAAATCATTAAATTTGTTTCTGTTTGAGATGGATTGCCACTATTGTAATTAAAAAATCTCAGTTTTGTTAATAGAACTACCATTATGATTAATTGTATACATACAATAATAACTAACAACGTGGAAATCAAATTTATTTACCCATGAGGTCGAACTGCTGCAATTCCTTTCTTCTTCATCTCTAATTCATATGAAAATCCATGAAAGTGGTATAATTGGAACTTTTCTTGGTGAATTTTCACAATCAACTACACCGCACTTTCGGTTTGATGTTTTTTTTCCATTTTATGGGATAACTAAATTTTAATCTATAACACAGCAAACATGAATTACCGCCTTGACAGAACCAGCGTTCCACAAATAAAACACGAGATGGCGCAAATGTCTATTGTCAAAGAGACTTTACTAGCGTATATCATTAGGTTTTTCCAAGGTTTTCCCTTATGATGTTAATGGGATCACTGAAACAGCAGAATTCTTGATCGCATCTTATAACAAAGTCGTACCTAGGAAGGACACTTATAAATTCTCAAGACAACTCTTTCAAATTTTTCCAACTTGGAAACAGTTTAACCCTAATACATGATATTTGGAATTTTTTGTGCCACCTGTATATTTAGAAACAACAAAATTTTTCTTAAGTTAACTTAAATGTCAAAAATCAAATTTTCAATTTACATTTTCAATACATATTTTAAAGCCATTGACAGCAAAGTCAGAATCGATTTTGAAACGATATTTTCTTTCAATATTCGCCTTTTTATTTTGATGAAGTGTTATTTCAAAAGAAAACATAAAAATATCTGGACTCAATTTGATTACACCTCCTATATAGGGTTTTCAGTCAGGTACCACACAACTTACAGCAAACTTACACAGGATACGAACCTACTAAATCACTATCATGAAAAAAAAAGTTTCCTAAAGGTAATATCCCGTATAATACCATATTTGACAATATGCTTAGTGATTTACGGCAAACCGGTTCTCGAAAATCTACCAAAATTAATTCTTCACGCAGTAGATACCTGTCAGCCCTACTGTTCAAGCTGAAAAATGTATTGTGAATTGGTTGAAAATAAACCAAATGCATTTATAAGATAAAACATTTTTGAAAAAAAATATAACCGACTTCTACCTATAACTAAAAAGCTAAAAATAATCATAACAAAATACAACTCTAGCAAATAAATAACACATTCAATATTGTTAGTTACCTACCCAGGAAGTAAAAAATGTAAACATTAAAAGGTGCTGATTCTGTACAAATTAATTACCTACCAATCTAGTATATTTTGAAGCCGGTGCCAACTTCAAAACCGACTTCAAAAATATACTAGATTGGTAGGTAAGAAATTTGTACAGAATGTTTACATCTTTTACTTCCATACCACGGACAAGCATAAATTTGTTAGCTGCCTTCTGTAAACTATAGGACGAAGTAGAATCCATCCCATATTTACGGAGTCAAATCCGTCCTATATTTCAACCATAGTAATAACTCCTTGTGGGCTAGCCCATAAATTAATTAATTTTTTACATTTTACATTATCGTCCTGTGTAACATTAATTCCTCTCCACAGTTTATGCAACTTCTTATGGGCTATAAAAGAAATATATTTTTAATCACACTGTATAAATTTTTCGGCGATTTTCTGCAAAACTGCAAGTTGCACGTCGCAGAAAAGTATATGAGATCACCTAGGGATCTTCCTTAATAGATTAAACGTTAAAAAACAATACACATCCTTAAGGAGTTATCGAAAAATCGACTAAAATATTAGGGATATTGGTCGATTTCCATGCACGCATGTGTTCATTCACAAATTTACTTTTCCAATAGAATTCTTTTCCAAAATTTGAAGTTTCACCAATCCGGATATATACTCTATTAAACAAGACCATATTCATTCAAAACGGTGCACCACAGGAGAAGAAATCAGGTAACATACGTACAAAAAAACGCGAAAAAAAAAAATACGCGACGAATTGATAACCTCCTCCTTTTTGGAAGTCGGTTAAAAACTGTCAATAAGTTAGGAATATCAGCGTCCTCTGACAGTAGCCACTCCAAAATACCAATCTACAACATATGGGCTGTCATTGTTGATAAAGAAATAATGGTTTTACAAAATGGGCTTAACAACATTTTAAGGGTTCCGTATATACAATATACGGATACTCTTATAACATCACTCCGGATTTCTTCCTGTCTCACATCAGTGTATAGTTTGGTGACCCGGTGAGGAGTACATATATATAAGAAGTAAAATTTTGAAAAAAAATAGAGATATGGGGCGTTGCCTGAATAGAGAGAGAGAAAGAGATACAGCAACATAACTTTACTGCTTCAATAGTTGGTATTCATGTTATTAATTTATTTGGTATAAGTTTTGTTAATAACAGATTTATTGACTACCACTTACATTATTAAATCAACTAACAAGCAATTTGGTAATTCTAACCCTTCTTTGCCTAACATACAAAATTTAATTAACGTATTTGACACAAATTTCTTAAAAATTCTCTTCAAATTACATTAAAATTCCTAACAAATAATTTAACACTTTCAAGGATTTTTTTACTTTAGTACTATGAAACAAATTTATTGGTTCATAACTTACATAAAGTATATCAATTAAACTTAATGTCAATCATGTCACATGTTGCGTAAGTCCTCAAACAGTCATTTGGGTAATGTTTTAGTAAAAATATCTGCAAATTGTTACTTTTGGCTTTGTTGAATATTTTTCTTACATCGTTAAATTGGCATGCTTGGTTCTCTTGTGACATGTAGATGGACATTTTTAATTAACTCAATTGACCTTAAATTGTCTATAAGAAGTGAAATTAATATTTTCTTTATGTTAAATATATCTGTCACCAGTTTTTAATTCACATGAGTTCTCTAGTGACTTGCACGGGTATTAGATGTACCACTTAGATCAGCCTCATATAGTAACAGAGTTCGCCTATTGCATATTAAATTTATCTATAATGATTTTAGCATTAGCAAATTGATGTAAATAAATATATCCATCTGTTCTATTTCCATACCTGAAAAGGTTCCAACATTGGATTCACTTATTTCAAACTAAAAAGATGAGGATTTCATCTTGAGTATCTTTGAAAAATGCAATAATGATTCTTCTGAACTTGCTAAAACTTGTAAAAACACATGGAGCTAAATTAGTTGCAATCATTCTATGTTTTTACAAATATTCAGCGAACCCAACATCTGGAATATTATTTGAGTCCGGAAATATTGGACTTTTAAGTAAATCATCTGGTTGTTTCTTAAATATATCAGCATATAGTTCTCCATTTGTTATGCTGTTTTTTATCAAATTGTTATATTTTTAATTTTTCTTTTGTAGCTAAGGATAATATCCGTCCAGTTGAGTCAAATATTACGACTGTCTATTCTTTTCCTGTGTTCAAAGTCTACAGCCACTAGTCTGGTTGTGTAACAAATAATGTTGCCTTTTGAGCCAACAGCAGACTTTTGTCTTCGGAAAGATCAACTAGTTGTCATATATCATTTACTTTACATTTGCGTAGGCACGTGCTTCTTGTAATGCAGGGGGCTCCTCCTCTAATGATGGAAATAGATTTTCTATATCTAACTGGACATTCATAATTTACGCCACTAAATTTTCCTTTCGTGAATTTCATAATTCTAACTTCTCATTGCCTGACCTAAAAAATTTATTACCATAATTAAAGAGATTGCACATCGCGAACAAGGTTGCAGACCAGTTGAACTTGGAAATAGCTTTTGTGATAATTTTAATTATTTGAAAACTTGTCCGCAACTAAAGTTGCAAAACAGTTGCGTTTCCTTTGCTTATAAGTACATGTTGGCCTATTGTGATTTGACCATATCTCCAGATTTTTTGATTTTGGAGACACGGCAACAAAATAAATTATTATCCTACAATATAATCTCTGTTTAATATATTTCAATTAAGTTTGTTTTTAGGCATTACGAAGATAAGGATGCCATCCTTTATGCAAACTTTTCCTCGAATTTATTGATCTTGATAAGATCTTGTTGAAGATAAATTATAAATTTTTTTTCCTGGTAATTTGATGGGCGATAGTAAGGTTAACGTTTTTTTAAGTATTCTTTATGATTAGGTGAAATGCCTCCCTCTAAATTACTGAGATTTCGAGTCGCACCCATATTTTAATACTAATAAAAGACTGCTCTTAAAGGAAAATAAACAGTAATTGTCTTAGCTAACTGAAATCATGCGTTGCTTTAGCTGTTTATCAATTATATTGAGTATATTTTTTTATGCAAGTAAGTTTACCTTTGCATATTATACAATAGTGACTTTAGTATTTGCAATTTCTAAATGTGACATAAGTCTAATTCTTTTATTTCTTTTTGGAGATCTAAAAAGACATTAAACTACAAAACTCTAAAAGTGTCATGATCGTTTCCAACTGGTAACTATAAACACTGACATAAAATATTTAAATAAAACTAACTACCTTCAAAAATAAATTTAATTGTTTAAAATTATTAATAAAACATTATATTAGTAAGACAATAACTTATTACGTAGTAGCTATGTACAAAGTAATAAGTTCAGATAATAACAGCTGCTTATTTGATGTCAGTGAATGTTCAACCTATTCAGTTTTATTTTGTCAGTGCCGAGCAAATGTCAATTGTGCACTGTTTTCATATAAATCTTGATATATGTGCAGAAAAGTTTTGTGACATTTTTTGACGTTTACGATTTAGCAAAAGTATAAGATATAGGAAAAGTATCTTTGACCATTTCGGTATCTGTCTTTGTAGAATACCATTAACCAGAATTAGAATATCAAACCGATAATGTGGTATGATGAAATCGTTCAATAGACATCAAGAGAAGGTAGACAGGACTTCAATTTGAAATTTCGTCTTTTTTTGGCAGAATACTTGTCTCAAATTTAAACTGGACCAAGCTCGATACATATTTTATTAAAATAAACTGTCATTAATATTCGAGCACAACCAGCGAAATCAGGTAAAATATATTACGAAAAAAAAAAAACAAAAAAAATAGCTGAGGTGATAATCTCATACTTTTTAAAATTTATATAAGATGCTCGCAGTAAAAAAATGTATTTATTTAAAAAATCGCTGAAAGTCTTAGGGAATGCCTTAGGAAATATTTTATGTCACCAATAGATCGTAAGGTATATATAAATTTTCAAAAACAGTCAAACGTACTTTAGTGGGTATGTATATCTATTCTTTTATTTACTAACAATTTAAAAAAAATTAAACTTATTGCTTTGCAATACTCCCTCAATAAAATGTTATTTTGAGGTTACCTCCTCCTCACTTCTTGAATACAATAACTGTATGTTTAGCTATGAACACTCATACTGCTGGCAAGTATGTTGCAATTATCTGAATAAACTTTTGGTTTGGCTAGTGCAAAATATTACAATGAGTTGTTGATTTTGTAACTTCCTTTCAACTTGTTGATTTCTTTTTTCCCTATTTTAATATTTCAATCTTAGTGTGTTTGACCAGTTACGTTGTCACGTGTATGTTGCTAGTCTTAACTGTTTCTGATTTTTTGCAGATAATTTATTTCAGTGAATTAATGCAACATTAGAACTTCACTTCTTTCCAGTTGTTGTTTGCATTGGTCCCTGTTTTTACCAAAATTTGTCTATTTGATTGTAATAGTGTTGAACTATATGTTTGCTTTTTAACCACCTATTCATCAAAACTTGTTTGCAACCTTAGATGTTTCTTATGAATCCTACATTGTAGCGGAACGCGGGGAGCGTGAATTCCAATGTAGAAGAGTTGCAATTGAAAATTTTCATCGCATCATTCATTTTAAGGGGACATTTTTTGATCACTAGCATTCCAGGACTCCTTCCGACTTGACTATACATATGCATAGTATAGCGTACCTTTAGGGGAAAATTCACTAAACCCCAGGTATTCTAGATATGAAAAGGTTTTAGCTCTGTGGGAGGCCCGTGGTTGGAGTCGTGGCAATTTCCCATGAATTTTTTGACTCTCCGGGCTGTTGCTAACAGAACGGCTTTTTGCATAAGTTGGTAAAGATGTTCGTCCAGAACGAAGTTGTTTAAATTATTTAGTAGAAGTTTTTAGACTACTCCTGTTGTCGACATAACAGTTGGTACAGTTCGTGTGTTATTCATGTCCCATTGTGTCTTTATTTGAAATTCCAAATCCCTTTATTTGGCTATTTTTTCAGCCTGCTTTATATTTATATTATTGTATTTAGGGATTGATGTGTCAATAAAGGCTGTTTTTCTGGTCTATTGTGAGCAACAGTCCGATCGGTCAGTATTATGCGGTCCCAGTACAGCTTGTAGTTGTTATTTTCTAAAACAGATTGTGGTTTGTATATGTTACGGTAAATGTACACTCTTGGGAAATGTACACTTTTACCGTAAAATGTGTACATTTTCCAAAAAGTTAGGTATATGTGAACTGAATATAATGTATATGTACATTTCCCGGCAAATATGTACTCTTACCTTCATGTTTTAAGAAAAGTTGGAATACAAATAAATTAAAATTGTTGTTGCAGTAAAAAAATATTTATTTAAATAAACATAATACAAAAGGCTTTAATAACGAAAATTATTTTAATCAAAAAATGTAAATGACAAAAAGACATACTTTTCTTTGCATATTATGTAATATGTCGTAGGTTATGAAACAAATAATAATGATAACATACTTTTCTTTATTTTAACAATTAAATTTTATAAAACTATAAAGGAACATATAGAAATTTCATAATGAAAAAAGTTTTATTTATTTGAGCAAGAATTGCTACTGTGGCACTTGGAATTACATAATATTCCAGCATTTTTACAACTGCATTTTTTGAGGAACATGTTCCTTTACAGATGCATCTATTAAAACCTTGTCCACCCTTAAGGGACAATGTTTCTTACCGATTTCTCAACATCTTGAATAACATCTTCGTATGATATAAACTTTTGTTCGCAAATGGCGAATTCATGCATAGAATAAGATTGTATTAAAACTCCCTGTTTAGCTCCTAATTTCTATAAATTTTTATCGTCATCTCTAGACAAAACAACGTAAATCAAATTATTTGGATCCGTTTTACCAGGATTAACGTCTGGAGTGGAAACTCTAACATTGTCACCAATAACAGCAGCAGGAAATTTTTCTTTCGAGTTCGTATTTTGTATGCTCACATTTACCAAAATGACATGGTTATTGTGAATTCAATGTACATTTCCCTTATTTGAAATTGTAGATGTTAGTTGAATGCACAGTACCCAAACGAGGAGGCAAATGTGCACATTTACCGGAAAATGTGTACATTTGCCGCAATATCTACTTTTACCGTAACATATAAATAGTATGGCACTCTTAATGCAACAGCTCAAGTTTCAGTACTAGTTCCCAGTGCAGTAGTTTTGCCACAGCATTTTGTCGATCTCTGTATTCAGTTGCAGCGAATGCTTGACAACCTCATGTGATATGCTGGATAGATTCAGATGTTTGGCAACCGTATTTGCATCAGACGTTGTTAAAAGAAGGGTCTTTAACGATTTACATTATGTAGACCTTAATTGGAATTACTTGATCTTGGATTGCCAATATAAAGCCTTCCATTTCAAGAAACATATGACCAGAGATCAACCAGTAAGTAGTTTGACGCTGAACTGCCGACATAATCTTGGTTGACTTCATCTATACGTCTTCCATGAAAGGGCTTCTCTTTCCATTGGAGCAATTTCTGGTCAGTTGACTGGTGGTGCAAATGGACTTGTTCTGTCAGTCGCAGTGGTGTTAAGTCATCAACTTGGCACTGACTAAACAGAAAGAGCAACTAACCACTCAACAAGCGTAGGTGTTAATAGCCTAAAACAGATTTTTACTATTAATTTAGTTTTCAACAGTCCCGGGACTCCTTATTATAAATTTTGGGAAATATACAACGCGTCTTAAGAGGGATCTACGCTTTTGAAGTTGCGCCAAAGCGGTTTGCTGTAACTTAAACTTTACTAACTAAAGTTCTTCATTTTTAGGTGGTAATAAGTATATTTACACTCCACTAAAAATAATTCAAGATGACACAAGTTACTCTTTAGACGCTGGAAGTAATAATGTTACCTTAACTACCTATAAGACGGCCTCAGCTCAACAGTGGTTAATGGTGCGTCATACTGATGGAAGCGTAACCCTAAAGAATGTTCAAAATGGGTAAGTTGCATTTACATACTTTCATAGTTAATTTATCGTTTGTAATTGAAATTGTGCATATATTATATGATATATTACACTTGCTTATAGAAAACTATATCCTATTGTTATGTAAGGTCGAATAAAAAATAATTTCGAGTGTTAATTAAGCATTCAATTTTGAGTGCTCCACTTCAACCTAACTTGATTTCCCCCTTTTCCGATTTCAACTTTAGTTCCTTGCCCTTGCAAGAACTTGGCACAGGACCTAAACATGAATAGTATCTCACCAAAACTATTTTAGAAAAGTACCTCTTTACGAAACAAAAAAATTGTTTTTTTCCTTGCTGTGGAAAATAAGGACAATTTTCTCGCCCAATGGAATTCTAAAATGATTTTGCTTTTTTTTTATTCTTGGGCAGTTTTTTAGCAAAAAAAATATCTAAAGGTAGATGAGAAAATAGCAAGATGTTAAAATAAATCTAGCTTTAGAGCATAAATACCAAGAGGTAGCGTGCAATGTACAAATTCTTGACAAGACTAGAAACAAAGAGTAATAAAGAAATCGACATGTTGTTTACGCCATTGGAGGTGTGCAAGTGAAATAGCATGTTGCTCTCTTTATTACAGTTTCTTTGTAGTGTCAATATTTGTGCATAGCATGCTACCTCCATAAGTGTATGCTCTAATGTTAGATACATTTAGTTTTACGTCTTGAAAAAGAAAGGGCGCAATAATTTTAGAATTCTATTGGGCTAATTTTGATACCATAAAAAATAATCCGGCATGTATTGACAAAGATGCAGTCCCTTTTAATTTCAGTCTGCCCAGGATTGTAATTTTTATTTTCCACAGCACGGAAAACATCTACATTTTTTTGATCATTTTCGTAAATGGGTACTTTTCTAAAAGTGTCTCAACAAAAAACCTGTGTGTTTTTTGAAAGATAGTTGTGGCATCTCTGGTTTATATTTTTCTGATTTTTTGAGAATAAAGCCACAAAATATGTACATTTTGAACTAATTTCGGTGTGTGAAGATACAGTGATAAATAAAATAGTTACAAAAGTTTATATGAAAAATTCTGGGAATTAGGAAATAAATATTTAATTAAAAAAAAACAAAAACCGTAAGTGATCTAGATGTTATATGGGCTACATAATGAGACACAGGGGCCCACCTATCCACCCTTCAAGTTTTGCGAACCTTCTACAAAACACTCTGTATTTTGGAAATGACTGGATCAATCGACATGAAAATGGTTTCATTTTATCTTTTTTTTAACATCATACCGAGTAAATTTTAGAGAATTTTCGGATCTTCAATCCTGCACGCAAAGAACATACAAGCAATGTGAATGTCAATGTTAACAATTATGTTAATTTTGGGGCCCTTGTTGTTGGCTGTCACCTCACAGCGCAATGGTTTGTCATCTAAAAACAAACAAAGTCGGTTTTGTTGAAGATTAGAGAGATGATTGTTTCTTTTACCCTTGTGAATAAATTAGACTAGCTGCATTTATGCTTTATAGGAGTACTGGGTTTATGAACTGTTGATCAACTAAAGAGTTTTAGGTATGTCCTTGACTTTTCGCGATAAATGAGTTTTTTTGGATTTCGATGTTCATAGGCGATTCCTTCAATATATAGATAGGTCACTTTCTGCAAATGAGTGCGGTTAGGTAGATTGCTATTGGCGGTTGGCTAGTATTATTTTGAAGATGGAGTTTTTCCCCATTTTCTTAATAATATTTTCTTCGGCTACTGTTCTAACGATTCCTTTGGTGGGGATTGTGTTTAGCGTTATAGCTAAGTTAAATAATTCTTCATCAAACTCAAGTTGTAAATTTATAAATTTACTTAATTTTTCAGGTTGGTGTTGGATCTGAGGTACGGGTTTTGTGATCCAAATAATTATTACCAAACTTACGAATATCATGGAGGAGTGGGCCAAAGGCTATTCTTAAATAGTGATAGAACAATAAGTCCAGCATGTAACTATGAACTTACATTGGGAACAACTTATGATTCACCCCAAGTTATATTAGTGCCAAGGGAATCAATAACTCTAACCACTTTTAGTATTTCTAAAATATGATCGTACACTGCTAACCAAGTAAATGATATTATAAGAAATGTAATAAAATAAAAATTAATAAATGAACGTCTTTTTACATCCATACGAAGTCCTAGAGAGTTTTATAATAAAAAAAGAGATGAAGTAAATTAAGGATAAATGAGTATATAACTTACATTTCCGCAAGAGAAGTATGCAATATCAAAAGTACATAGGGTATTTCCAAATTAAACCGAATATTATAAGTGTTATACGTTAAGGGAGTCATTTAAGTTATTTTTTATTGAAACTGGAGAAATATTTTTTGTTTTTTTTTTAATAAATTCTATTCACTAGAATAATCCTGCAGAGAGTGCTTTATGTCAGGAGAATCTCAAATATGTTTTTAGACTAATTTTTGTGCACCATGTAGAGTTATTTAGCAGTTTAGAAGATTTGAAAATGTATGCCTTAACAAGATACATCTATTTCAAATCCTTTATTTTTCTGTTTATTTAAAAATATAGTTCATTAACCATAACCATTTTAACAGCAAACTCCTATAAGTAAATTATTTGAACACTAAAGGCCCCAAAAAATATGAAGTTTTTTCGTTTTTTGCTTATACTGTGAAAAGTGATCATCGGTTTTCAATACTACCAATAGAAAAATTGTAGAAAATAAAGAAAATCTCCAAAAAAGGGTGTTTATGCATCTTGATCGCAGAACATTTTCCATAACCAAAAATCTGGAAAATCTGTTATAAAGTGAATGTTTTCAGAAAATACGGAACTTGGCTGCTATAAAAGATGGCACCTTAATCTGCCTCCTAATGATAGTTTATAATGTTGAAATTAATAAGGCTGAAGATCAATATGGTCCGTTAAAAAGATCATGCAGAATTGCAATTTAAATAATATTCAATATATAGTCGGCAAAGGTTGACTTACTGTAATTGTGGCACTCAAAAGCTTTGGTATGTTCATCCCATCTTGTCTTGAATGATCTTCCCGTATGACCGAGGTACAAACTACGGCAACTACCACATGTCAACTTATAGACACCCCAGTTGTTATTTTGTTAATTTTATCTTTATTGTTTCTGGTATTAGGGAAATAAAATTATTATCGACCACTAATTTCGGGGTCTATTAGTTACACCCCATTATCAAGTCCAAAGCTACAAACATAATTCAGATAAAACAAACATACAGCAAACATAGTATGAATTCTTACAGGATAATCAACGTTTTCAAACCTTACGTAAACATTTCCTTTAAGGTCGAAAATACCATAGGGAACCTCATTTTGAACAACAAAGATCCAAATGATATTATGAGTTGCAGTGGTGTTTATCAACTTGCTTGTGATACATGTGGATCATTCTAAATCGATAGAACTTACAGATGTTTCAAGATAAGATTAAAAGAACATCTTAGATGTCTAAACCAAAACTCTTTTGGTTTCTCACATTTTGTAAAACATCTACTAGATAACCAATACAGTTTTGATGAGACAAATGGTATTAAAATTTTACACCGAGCTAATAAGGGAATACCAATTTAGAACAACTTGAAATTTTTAAATCATATAAAAATCAACGCGCAAAGATTTTAAATGCACAACTCAAT
Organism: Octodonta nipae; assembly: GCA_034190945.1. NCBI lineage: Eukaryota > Metazoa > Arthropoda > Insecta > Coleoptera > Chrysomelidae > Octodonta > Octodonta nipae. The sequence goes on from CM067216.1 coordinate 52,165,340, forward strand.
TTAGATTTTTCTCCGGTTTATTCGATTACGATTTAAACATGATTGACCATTTAGTCTCCAGGGTTACAATTATTAATACTATTTAAATAAATCTATATTTCTGTTTATACTAATTTCTATAATAAAAACAGAGATGTCACCATCAATCTGAATTTTTAACAAAATTGCCATTAATTTATTTCCTTCCTTTTTATTATATTTTTTTATTCTTGCTAACACAATTTGGAATTATTTGAAGGCATACGATCTTCTCGTACTTAACTTCTAAGAAAAGATTTTAATTTGAATTGTAAATTCGATTAGTTTTTTTAACAACTTCTGTCATTTTGTTTTAATGTATTTGTGACAATAATTTACTTTGTTTGTCTTGTATGTAAGTATTCATACTATGTTTGCTGTATGTTTGTTTTATCTGAATTATATTTGTAGCTTTGGACTTGATAATGGGGTGTAACTAATAGGCCCCCAAACTAGTCGTCGATAATAAATTATTGAAACATTGTGGGTTTGGACCTTTATTTCCCTAGTACCATAATGTATATGGACCCACACGTACCAATTTTCCAGACTATTTATTGTTTCTTATATGTTTTCCTAAGTTGTTATCCGTTTTAAAAGCTGCATGAATCTTCCTATTCTTCCTATAAAACGGGCTATTTTGTGAGAGGGAGAACCGATAGATGTGATACTTTGATATCATTTGGGATGGATATTATGGGTAGGAGGATATACTTCATTTAAAGCCTTTTTTAAAATTTTTTAGTTAAAATGTTGGCGATAATTTGAGGGTTATAACCATTATTGACATCAATACATTTTATTCTATGTAGTTCTGTATCAAAGTGAGTTTTTGATAATGGGATGGTAATCAGTATGTGCAACATACTATGGTATACTACTAGTAGTGTTGGTAAGGAAGGTATGAACTATTGTGAACTGTAAGGTGAGTGTTTGAAGGTTTATGATAAATGGAAAAGGTATGTTTATTGTCATGTCTATTGATAGTTAAGTCAAGAAAAGTTAATGTATTGTCAGTCTCAGTTGCCAGGGTGAATTTTATGTTAGGGTGGATCTGATTTATGTAGTTATGAGTAACTGTAGTTGTCTGTAAGTACCAGTAAAACAAGCAAAAATGTTGTGAACATATCGATACCAATACAGGATTTTACTGTTCAGATTATGTTTGAAAATGAGTGATTATATGTTTTGTTTACAAGGTTTAATTATGGGTAATCCATTAAGCCCTCTTCTAGCCGAAATATTGATGAAAAACATAGAATCACTCATTTTCAAAACATTATCCTATATTGGTATCGATATATTGACGACATTTTTGCTTATTTTACTGTTACTTACAGACAACTACAGTTGTGTCCATATGTTTCTTTATAATAGTTTTAGGCATTTAGCTTTTAGTTCTACTTTGCATTCTGTAACCTGGTGAAACAATTGTCAATAGCAAATAAATATAAGTGAAAATTACCTAATTGTGTTTATTTTAATTTAAAATTAAAATGAATTTCACCAAGTAAAGAGAGAAACGCATCATTTTTATAGTTGTTGCCAAACAATAATTTCAATGTTAAATCTTAAGCCAGACCTTTAATATATTGTAATATTAAATATCATAACTATATTATGCTTATTATTCTGAACTTCAATTTAAAACCAACTTTTTTGAGAAATCTAAGAACAAATCTGCCTTTATCTTTATTAGTGTACATTAAATTTCTTTATTTTATACAAAATTACCTTTCACCATGCAAGCTGTTTTACTGTTGTAAATAATAAAATTACTTCAAATAGTGTGTCTGTGGTGTTTCTTACTGTCAACCCTTTACCGAGGAAAGAATCCATATAGTCAGATGCAAAATAGATAGGCTTGTAAATGTCTTCTGCTCCAGCACCATACCGAATAGAGTCTAGATTTTTTTTGTATTATCGGTAACGGGATAGTAATAAATCCTTTTTCTGTTTTAATTCCACAATTTCAATGTTCATTGCACTGCTAATTCTCGTCTAAAATTCATTTTTAAAATTTTTATATAATGGATGCTGACATTATTATTAAAGGTAAAAATAAAAAATAAAATACTAATAAAGTTCTTTGCCGAAAAATTATAAAATTTTTCATTCTATTACAGATAATAACTTATTACTAAACGAAAACACTTCAAAAGACGATGATGACAATGAGAATGACAGCAGTGATGAAGATGATGATGATGATGATAATTATCAAGATACGACCGTTTTTTGTGATACAAGTATCGATTAAAATATCTAATTGTAATTTTCACGTAACACAAATTAATTCAATGGTTCTTAGTCCTTTCTATGAAAAAAAGGCTGTTCCATTTTGAGGTTAATTTTTAAATTTGCCGCCATTTGTATCTTTTGTACTAGAATTTCATATGTTATTTGACAGTAGGAATATTCTTTTAAATTTGGTGAAAGTTCTGCAGAAGTTGGAAGAAAATTTCGTACAGAATATGGAAGAGAAAATTGTCCGTTAACTGTTACCATTGGAGAAATTGTTCAAAAATTTGTGGAAAGTGGTTCAGTAAAAGATGAAAAAAGCAAAACATATCATCGTAGTCGACGTTCAGAACAAAATATTGCAGCTGTTAATGCTAGTGCTGTTGAACAACCAAAAACATCAATTCGTCATCGTGTACAGCAATTGAACATTCCAAAAACCACTTTATTCAGAATTTTGCACAAAGATCTGCATTTAAAGGCTTACAAGATTCAGATAACGCAAAAAATAAAGCCAACAGACTTTGTTTTACATCGTCAATTCGAAATTCGTTAATTGGGCCATACAACAGAAACTTGCAAATGTGATTTTTTTCAAGAAAATCATCTTCAGCGATGAAGCGCATTTTGAATTGGGTGGATTTGTTAACAAGCAAAACTGTCGAATCTGGGGTAAAGCAAATGCACATAAATGCAAATACACAACACTTTTGGATAATATAAAAAATGACATACTTAGAAAAAATGATCAGAAGCAGAAAGAATATTTAATTGTAGATATTTTGAAAGATTCCAGTAATAAAAAATCAGGTAAACCGGTGGAAGTTGTACTGAAGCGTAACCAAAAATGTAAAAGAAGTATTATTTCATGTCACATATTGCAAAAATTTCAAAGAAATTTAAACCTCAGTAACCAAAAATTATATGGACTGGCAACCGCAATTTCTTCTGATAATGGTAATAGTTCAACTACAAATGGTAAAAAGCTCTTGTTTAAAAATCTCATGTGCTCGATGATTTTTTTGAAGTCAGAGAGTTTACATTTTTCACACAATTAAAAAATAATAATACCACAAACACTACAACAGAAGCCGTAATTTGTAAAATTGTGAGTGGATTCATTGACTTTGTGACAAGAAAACGTAATTTAAGTAAGGAACAAGTTGATATTAAGTTTGGTGTTGATAAAGGTCAGGATTTCCTAAAAATTTGCATGTCACTTCAAGATCCGAATGAATTTATTCAAGAGTTTGAAAGGAAAAAAGACTATAATAACAAAATATTCTCTGATTCTGGTGTTAAAAAACTTTTAGTTCTTTGTATAGCGCCAAATATACATGAAAATTATGCAAACATTTCCCTTTTGTGGGCACAATTAAAAATCAATAAACACTTCGGATATATTTCTTCAGATTTGAAAATTGTTAATATTTGTGGCTTAATGTCTAGTGCTTCTTGTCATCCTTGTCCTTATTGTGATTCTCCTTCAAATAATTTAGCTGTTAGAGGTGTTTCAAGAACAATAAATCAATGTCAAGACTGTTACAACAAATGGTCACAATCCAAGAACGGCGCTAAAAAACAGCAAAGTACTTTAAAAATTGTGTTAATGCATCTCTCTTGCAAAAGTTGGTAAGATTATCTTGCATTACATACCACCAATTGCTATCAATACAATTTTTAATAAAATAAGAATATTGCCTTAGCATGGACAAGGAAATATAATGCATCAAAAAAGTGTACACAAGGAGTTAATTATGCATTTGCAGGAAATGACTGTAAGATACTGCTGGATTTCATTGACTTGTTAGACTCTATCAAATGCTTGGGTATCTGTAAATACGTTGATGTATTTAGAAAATTAAAAAACGTTGTTGTTGGGTGTTTTTCTACTAAGCTTGACCCAAAATTTAATGAATATATAATGGATTTTAAAACGAGTTATATGGCTCTGGGAATTTCAATAACGCCAAAAATCCATGTCATTTGTAAGCATATTGCGGAATTTTGCGAAATAAAGAAACAGGGTTGGGGATATTTTTCAGAACAGGCAATGGAAGCGGTTCATTGTGACTTCAAGGGGATATGGAAAAATTATAAATTATCGCAAGATCATAAAAAATACTTTATTAATCTTCTGAGAGCTGCATGTTTTTATAACACATTGCATTTATAAAAATTTACTATCTATAATCTTCACTAATTTGAAAAAAAATATATATTTTTATTTTATTGATCTATTTTTAACTACCAATTAAATAAATAAATCGTTATGAATAAAGAATACACTTATTTTATTCCACTATAATTACTAATATTATTTTTATGAGTAGTAAGAGGTTCAAGAATTAATGTTATATAAAAAAGTATTTTATTTGATTTAAAATAATTTGGTCAAGTGCGAGTTGGACTCGCATACTTAGGGTTCCGTACCACCTTCAAGATTCTAATATTCCAGTTTCAGACAAGCAGGGTATGAGTACATTTTCTTATATTTACCCTAAGCTCTTTTAAAGGAAGCGTTTTAAAATTATAAAAAATATACACTATTGGTTTCGGAGATAACGGGGGGGGGGGGGGGTGAGTAAATTTTTTTTATATTTTTGTTAATATCTTTTAATTAATTTATTTTAAAAATATGAAAAAAATATATTTGTTTTCTTCATCATGAGCCCTTTCATTTGATATATAACATGATGGGTTAGAAACAATTTTAATTTTATATTTTCTATTTAATTCTATAATTTGGCCCCCAAAATGAATATTAGAGGTTTTTCCTTATTTTTCCAGTAAAGTTCAGGTGAGGGGCTATACCTCCATTTTTTTCAAAATTTCCCAGCTTATGGTTTCGGAGATAGGGGGGGTGGTGGTTAATTTCTTTTATTTTTGTTAATATCTTTTAATTAATTTATTTTAAAAATCTGAAAAAGATGTATTTGTTTTCGTCGTAATGAGCCCTTTCATTTGATATATAACATGATGGGTTAGAAACAATTTCAATTTTATATTTTCCATTTAATTCTGTAATTTGACCCCCAAAAATAAAAGTAGAAGTTTCTTCTTATTTTTCCAGTAATCTTCAGGTCAGAACCTATACCTCTAATTTTTTCAAAACTTTACGTTTTATAGTTTCGGAGATAGGGGGGGGAAGGTAAATCTTGGTATATTTACGTTAATATCTTTTTAAACATTTTTTTATATGAATATATATATATATATATATATATATATATATATATATATATATATATATATATATGTGTTCCTCATAATGAGACCTTTCATTTGATATATTACATGATGCGTTTGAAAAAATTTTTATTTTTAAATTTTTATTTAATTCTATAATTTGCCCTTCAAAATTAATATTAATGGTTTCTCCTTATTTTTCCTGTAAAGTTCGAGCAACGTTATATATTTGCTATTTTTTCAAAATTTTAGGCTCAGTAGTTTCGGAGATCAGGGGGGAACTGTCGATTTTTTTAGTTTTTCCCCCCAGAAGTACCCCTAAAATCAAAATTTTTTCTTTTACAATTTGTACTCCTGATCGGGTCACCAAACTTTACATTGGTACTAAATTTCAACCTCTTCCGTCCAGTAGTTTATGAGAAAATTGCTGTCATGTGACAGAGGCAGAAATCCGGAGTGATATTATAAGGGTATCCGTATATTGTATATACGGAACCCTAAAAAGCGTGGTAGGTACGATTTGTTTTTTTATCCAAAATGTATCTTAAAAATCTCTAGAAATATTATCGAAAATAAAAACGGAGGTACATTACATTTTTATTTAAAACCTCTCATGAGCACAGTGAGACATAAACACTATTACTGTTCATTTCAATGACATCTAGCGTTATTACAAGACGGTAGAAATCAGTGTTAGGTCTCTAGAAGATTTGGGTGCAAACTGGCTTCTCGCGATTTCTACAAACTGGATCTTATGCTCGGAGTTCAGGTTCAGATCGGCTCAGAGGATCGTCAAATCATGCTGATCAGTTTATAATCAACTTACTTCTTCGAAATCGACATTCTATCGCAGTGAAAATATTGTATTTTGGTTCCCTGTCGAATTAGTTGCAATCCATTTTTTTTCGATAGTATTTGACCTTCTGATAATAAGTTATAATAGGCACAATGCCCATGAAAGCCTCCGAGAGGTTCTGCCAGGGCTGTAAGATGTCTGGGGATTAACGGTCGACGAGAGTTTGCATCTAAGAAAGGTGCCATTTCGCATAAGCCCTATAATAGAGATTTTTAAACTTTTTGTAAATCTTCATAATAAATAAATACCGAATAATATGCACTATTATTTAAAAAAAATCAAAATTCTAACAAGTTAAAAGCAATTTTCCAGATTTGTATACACATTTTATGTTTGCTCACAGTCTCCACAAATTTAAAACTAGTTGTTTAAGCACGTAGTTACTGGTCTTCCATTTATCTTTCACTTAGCGGAACTTGTATAGATTTCGTTATATCCGAAGTGCTACATACTACAAACTTTACTAAACGTTTCTGCGAAGTGTGACACCAGAGACTCCATATCCACGGAATACCTAGGTAAAAAATGGCTTGATATGCTTTAATATTTAAAAATGGCGTTGAAAATACTTATTTTGGAATTTTTTTTTGTCATTTGTTACCTAGGTAAGTGTAAATATTCAACTGTAAACACTTTTTAAATATTTCAATCCTTGGCGAGAAAGACAACTGATGAGAATCTCCCAGAAAGAATATATAGTTGTGACAATGTTGTGGTGACATCTGTATATGAATAGACGAATTGATAGAGAATTACTAAAGAAACCTGTTAGTTTTGAATCGTTATCAGAGTGTAAGTAGAGATAACAATATCGATAGTAATATCGGAATGAAAATATCATATTTTCTTAGATAAAAAAAGATATCACAACTCTAATTTTGGCAATTTTAAAAAAAAACATAAAAAATAGTGCAGTATTTCATCGGTAGATTCCTCTAGGTACATGCTGGTAAAACATTTTATACAAATTTGAAGCACATTTATTCTAGCAAATACATTTTTACGGTTATCGATTATATCGATATAGATTACTCTGGATTCGAGTAGTATTGCTCTTCTTATAGTTAATGACAACTATAACAACGATAACAAATTCATAATTCAAAATTCGACCTGTTATGGGATGGGTGGCACCAAGCGACGGTTTGTTTAGGAATTAATTTTGTCCTTCGGATGTTGTTAATAATCCCATGAATAAGTATTTATTTATTATTATATTGAAATAAGAATAATACAATGTTGGATTATGGTTGTATTATTTTAGTAGAAAATCAATTTTTATTGTGTAACTTTTCCAATTATTAACAATAAGCTTTATATATAATAATTAACACATTAAACTATTGAACTCTAGATACCGCTCATTACAAATATTAATTTTTACACACACCAGTTTAAATCTCAAAATTCTAAATTTTTTTAAGCCTCATCAAATGCTCCCTTGCTATACCTACTAGATTAATTCAAGTGTTTGTTCCAGAACCGGAGAGCGTTCTGAAATTTATAGAACAATAGCAGACCCGGCCACGCGTTGCGGTGGCTGAGTGATTTAAGACAGATTTGAAAGACAAATTTAACACAAAACGCACAAAATTTAACGCAAAATAAGACATCTATAGTGTGTAGTTTAAGAAAATTTATCACATTCAAGTGTGGCGCCATCTATGAGGTGCAAAGGGCAAAGTTCTCTGTAAAGAAATTCGCTGAAGGCGCCATCTGTTCCTGACTTATGGAACGTACGATTAATAACAACAACCAACGTTGATGATCAGTTTATTATTAATTATTAAGACCATTAATTTAAATAATAACTATCCTATCATCTAAGTTGGACCAAATTACATATATATGCCAACTTTCATGAATATCGGTTGACTCGTTTTTGAGTTTATTCGGAACATACACAGTGACACGGATTTTTTATATATTAAGATACAGTAACTGACAAAGAAATCGCTACACCCAGAAGGAGATTGTGAAGCGAAAGCTTCTTAACGTAGGTCAACAGACACGACACTACACACTGGCTCGATCTTGATATGACCATCCAATTCAGCCCTCTTTGTAAGAAACAGGGACCAGGTAATATATTAAGAGTCTCTTCTTTCATAGAAAATCTATAATATATAGAAAATAAACTAATATACAGTATCTGCACAAAATTTGCTGTTCGTTCTAATAAAAACTCAAATTCTCTCTTTGCGATACATTAAACAGGCCTTTTCATATTCGAAAATTTCTAGTCGGCAAGCGTCAACTTCTGTCATTTTTTTCGAGCAAAAAAAAAAACATTATATTTACATGCCAATGGTCTGACAACTTCTCGAAAAAAATGACGCACGACAACAAAAAATTTCCTAATATGAAAAGTCCTATTAAAGACTTGACATAACGTACGTCAGAAGTCAGAATGAAGACCATTAAATTTGACGTTAAATTTTTGTACTGACTAGCTTCATATTATCAAGTAAGTAAAAGCTTAACATTTAAAACTTCAGAAAGTTGTATTCATGAATTAATATTATTGTAATTGTATTACCCTTCGTCACTAGATGTCATTACTATTAATAGGTCTTTTCCTATTTGGAAAATTTTTTTTGCCGTTCATCATTTTTTTCGAGCAGTTGTCAGACCATTGGCATCTGAATACATTGCTTTCTTGCTCGAAAAAAATGACAGAAGTTGACGCTTGCCCACTAGAAATTTTCGAATATGAAAAGGCTAATTCAACAAGAAAGAAGAATGACTTGGACTTGGTTAAATTGCAGATCACACAGGTTAACTTCCTTAATAGCGCACTATAGACTTATATACTCATATACTTCCTATAAGTATACTTCTGGAGGTAACGTACTAATTTTTCCACACATTTTTTGGCGTTGATGCAGAATAACCAACAGTTTTGTTTCATAGTTGGCATCTTGACGCTTGGCGTTTTAAATGTAATTTCACATTTGTCATTTTAAATCAGAAAAATATAAACAGAATAAAGGTGGAAACACTTTATCGTCACATCACGTGAGCTCATATGTTGTCACATCGGCGAAATCTCACATGCTGTCATGCCTTAGAAACACACTATACTCACGTCACATTTATTACTTTACGTTGTGTGTCATGGAACGTGAAGATTGTAGCTCGACGAGTTCCTCACAATTCGATAATATATAAAATTTAATTTTTCTTAGTGTTTCAACTTATTATTATTCTTATTTTACACCTGATATTGATTAATCCTGCTATCCCAAAAGTATAATTATTTCACTAATGTATTAATTTCTGTTAAAATTACATATTTATGTTGTCATTTAAGCTCAAAATTCAAAAGAACTTCTCAAGAAAAATAGATAAAAGAATAGTTTTTTGATTTTCTATAAATTGAACTACATAATACTGGTCCCTATATAAAATATAAACTTATTATTAAATCACAGAATACAAATTGTTGTATACACTCGAATTATTTGTAGGCTTCCGGGATACCGGAAAGTAAAGATATAGCCGTTTTACTATGAGACTTGTGACATTACAACACAATGACCTACGTTACTAAATCTGTTTTTAACTTTGTTTACAGTCATTTACACTTAATTGTGTTGTTAATAGCTGTTATAGTAATGTATACATTAATATTAATCTATTGAATTTGTAAATATTATAAAGGAAATTATTAATAAAAACGTATTTACCTTTTAGTAAAATTAAAACATGTAACTTGTTTTCAAATATCTCGGTGTGACACATAAACACAAAAAAATCTCGAAAGGGGCGACACTAGCTTCTTTATGTCACGCGTGCCGAAAATGTAAATTTGCAGAAACGAACTCACTTTGTCATGTATAACTTGCAATGAGCTACATGAGGTGACGTGACGTGACCATAGTGTACTTCCAGCTGAGTTAAAAGCATGCGTAAATTGTATTGTAGATATTTCGAGCGTGCCGTGACATGCCGTAATAGCATGTAAGTTAACGTGACGTGAAGATAATGTGTTTCCACCTTAACAATCATCAAGAATCATTTTCAAAAATGTCGAAAAATGGATTTACATTCAACAGGAATGATGCAACCAACCTAATCTATTTGTAGGAACAAAGATCAGAGTAATAGAATATGTAATGTTCTGAATATAAAAACCGAGTATCACGACAGGAAAGTTAAATGAACAGTTAAAAGAAGTATGTAATGTAATAACACTTATATAGCGTTGGATAATGTAAAGTAAAAGATTGCAGATTTGAGAACCCAGTTCTTCCATGAATATAATTAAATTAAGAAAACTACAAGTGGTATTGGAGCAGATTATGTGTATGTACCTACATGGTGGTGTTACAAAAATCTAGTGTTTTTAGCTACTAGTAATCCTGTTTTTGAAGGGCAAAATTTTTTTAATATATAGAGAAAGTATTAACATCACAAGAACAAGTTGTAACTGAAAACCTTTTTGAACGAACTTTGATGAACTTAATAGTGTGGAGATTAACATTAACGATAGCAGATCAAGTTCTTTCTGGACAGTCCTCTACACCCTCACGAAAAAGAGGTGAAGATTATTTGGGAATACTAGAAAAGGCAGTAAATATATTATCAAAATGTGAAACAGAATCAGGAGATGAATTTGAGTTATTTCTACAGTCAATAGTAGCTGATATGAGGAAGATGATGTACTAGAAGAGGAAATGGAATAAACAAATTTTAATTTTTAATTTTGTTTTTTTTACATATTTTATTGTAATGTACATGTCCATATGTTCTGGTCAGGGCACAGTTCCTCCATTATTAAAGTAATTCATGAATTCATTTCTAATTTCTCTCAATATTAAAGAAGAGCGATTTGCACATTGATGTGAAAGTTTGTATTTAAAAGTTATTTCACTACCTTCTGTTGCACCATGTGCACCAGAGATCTTGAGCAAAAAGTAAAACGCAACAGGTGAGTATAATCCACTGTAATTTTTCGGCGCTTAAATTTATTGTATTTAACAGGACTCTAAACCTATAATTAAAAATTATTTGTTCATGGGTCATATATTTTAGTGGAAAAGGTTTCAATATCCTTTTTGACAGTGGCAATGCTGCATCAGCCACAATAACATGTGACATTTTTGTGCTCCTGCCAGGCAAGGACTTATCTTCTGGTATATTCGGTGCAATGAGCTTTTGGCAAATACTCCACCATCTGATACTCTACCATTTATACAAACATCTATATATGTAATGTTATAGTGAGCATTCACAAGTGCTAGGAGCACAGTACTATGAATGACTTTATAGTTGAAATAAATTTATCCAGATTATCCTGAGCATTAAATACAACATGGTTGCCATCTAATGCACCAATTGTATTTATTGTTTTGTATAAATGTTTAGTGTCTGTAATGATATTAGCTAATAACAAGGCGAACGTTTGTTTTCTAATAATTATTCAGATGAACAAAACTATTTACAAACACTTACCCAATATTTAAACTGATATTTCTTTGCTGATATATTTAAATTAATTTTTAAATTATGGTTAATACTTGAGTCATAACAAAATAGTGGCAATTTTTTCCCCTGAAATTTATATCCATTACTAAGAATGACACAAAGAAAGACAAACAGAAGCAGTGAGATAAAAAATATTTCGTAAGAAGCTTTCGCTTCCATCGTTCATTCTGAAATGACTGCCGCTCTTTTTTATAAAATTGCATTGATATAGCCGTATATAAGTCCAACTTGATTAACGTGCGACATTTGAAACAACAATTTAGCGAACAAAAATAATTGTCACTCAACCGATACATGATGCCACCCATCCCTTAACAGGTCGAATACTCAACTTTAAGTTACAACCTGTTCAAACGTCAAACTGTAACAGAACTAAACTAAGTTGATAGTTTATTATGATACTGATTACTTTCCTAAACGTGTGATATATTGTTGGAAAGGGGTTAAAGTAGAGAAGTTTTTGCAAGCATTCAAAGTTCTCGAATTAATCACTTTTTTATGGAACCTCCCCATTTTTGGACTCATATAATTTTAACAATCAATTATTTGTGTCAAATATCAAATGCAGATGAACAAACAAACATCATAGATTAGATTTAAGTTTATTTGGTAAAGATGTAGAGAAAAATAAAAAAGTTATAATAGTTCAAATGTAGAAGCCTGAAAATTAAGAAAAAAAAATTAGAAAAAACAAAAACCGTAAGATATCTAGATGTGGTATGGGCTACCTAATATAGCACATGAGCAGACCTATCTGCCCTCCAAGTTTGGCGACCTTCTACAAAACACCCTGTGTATACTTGCAGAATATCGATTAAACAATCTGATATTAAATAGTTAAAAAAGAAATTAAGTAGTTTCTAACTAATTGTTGAGCACGTGCTTGATTATCTCTTCAATGGGCTTTTTTCCTCACTTCTTTTTGATAAGCTAAGTATTTTAAAATTGCCCATCTTAGGGCTGAAATTAGACTTATAGGAAATAGCAATGATTGCTATCCTCTGCTGTGGGACTTGTATATGGGATTTTTGATTTTTCTTTTAATATGAGGCGTGTTTTGTAAATACCGTTTTGCCATGCCGTGGCCGCAGGGCTACGGTCGGCATTCTGAGCGTGCGCGCTGGGTACCTACTCCTCTTGCCTACGCACTGACGCCATTATATTCTGATTCTTCCTTGTTTACGTTGTTTACTGAGTGTTTAAAATGCCTCCGATAATCGATTTGTTGGTGCTGAAGGCCGAAAACCGATCGATATTCATCGTGAGTTATGTGCAACTTACGGACAAAACATTATGAGTGATGGAATGGTAAGAAAGTGGGTGAAAGCATTTAAAGATGGCCGCACACATTTGTGCATGGTGAACAACGCAGTGGGCGTCCTTCGGTCGTTAATGAAAGTTTGGTGCAGCAAGTGGAATTACCGAAAATTGTGCTCAGGGGGGGGGGTACCGAAAATGTTGACGAATGTGCACAAAACAAATGTCTAGGGAGTGCTTTGATTTTGCTTGAGCGGTACTTCAACGACGGTGATGATTTCTTAAGCCAAATTGTTACGGGCGATGAAACATGGGTGGTCTACTTCACCTCAGAATCAAAGCAACAGTCCTCGGAATGGCGGCATTCAGATTCACCCAGAAAAGTGAAGTTTAAGCAAACACTCTCTGCCCGGAAAATCATGTGCACAGTTTTTTGGCACAGAAAAATAGTAGTGCTTGTGAAATTTCTGCCTCGTCATGAGACAATCAATGCAGCAGCTTACTGTAAGACACTGAACAACCTAGAACGTTCAATATAGAAGAAAAGACGTGGCTAGTTAAGAAGAGCATCGTTTTGCTGCATGCAATTCCACTCCGCATGTGGCTAATTAGACCAAAGATCTCATCACATCTTTTAAATGGGAAACTATAGACCACCCTCTGTACAGCCCTGATCTGGGGCACAGTGACTACCATCTGTTCTTGCACTTGAAGAAACACCTGGGCGGTCAGCGTCTTCAAGACAAGATGAATGGTTAACAAGTCAGGCGGCAGAGTTCTACCAGGAGGGTATTCAGAAACTGGTACAACTTTATGACAAGTGCCCCAACATTAGAAAATTATGTAGAAAAGTAGATGAATGTACAGCTTTCACGTAAAAAATAAAATTATTCATATATCTATTTTTAACTTCATAGAAAAACACTTAGTATATTTCTTTTACAACATTTTTGGAATAGTTCAGCCTTTGTAATCGAGCAGGTGAGATTTAACTGATTTTATATCAAAGTAGCTTCAGTAATCCGACCGTGCCATTGAAAACCTAAATTGATTTTATGAAATTATCTATTCTAGGGGTATATGCTGCACTAGAAATTTTGAACTTATGTTGTTTCGTGTTTAAATGCTTATATAAATCAACTTTACCTTATTATATAGCCGAACAGGCCGGACACGTAAATATATGATCGGAAAAGACTGCACAATGACTGGACGCCTGTAGCCGTATTCTGTAACTCGTTATGAAACGAAACGGGACGTAATAAGTTTGTTCGTAGGGACCAGAGTTGCCAATAATTCTAACAGTTAGAAAAACTCTATGCCAATCGAGTGTTCGTACAACCAACTGCCGAGATTGCTGATTAGCTGAAAAGTTTTGAAATTGTTGGCAACTAGTCGGATTCACAAAACACTCAATAATTTAGCGTCTTATCGTTATTTCATAACGACTTACAGAGTATGGCTGCTGACAAGCAATAAGGCATTCTTGTTCTTCCTTTTTTCACTTAGACTGCCAGCATAGCTGGAATCTGAATTGTCACTCCACCTTTGTCCCTCACTATTCTTATTTTTTTTTAATCTTGTTGAGTGTCCATTCTCCAATATTTTGTATTTTACAAATTGTTCTTATGTTTTCGCTTTTTTTTCTGTCCAGAAATTCTTTCACACTTTCACCTCTGCTGTTGCGAATAGTCTTTTATCTTGGAAGTATTTGCACTAGTTTAGGTCTATTTGTTATTGTTGTCTTTGTATTCATGTTCAGGTTTTTTTGCTCCAAATGGTATCGCTTAGACAACCCCCTACTCTATTAGCCTTATTAATTTGTTACATAATAATATTTTAAGCTGTTTCTAATTTATATTTTAGCGGTACTTTCTATGTTATCATGCACTTTCTTTTTTGCACTGATTATCATCTTATTGTATTTTGCTATATAAGATCTTGGGAGTTCACTCCCACTTTCCGAAAAAAACACTGAATCGGCAGCACAAAATGCAGTTTTAACCTCCTTATTTCCCATTTTGTGTTCTTTCCCTATACGAACCTCTTCAATAACTTCTTCCATAGAAATAAGAATTGAATGAAAAACCAAAAAGATGAACGAAAAAAACCCTTTAAATCTTCAAAGCTGAATCAATTAAATCTCAAAAAGTTGTGATATGATGTTCAAATAATATGTAAAACTGTCATGATAAATACGTAAAAAGCTATAGGTATGCTTTAACAGTTTTACCTTACCTTTTGCAATTGAACATTAATAAATTTTATGGCATACTATACACATTTATCATCATAGAAAACTCAAAAATACCCTAATTATTTCTGAAAATTCCGAACATAATTAGCACACCCATGGTTCCACTACGTAACCAACCAATAAGTTGTAAATATGCCAAAATTAATCCATCCAACAAATAGTCAAACCGTAAAAATGTACCAAACAAAAATCTATTTGGAAGAATATTAGGCCCAGCAGAATAAATGGTCCCATAGAAAAAGAAATTGCTGCCAAATCCAAAAATATATACGACCCCAGCCAAGAGCGAACGCCCTATCTAAAAAAATAAGCCTATCGTTGAAATATATGGTTACACTATAGAATAAACGGCCCAGTATGTGAATATAAGGTCTGGCAGGTGAATACAAGGCCCGGCAGAAGAACAATATTACGTTGCTTCATGACAATATTTTCCTTCAAATTGACCTTTACACTCACATGCTAACAAAATGTTGTCACTTCAATCTTAAAATTTCTAACAAAGGACTTCCAAAAATAATTTTAACGACTGATATTTTAACTAAGTCGACTTCCAAAACTCTAACTCAGCTAGTAAGTGAGTACTCACATGGTGGGTTATAAATCCGCACCCAATGTACTTCTTCACCAAAAGCCAACAACATAAAAAGGGCAATTCCTCTCCTCACTTACCAGAGAGCGACAGCAGAGGACGATTAACATTTTCATCCTTATAACGTGATTCTATCCTTTTAGAAGTGTTCATGAAAAACACAATTTTACGATATTCGGTAAAATAAGAAATAAATTCCTAATCTTTTAGGTCTGACAACTGAAGTCAAAATCAAAAAAAAAATCGATTTAAATTGCGTATTTACTTTACTTAAAGGCTTTAGATGGAACATAAACATCGCTGTTTTGAATTTTCGAACAACAAAAGCTAACAAAAATTCAAATACCTTTCAATCAGAGGATAAAAATAATATCTTCAGGCCAGTCGCAAAATGTGACGCAGCTTGGTAACGTAACGTGATGTGAGTCACGGCGAGAATTTTTTAATACATGTAAATATATTATGCGGCTGCGATATCTGTTAAAGCAGTGTGACGTGACGCAAATAATGTTTAAGAGACCTGCGGAATGCAGTGTTTATGCCGCAGTTTGTCACCGTGAGTTTGTTCGAGGCATTGCGAATTCGCTAAGTTTTAAACAATTCTAGCCTATACCCGCGGTTTCCTACATCCTACTTAACTATAAATCCACCAATCTCGAATATATTTCACCCAAATTGCAAGTACTTATGGGCCAACCTATATAAGATTTTATTCGACATTTTTTGAATAATTGTAACTCTACTTCACCCTATATTGCAACCGCCCTGTACATGCAGCTGGTTAGTTGTCACCCAATATAACTTTTTGAACACCTGACTGTAATTACTTTTATGTTTTCTTCGACAATAACACCACAATCGTAATAAAACGACGTATATTGAAGGAAAACCAAACATTTCAAAGTCTATCCTGACTTCGTTGTCAGATAGACTGCTTATGGTCTATGCTGTATAACAATTGCTTCTGATTTTTTATACCACTTTTTAAAGTACAATTTCTACCCCGTATGCGCTGGTATTATTGATCAACCAATATACCATTTTTTAAGTAATTAACCATAACCTTCATTACTGTATATTTCAACTATCCTATCTTTGCAACTTATTATGAACTACGGTATTTCACAATTTTTCCTCATATTTTTTCAACGACATAATAAAGTTTAATTTCTCTTCACACTTCATTTGAACCACCTTTCATTTGCAACTTTTTCTAATTTTGTTGGAATCACACTGTATAACTAAAATTCGTCGTAACTTACGTCACTTCACGTCACGGAGCTGCGTCTCATTTTGCGTATGGCCTTAGTAGCGCTGGCATGCGGAAATTCGCCCATGATACAAGGTAATCAAAGAACTGTAACACCTAAATTAGGTCAGTGAACGTATAAGAGAACAGCTGTAGCTGTAACACTTTTAGACAGTTGTCAAGTCATACCTTTTTATAAAATAATCTAAACAAGGTCAGTACTGGCTTCAATGTTTTACATGCCACAACTACCTAGTATGATACAGAAATTACTGAGGTACTATCACTAATTAAAGATGCAAAATAATAGACTGCTCAAGACAATAATAGACATAACGGATAATCTCAATGTTACAAACTTTCAAATATCTAAATTTAACGATCTATTGTGTTTAGGTCATAGGTGTAGCATAGTGATCATCCCTGGTATGTATGAACTGTAAATTCAATCGAAAACTTCTAAGATCATTGTTTTCAAGATAAATATTTTGAAGATTTCCCAGATAATTTTTGTATGTTATATTTAAGTGTGTTTTAAGATAATACAATTCATAGAAATCTTGGAATATTTTATGGCGCACCTATTTCTGTCCGAACAATTTAAAATTGCCTTGCAATTAAACAATCGAAAGTAATCTAAAATAGAAAACATGCATTTCTTTCTTTATTTCTGCATCGTTAATTATGCAAGTAAGTTCATTTATATTTAAAAAAAAATAAATTTTCAGCCTCAGTGACTGGACTAAATGTCGAATATCACATTTCACGACAATAAAGGGAAATAGCAAACGATAATCTAATCACAATATGAATGAATGAGTTACTTACATTACCCAGGATTAAGATTTATAATTTTTAGTTGCTCAGAGGTCTGTTTACGCTCCGGTTAAAATTATGTTTGCAAGCTCTATTAACGCACTGGATGGATCACAGGTCAATGTGACTGTAGCTCCTTATAGAGCAGCTGCAATTCAACAGTGGTTACTTGTATCGAATGATGATGGAAGTGTGACAATACAAAATTTGAGGACCAGGTAAGATTCCTTGAGATAACACGTTAGTGTTATGGGAGATTCCATACATGGCAGCCTTTGTAGATTTTTTTTACTTTGTCAATACCCGAAGATAATGCATGCTTTGAAATCTATAATTATATATAAGTTCATCAAAAATACTTTATTTTCTATATATAAATAGGCAAAGACAAAACGATTAGGTACCATTTTCTCCTCTGTCTCTCAACCGATTTTTTTCATTTTTGTTTTGTTTACTAGCTACTGACGAATTTCAGTGCAGAATGCTAATATTAATTTATAATATTGATTCATTCATTAAATAAGATATAATAAAAACTCATTATTTACGTCCATTATGTCAACGCCAAACAACTGAATGTGCCGCCGTCGCCAGACTCAAAATATTGAGTAAATATATATAGAGGCACTAATACTGTTATATGCTTAGAGCATGTACTTCTGGCAGTGACATGCAAGCGTTGTTATTGTTTAGTGGTAGAGTAATCGTTGTATATTATAATTATACTGGGCGATTCCAGATATGTTAGAAATCATTTTTTTCGTAAGTGGCACATAAGCAGTTGCATATATAGGGTGTTTAAAATATAGAGTAGAGTGCAATTATAACTAATAATATAACTATATAGGGAAGCCCATTAGCGGTTGAATTTACAGGGTTCTTGGAATAAAAGATGCAGTAGAATTACAGTTATACAGGGTGGTGCAAAAAATATTATACAGAGATGCATATACAGGGTGGCGGAAATGGAAATGCAACATTTCGTAACCCATAAGCAGTTGTATATATAGGGAAGATGAAATATACGGTGAGAGGAATTATAGATATACAGGATGATGATAAAAAATGTTAGAAAAGGAAATGATTTATAGAGTAGCCCACGAAGAGTTCCATATATATGATGATTAAAATATAGGTCGGAGTAGAATTATAGTTACAGAACATAGTTAAAAATTTCATAAACAAAAGGAGTAAATACGGTGGCTCATAGGCAGTTTAATATACAGAATAGTTTACCGGGTGGTTCAAAAATGATAAAACTATTATGCGTGGTCCATGAGCAGTTGCATATACAGGGTGGTGGAAATATATAATGAGATAGAATTATTATAAGGAGGATTTTAATAAATGTTAGAGAATTGAGTGTAATTATAGCTATATAGGGAGGTTAGAAAAATAAATTAAATATGTAGGGTAGCCCGTTAGCGATTGAACTGTTGTCATATTAAATATATAAATTAAATTAAGAATTACGAATTTGAACACAAATAAAGTCCTATGAATTATATCTGAAAAAAACTTGAATTCCGATACTTATTTGTAGAAGCGAGATGTAAGACCGACATCTAGGATTTTAGAGGAAACTATCACACAGAAGTTCCGAATCTGGATCCGTTCAGTGTAATTGCTGTTCTCCATAAAGTCCTAGGATAGAATGTCACGTTAAAATTTTCAGGTTACTTAACCTGCCAGAGATATTGACACAATTGGTCGAATTTCGACAACTGTGCGACAGCTAGTTAAGATAAATCGTTCGCTGATAAAGCCACAGGTCAATTGATTTAATGAACAAACCTTCATGAATTAGTTTTCTTATTGTCCGCGGCAACTGTGCTACTAGGTGAAAGTTGAAATTCATAGTGAATCATCAGGAGTATATAAGTTATCTTTTAAGAACTGTCCAAAAACATATATAGGATAAACAGCTAGATGCTTTAAAAAGAGAATTTAGGAACAGCACCCCTTTTTCCTAAAAACAGAAACCAGATTCATCTCATAGAGTATAGAGTTTCAATAATAATTTCCAAATTTTACATACAGAAAACACAGCACTAAAATTGAACAAATTTCAAAGTTAAAAATAAATGGCCATAAAAATTCTCTAAATTTACCTAATTAATAACTAAACTTAAATAAATCATCACTACTAAACTATTTCGCCTTATACCTCCCTATACTTTTATAGATTGTATCCTGAGAAATTCTCATTGCTAAATATTGTTTTTTCTCAATTTTTACATACCTCAAATTAATCATTAGAATGGACTGTGTGTTATTTTAAAATGATTCAATAAATAATAAAACAAATTCAAATTCGGTAATCTTATGGGCTTACAACCATCCGGAAGGCCCACAGCTGAAGACAATGGCGGAAGTGAGCAGCAAATCTTTCTTATTCTTCTATCGTTCATGGATTAGGCTTCTCCTGTTTCGGCAATACTCCTCATGTCACTTCTTTACAAGAGCTCTTTTTCTTTAGGGAGTCTATTGTAGTTCATCCTGTCATTGTGGCTTTTCCATTCCTCTATATTTGGTTTAAGTTTATCGTCTAGGAAATAAATATTAAGTTCTTCTTCTTCCATTATATCGATATTTCTTATTTTATCTCTTAATGTCCAACCTGTGGTTTCATTTCTGTGGCTTGTAGTTTTAAAGTACATTTTTTTCCGCATTGTCCAGCTGTCACAGCCATAAAGTAGAACAGGCACCGCAATTGTTTTATAGAGTTTCAGTGTTGTTTCAGGTCTAAGTTTATTTCTTAATTATTTGTATATCCTTCCACATATGTATTGGTATATGTCGAGTTTATTTATGACGTCATTACCATAGTTGTAGCTCATATCATATCACAAGTAGCTGAACTGCGATATCTGTTCTATTGATGTCAATAATTATTTTAGATCTAACAAGATACGTTTCTTTAAATGCAATAACTTTAGTTTTTTTGGGGGATATTTTTTTACACGTCTTATTTAATTTGTGTAGTGATGTGCGTATGTCGACTTCACTTTCTTGTATAAGAGCTAAGACATTAGCAAATAGGACAACGTTTACATGTGACGTTTTACTGATTTATAATACCGCCTTGACTACTTTTTCCCATTTTTTCATAATGCCGTCGATATATTGTTGTAAACTCCGTAGGTTCAAAGTCAACTAATTTAAAAAAAAAACGGATATTCACTTCACTTTCTAGACCTTTAATTCACACATAAACATCAAATAATTTCAACATCTGATTCTAATACAATAAGATCGAAATCATAGCAATAGGTAAGCTCTACTAACTAGTGAAATTAATATCGCTTTATATATCGTACACACAGTTTTTTTCCCATCCGAACCTTCTAGTTCTTCTTTTTTTACTATCCCAGCGATTGCTTTCGCCAGAGAGGGAGTGATAAATTTTATAACTATATATATATATATATATATATATTATTATATATATATTATATATATATATATATATATATATATACTAGCTACTTTAGGGAGAACAACAATTACACGGAACGGATCCAGATCCGGAACCTCTGTGTGATAGTTTCCTCGAAAATCCTAGATGTCGGTCTTACATCTCGCTTCTACAAATAAGTAAAGAAATTCAAGTTTTTTTCAGCTATAATTCATAGACCTTTATTTGTGTTCAAATTCGTAATTCTTAATTTAATATGACAACAATTCAACTGCTAATGGGCTACCCTACATATTTATTTTTTCTAACACCCCTGTATAGCTATAATTGCACTTAATTCTCTAACATTTATTAAAATCCTCATTATAATAATTCCATCTCATTATATATTTCCACCACCCTGTATATGCAAATGCTTATGGACCACGCATAATATTTTTTAACATTTTTCAACCACCGGGTAAACCATTCTGTATATGCCACTGCCTATGACCCACCATGTTTACTCTTTTTGTTTATGAAATTTTTAATTATCTTCTGTAACTATAATTCTACTCCGACCTATATTTCAATCATTATATATATGGAACTTTTCGTGGTCTACTCTATAAATCATTTCCTGTTCTAACAATTTTTATCACCATCCTGTATATCTATAATTCCTCTTACCCTATATTTCATCTTAACTATATATACAACTGCTTATGGTTTACGAAATGTTGCATTTCCATTTCCGCCACCCTGTATATGCATCTATGTATAACATTTTTTGCACCACCCTGTGTAACTGTAATTTTACTGCACCCTCTATTCCAAGAACCCTGTAAATTCAACCGCTAATGGGCTTCCCTATATAATTATTTTATTAGTTATAATTGCACTCTACTCTATATTTTAAACACCCTAAATATGCAACTGCTTATGTGCCACCCATTAAAAAAATTATTTCTAACATATCTGGAATCGCCCTGTATAATTATGATATTCAACGATTACTTTACCCACTAAACAATAACAACGCTTGCATGCCACCTTCAGAAGTACATGCTCTAAGTATATAATAGCATTGGTCTGTCTATATATAATTACTCAATGGTTTGAGTCTGGCGGCAGCGGCACGCGGCACATTCATTGGTTTGGTATTGACATTATTGACGTAAATAATGAATTTTTATTATATTTTATTTAATGAATGAACCAATATTATAAATTAAGATTAGCATTCTGCACCGAAGGTCGTCAGTAGCTACTAAACAAAAAAACAAAACAAAAATGAAGAAAATCGGTTGAGAAACACAGGAGAAAATGATACCTAATCGTTTTGTCTTAGCCTATTTATATATATATATATATATATATATATATATATATATATATATATATGTTAAATAAAGTTGGCGACAATCTACAGCCCTGATTGAGACCCTGGTTTTGTTTGGATTGTTTTGATACGGTTTGTTGTTTGACCGTTTAAAGGAATATATCTAAGTATTTGACTGACTCAATTAAATTGAAGGAATATCCTTTTCCTGTTACTATATGTTGTCGTTACATGATTTTCCTTTTCAAAGCAATTCTGTTCTCTTATAGTTATCCTTAGTTGCTCGTTTATCATCTAAGTATGTAGTTTATATGTTTATATGAAGTGTTTAAAAAGCTAATACTAGTATAATTTACAAAATTATTGCGGTCTCATTTTTTAAATAATGGCCTGATCTGTGCTGGTTAACATTCTTTTGGAATTTTGCTTCTTAGCTAAAAATCGTTGTATAATTAAGTCTTAGATGTACCAGTATGCCTCAATATTTCAATATTTCTGAATTCATATCATCAGATCCTGTAGCTTTCCTACTTTTTGCCTTTCTTAGTACTCTCTGTAATTCCTTCTAATGTTAGGGGGTCTACCTCCTGGTTTTCTTTTTCGTTTGCTTCTCCATAATAGATTTGATTTTTGATTGACCATAGATTTTTATAACGTTCGATTCATGGATTTTCTTAGATAACCTCAATATCTGCTGTATTCTTCTCTGTTTCATTTCAAAGTTTTATAATTTATCCGTATTCCCTGTTGCCTTGTAGTTATTTCAGTCATTATCTTTTCTGCTCTGAAGATAAGTTCTCTGTTTATTGCTAATATTATTATTTTTTCCTCCAAATTAAACTATGTCAAGCGGTTTATGTTATAGCTGTTTTGGTATTATTTAATTTTTGATCAAAGTCGTTACTGGTGCTGATGTTGGAGAAGTGATGTGCGAGGCGTCGTAGGTATGGTTCTCTAATGCTGATTTATTCTAAAATATATACTTTATACAGATCTTTGGTTAGTGTGTTTAGTTTTGATATACATATTGCTCGTAGTCTGATACCTGTATCAGTACTTGGTGTTATCAGTATCTAAGTTGATGTCGCTTCATCTGTATACTTTAGTGTCCTGCAGTAGTGAACTGAGTTTTTCGTTGACCATACCATAATTAATTAGAGATCTAAGCCCCCCCCTGCCCTACAGGTATATTGATGAATCTCTTTTTGTCTGAAAAAGGATTTTGTGATTTTCAGCTTAATATATGTCACAAAATTGTGCAATTCTTAGCCAGTGTCATTGGGAAGCAAATACTTGTGAGACAACCAAGAGGCTGGCAGTTCCGTTTTTGTTCAGAAATATATATACGGTGTATACTCTAAACTCCTTATGTAAACTCCGGCTCAGTTGGATCTTTAGAAGACCGAAGCATTTGGCGAAATTTTTGAGTACACTTAAAAACCGTTTCAGCTAGCTTGCTAAAGCGATAGGAGCAAATCCTTGTCAGACAATAGACTAACTAACTTTCATCGAAGATCCAAGAAACAAATTTTTTCAGCGACACAATAAACAATCATCATTTTATGATCATTTTGTGACTCCAAAATTAAAAACTCAGGTTTACACACAAAACTGGTGTGTTTGGCGAAGGATTTGTGGTGTTGTTAATTTTAAACTATTAATGTAAAGATTTACTGTGAACAAATGGATCGATTAGATAAATCTGTAATGGAATGCTATTTTCATCAGGAATGACGTTATTCTGTAAGACGAGAATGCCAGACCGCATTGTGTAAGCAGTCAAACCATGGAAAAAATGTTCAATTGCGCCTACGGACTTCCATTTATCCGATCGCAACCAACATTTTCTAAGAGAAAAATATTGCAAATTGGTATGATGTTCAAAATGCTATTACCAAATATTTACCGAAATTCAATAGAATCTGCAGTTGTATTTTTTTGACCCTTAAATCAGTTTCTGATGATCCGACATCGGAAACTTCTCCACTAGTTAGCTAAAGATACTTGATCAATAGAGTAGAGTAGAGTAAATATAGCATTGAATCAAAAAAAATATATTGCTATAAATTCCGTGTATTCAAATTAATTAAAGTTTAAAAACTGATACTCACTTCAGTTTCTAGAACTGTTATTTACACGTAAAACATAAAATATTTTTAACAGCTGATTCTATACAATAATATCGAAATCCTAACAACAAATAAGCTGTACACAATAAACTACCTAACTCTACTAAAATTAATATCCCCTTATATAGCGAACGTTGAGTTTCCTGCTCGTTCTAGATTTTGTTGCCCAGCGTCGAGGTTGATAGTTTTTGCTCATCTTGAAGACTCTAGGAATTTATGTTTTTATGTTCTTTGGCCAGGGACGGAGTGGATAAATTTTTATAACACTGCCTACCTTTAATTCTGATCGTCCCGATCAGAAACCTTCTCTCCATAGTAGGGAGCAAGTCGATCTAAATGGACCCCTTCAACTTAGCCCTGCGGTTTCGACGGATCCGGTAGACGACGTCATTAAGCCTCTTGACAACCTCGTATGGACCATCCCAGGCGAGTGTAAGCTTTGGCGATTTACCCTTGCTCCGTTGGGGGTTGTACAGCCAGACTTTGTTCCTCTCTTGGAACCCGACTGAATTGGCCTTGAGGTCATATCGCGTCTTCATCTGGTCACTGGTGGCCCAACATCTGGGTTTAGGGTTAATTGGGTATTGCCAGCATGTTAAGTCGGAGCTGGTAGGAGTCAAGCCTGTACTATTATGTACAGCTAAGCGATATGCTAACAGGAATAGGTCAATATGCTCATCCCACTCACGCTGGTTACTTCTGACGACCTTCGATAGGTGTTGTTCCAAGATCCTGTTCAACCTTTCTACCATTCTGTCTGACTGTGGGTGCAATGGTGTTGTTCTCGTTTTCCTGATCCCAACATCGTGCAGACCTTATGAAATACATTCGATTCGAAGTTACGCCCCTGGTCTGAATTTAGTTCCATCGGGACGCCAAACCTGCTGAATAGCTGTTCTACTAGCACCGTCGCTACCGTGGTTGCCTCTTGATTGGGTATTGCATATACCTCAGGTCGTTTGTTGAAGTAATCCATTGCGACCAGAATGTATTTGTTCCTCTTCTCAGACTTGGGAAATGGACCGGCGACATCGATGGCAATTCTCTCTAATGGGACGCCCATATTGTACTTCTGCATTCTGCCCTTGGTCCGGGTTTTCGGGCCCTTCCTGGCTGCACACGTGTCACATTGTCGGCACCAAGCTCTGACATCTTCAAAGTAATTTACCCAGTAGTACCGCTGCCGAACTTTGTCTAGGGTTTTATTTATGCCCAGATGGCCCCCGGTAATCCCATGATGTACTTCTGTCAGGATGGCTGGTACCTTTTTCTTCGGAACTACCAGTTGGAACTTGGTTTCTCGGTCATCACTGCTCTCCCAAACTCGCTTGAGCATTCCATTCTCTACTCTTAGAGAATTCTATTGGGCCCATAACGATTTCAGGACAACCGAGTATCTAGCTACCTCGTCCCATCGTGGCCTCTGTGCCCCTCTCTTTTTGAGTGACAGGATTGGTTCGATGTCTGGATCAGCCATTTTGTCCTGGATGCACTGTTATGTTGTCCAGTCTTCAATGGCCTGCACTTGCATCTGTCTGATGGAGATACCCTCTCGTTCATCCATCTTCAGACAATGTCGGCATTCTGCTCTACAGGGTCTTCTTGATAGGGCATCGGCATTATTATGCAAACGACCGACACGATGTTCAACCTTGAAACTGTTTTGCTGTAATTTCTCCATCCACCTGGCCAGTTGTCCTTCCGGTGTCTTCGTGTACAGCAGCCATTTGAGGGCGGCATGATCTGTTCGGATTAGGAAATGATGACTATTGAAGTATTTGTGGAAATGGTCTACCGCCCTTATTATTGCAAGAATTTTTTTTCTAGTGACGCAATTATTTCTTTCCGGTTTCGAAAATCCACGGCTCGATTACCCCTCTTGCATCTGGCATAGGATGGCCCCCATGTTGCTGGCGTCGGTGTCTAAGATGAACTTGTCGGACTGCCTAGGAAATGCTAAGATTGCGCTGGAACATAGTGCCGCCTTCAGTCGTCTGAATGATGTTTCGCAATCCTGATTCCAACGGAAAGTCTCTTTCTCAGTGGTCTGCCGATGTGGAGGCGCGGCAATTTAATGTCAAAAGATTACATTCCTTTCCGGTTCTCCCGATACTCGTATTTAGCCACAAAAGACTGTAATGTAATCTGAAATCAACGAGTTTTCTTTCAAAAAGTTAATTTAATCTTATTTTCAGGCAAGCGATCGAGCTTAATTGGGGAAATTGTTGGATAAACTACCCTTACATCATGTACAATTACACTGGTTCAGAAAATCAAAAATTTTACCTGAATGGTGACAGTACCATAACTCCATTTTGTAATAGAAATTTACGTTTGGGAATTTCAACAGCTGGTGGCAATCTTGTTTTATTTTCAAACGAATCTACTGCTGACACAGTTTTCAAAATTTCTTACGTACATGAGTAAAAAAGTTATTTATATCAGAATTAAATAAATTAAAGTGAAATCATGTAATGTGTTTCAGTATTCTAACAGTTACTACTTTGTTCCATCTCTGGAATTGCGAACCTTATAAACAAAATCTATGATTCATGAATATGGCCCAATGATCGTTTAAAAACGATTCTAGTTAACTTCACCAAGAAAGCAATGGCAGCTCAATACTAAGATTATAGAACCATAAGCTTTATCTGCAAATCACCAAAGTAATAACAAGAATACTGTTGAAAAGAACTGATTGTGAAGAACTGGGGATTGAATGTGTGTTTTATTGACTGGGAGAAAGCATTTGACAGAGAAGATTGGACTATTCTATTGACAGACCGACGCCTCATTCGAGAGCGTTACAAGGGCAAAAAGTAGTGATAAAGGTGGAAAATGTAGAAACCAAAGAAATAATGTTAGGACGAGGAGTGAGACAAGGTTATTATATGTCACCGGTGCTATTCAATTTATACACAACTGGGATTACCGTAGGCAATGAAAAAGTGAAAAATATGAAGAATGCTGATGACCAAGCAGTCCTTGCAGATATAGAAAATAAATTACGTATTATGGAAAATAAGCAAAACTGGTAAGGGGTATGATATGAAGATAAACATTGAAAAAACAAAGGTAATACGAGTAGGAAAAACACCATAAGATGTGAGGATTATGGTTGAAGGGCAACAACAAATAAATTTAAATATTTGAGAGCAATAATAAATTTAACAGGAAGTTGCACTGAAGAGATGAGGAGCAGAATAGCCAAAACAAAACATGATTCTGGTAGGACCTGTTAACAGCAAGAATGTTTCCCATGAAATTGAGAAAAATATTCGCGTAATGCTAAATCTGGAGTGTTGTCTGCCGGTGACGGTCAGGTTTAGTGTCGGAAAGATTGTACGACTTCTCCCGTTGACATTAATTCTATTAAACAAATTTTAAAAAATTGGCACGTACAAATTTCAAACTTTGTGAATGCGACGAATCCGGCAAACTTTTTCAAAGCCCTACTGAGTTTTCAAATTCTCGATTACCGTAATTGTCGAAATGTCATCACTATGACTCCCCGTATATAGAAGTTTGATTTTTTGAAATTTGATTAATTTTATTAAAGTTCAGTTATCTTGTAGTCATTCCTACATAAGACCTATTGCAGTCGGGACAGATTAGCTAATAAACTCCCTATTTACTATATAGGTAAGTTATCTTTATCTCTGGCGTTAAAAATAATGTTTGAAAGCTTATTCTGACATTTGAAATTGACTTTAATGTTATGAAATTTCAATAATCTTACCATCCTGTCACTAACCTGTTCAAAGTATGTTAGATACATTTGAATTGCCCTGTAGATTTTACAATAGGATACATGTTTTGATACACTAATTGTTCTTCTTTGCAAAAACTTAACTCATTGATTAATTGATTACACTAGTTTGAAAAGTAGATTTCCTGTATATATTGAACGAAATAGCATTGTGGTACGGGGTAAGCGTGAGCCTCACGCTTACCCGGCTTTTTAGACCTCACGCCGTAAGGTCTAAAAAGTTAAGTTGGTTGTTCATTTCTGCTTCAACAGTAAATTCGAAATTGACAAATTCTAAATAGGAATGCAATTGTCTGTTTGAGCCTGTAAAATAAGATAAAACATCATCATTGTTAGAAATTAAATAAGCTATTTAAAAATGCTGCTATTAAAAATTAAATATAGTAGGCGGATTTAGCATCAAATTGCGTGTAGTCTCCATTTTCTTCGGAGAGTTAATAAATAGAAGTGATCGGCAGCCATTTTAGACAGTCTTTATTTTTGCCTGTTAATACATCGTTGATTTGTGTTAATTAAAAGTGTGTTTTGGAACCTTCATGATGTCATAATGGTTACAAAACATTAAGTTACTGTGTAAGTTGAATGAAAATAGACATTCAGTATAAAGACTTACAGTAACTGAATGATAGACAATTATAATAAAGGTAAATCAATAAAAAGAAAACAAGAAGTAATGTTATTGAGCTAAAGAGAAGATAAAGTCAAGTTATTTATAATAAGTAAAATGTTGTTGCGATTTGAATTTTGTTATTAGATTTTAGGTAATTTATTTGGTTGTCCCATTTGACAAAATGAAGCTACCTACAAAGTTTCGGAATATGATAATAAACCAACAAATAGGATTACGTACGTACATGTAGAACAAAATCGCACTCAGGAGAAACGACAATATTCGTAATTGGAAAAATGATAAAATAGTGTTAACTCTATCTATTTCATGATTTTGTTAGTATCTACAAGATCGTATGAAGATACAATATCTCAGGATTTTAATGAGAAGTTGATTACCTGTCACAAACAGAGCATGATTCGAGTATGTTTTTAAATGGCATTTAAGATAGGGTTAAACTGGTCCTCCATCCCTGTACAAGTTTGAAGTCACACCTATTTTTTGGAAGATAAGCTAATGCAAATTAATCTAGCACTAATAGAAATCATAAGTGTCGTTAACTGTTTTTCAATTATAGTCATTTTCATGTGTTTTTCAAGTTGAGCCTAAGAGACAATTTTATTTTGAGCCTTTATGACTATCTATATGTTAATTATAGAATATCTTTAACTTTTTTGTAGTATTGTGGAACTAAAACAACATTAAATTACAAAATGGTTGCTGTTATCACATTGACGTTTTAGTTTTTACTGTACAGTAAAATGATACATACACAAAGACTGTCATAACTAATAAAACTCAAGAATACATCAAAGATGGAGCTCTACTTTTAATGGAAAGTTCAAATTTCTATGTAATGACGTTGCTTTCCTCTTAAAAGTTAAGGACCTGATATTGAAATATCTCTTGCAATATTCGATTGAGCTACACAGAGATAGTTCGAACAACGCCAATCACGTAGTCGTCATTAAAAATTGCTTGCGAGCTCAGTCTCTGGTAATATATATGTATATGATTATATTGCATGCCATAAATTCACTCCCGCCCAGTAGTGAACAACCTGTCATGCAAAAATTTACTTCCCCTAAATTAGCTTGAGCAAGCCCATCACTTTTGCTTCTGTCTCCGTCTGGTATAACACTCCCACTTGACTGATATGATTCTAGTCTCCTCTTGAACAAGTGCTCCACTCTTCTTGGTTAAAAACTTCTATTAGCTGAGTTGAACACACGTTTATAGCCTTTCTACGATCTACATAGGCTTATTTACGAGTTTACAAGCTGTTATAATAATTGATTAAACTATGAGAACACTCTGTGTATGAGTGATTGATAAATGATTTGATATTTTCATAGAATATTGATCATGATCTCAAAAACTGTAATTGGTTTCTGAGAACACTTCAAGATAAGACTAACAATTTTTGTTTAGAAGGCGCACTTTGTTTCATTGAAGCATATTAAAGTCGGGATCTCAACAAAAACGCTTAAAACTAACCTCAAATTGTAAATATGCATTGGCCGCTCTATTCATCAATTGCAGTCTACTTCTTTGGTTATGCCTGTAAGTTTTATGATTTTGTAATAACTGATATTATTATTCATATAATATTATAAATGTGAAACAGTGTATGTTTGAATGTTTATTATTCAATCACGCATCCATTTTTAAACGGAATTGGATGAAATTTGGTACACATTATAGTTTGTAACCTGAATACAATTTACTTTAGCAAAACAGAGTATCTCAGCAGTATAAAGGATAAAGATATAATGTTGTTGGTACATTTGAATGAGAAGTTACCCAATTTATTGCTAATTTATTACCCAAAAATGAAATTTATTGCTTCAACCCCTTCCCAGAAATACTGGTTATGTTTTATGTAAAGCAAGAAAAACGGGCCTTTGTTGTCTATTACCAAGGTAGTTTTGGATTAGTCTATGCGGTTGTCTCGTATGTCATATATCTACAGTTTATCCAAAAGTAGCGAATGGTCTACCGTGTCAAATGCTTTCGCTAAACCTTAAAAGGTTACTACAGTTGATTTGTTTTTATCTAAACTATTAGACGGGTATTCTACCTCAAACGAGCCACCTTGAATATCTTGATTATTTTCAAAACTATTCCAATAAGAAAAAACAGGTCGATTTTTGTTTCGAGGGGGAACTTTTTTGAGGTGAATTAGCGCTTGCGCGCATTCAACATTAACAACCTAATTCAATGACCTTAAGATTTGAGATAGGGAAAATAGGTATTGTCGTATATCATTTGAGACCCCTTTTTACGGACTATACCCTGGTAATAAAATTTTTTATTGCAATTTCTGTACATGTAATAAAAAAGAGTATTAAAAAACGAATTTACATTACAATACAATGCCTCTAAAGCAAATGTTCAAAATGTCTTTCATTGACTTCCATACAATAGTACAACCTTGACAGAAAGCCGTCTCTGACAGGCTTAGTCATAAAAATTTTATCCCCACAATAAAAAATTCAAAAGGTTCAAATCAGGTGATCGGCCAGGCCATTCTATACTCTTCTTCCAATCGAGGGACCAGGGTATTCCAAATGGAGGTATTGACGAACTGGTGTGGCGTAGTAAGGAGGAGCTCCATATTGTTGGAAATGCAATTGCTCTTCATTTAGTAGAGGATCATTATTATACTACCGTTTCTGTTCTTATAAGAACAGAACAGAAACGGTATGTCTGTGCCCGGCCTCTCACCTTGACTTAGCTCCCTTCTAATATCTTTTTTTCTCTATTTTGCGTTATTTAGGCAACCCGCTGCTCTATGGGCTTTCTATATATGGTTTTTTATTCTATTTCCAGATAGTTACTTTCCATACTCTCTTTTATGGTGATACCATTAATTTTACATCTAATCGATTCTTTATTGATGAAAAGTGTTTTAGTCTTCTGGACTGAAATTACTGTCTTGACCTTTTATGCTACAATGTTAGAGTGTTAAACGTGTTCTCCAATCTTGCCTTTCTCCATGTCCTTCCTTTATTATTGCATCCATTATGAGATTGAAAGGTAGGGGGTTGAAGGATTATTATGTCTGATACCTGTGCTTGCTTCTATCCCCTCTGCGGGTTGCCTATCTTTTGTTTTGCTTTGTATATATTTTCAATTGTCTAGCGCTACTTGTCTATTGTATAGCTCTTCACTGTCGAAAGTTCCTTTCATTTACTGCATTATTTCAGACTCAAACTCAGCGCGAAAAGCAAGTATCATATCTTGACATAAATGTGAATTCGTAACTATATCTATATATAAATACGCAACGACAAAACGATTAGGTACCATTTTCTCCTCTGTCTCTAATCCAACTTTCTTCATTTTTGTTTTGTTAAGTAGCTACTCACGACCTGCAGTGCAGAATGTTAATATTTATTTATAATATTTGTTTATTCATTAAATAAAATATAATAAAAATTCATTATTTATGTCCATACTGTCAACGCCAAACAAATGACAGTGCCGCCGCCGCCAGACCCCAGACGGTCAAAACTCAAAACATTGAGTAATTATATATGGAGGGAGTGATCGTTAGATGTTGTTATATTCTTAGAGCATGCACTTCTTGGAGTGGCATACAAGCGTTGTTAGTGTTTAGTGGTAAATAGTCAATTTAGTAGATTGATTTTTCGGACGCGTTGCAGTAACTTTCATATTAAATATTTTGTTTTTAATGTGAATTTAATTATTTGATTATTATATTATTATCACAACCTTCCCGAAGGTGTTGTGTAAAAAATTATCATACAGCGGACAATAGAGAATGTATTAAAGATTTAAGTTCTCCTAGGGTTGTTGGTCCTCTCTTTTCTTTAATATTCCTGAACTTGATTGAAACCGCAAATGACCTAAACTTTTAGGTTGCAAAGAACAATCTTCCAATTATTATATAGAATATTTTGCCAGGAGTGGTTCCAACCAAAAATTTGGGGGATCATTCATTTGTCGAAAATATTTCGAATACCGATATTTGATTACATTTTTTTTTATCATTACATCTACATCTCCGATTTCTCTACAACTCTGTTTCTTATAAAAATATACTTTTTAGAATTTCATGAAATAGGGTCGAATTTCGACCACTGGGCGACCATTAGTTAATATAGTTTTAAGATTTATTTTGTTATTGCTTGGCTCAAGACCATAAAGAATTAACATCGTGAATGTTTTGTGCCCAAGACCGATATTTCTATTTTCAGTTTTTAATTTTAGTTCATATTTATTTAACTAAGCTGTTATGCATATGTTAACAGAGACTATGTTGGGATTAAATGACAACAACAAAAATTGAATGTGTTTCGGTATCATGTTTGTGTACAGGAGTTGCGGCCTATTTTAATTGTTTTTGTAGAGTCTAATGTTCAGGTTAATGAATGTTGCCCATTCGAATTTTGGTTTTGGGGTAATCAATAATCAAAAGTTTCTGTTTGTCCTAAGCTATCTGTATGCGTCCCTAGTTCCATTCATATATAATTAGATTTTGTGGAAAACACTAGCAAATCAAACTATTATTTTAGGTAGTGTAAGGCTTGTTTTCTCCCCTGTAAGGATTAGGTTTGGAGATACAGAGAAGGCACTGGATGCTTCACAGGAGAATCTTACATTAGTTCCATACATGGGTCTTCCAGCTCAACAGTGGCTGCTCGTATCTCAAGACTATGGACTTGTATCCATTCAAAACGTGATGAATGGGTAAGTTTTCCTTAGAATTTAGCAGATGGGGCGGGAGCAAATCATTCGTAAGTTTCATATATGTTATAGCTAAAATATCTCCCAAATATTTTTAAGTATTTTTGACGAAATAAATATTGTTTGCCATAATCGTACGCACCGCATGCATTTCAATGAGAAATTAAGAGCCGATTCCCTGTCATTGACAAAATATTTTGTGTGAATCTCTCCCCTCACTTATATATACCGACATTTTGTTCTTTCAGTTTATGAGACAAATGTTTCCATATGCCAAAGGCAAAGCGTACTCACGATTTAATTCAGTCAATAAAGCAAAATTGTGTTTTTTTGACATAAAATTCAACAGCAAACCGACGGTGCTATCACTTCAGGGGTAGTTCATAGGTGATATCTTACATGATTTTAACAGCTAATTCTTAGAAATAATTTAATTAAACAATAAAAACTAGCAAAAATATGGATTTTTTTTGTTTTCGGCTTGTATTGAGAAAAACAATGAAGAATTTGTGATCTTGTCAATGGAAAGTTTGTAGAAAACTGGACAACCTTCAAAATGAGCCTTTACAGGTCCTGAAAGTTGAAAATATCGGTCAAAATTGATTTATTTTAAAAAATTCATAACTTTATTGTATTAAAAAATAAAAGATTATTTTTCCAGAAAATAACAGCTTATGATGTTGCGTTTAACTATTCTCAAGATGAGTATTGCGAAATAAATGTTTTTTGCAGAATTGCAATTTAAACAATTTAAAATCGGCTGTGTAGGTTAAAAGATTTAAGTGAACAGACGGACAGACGGTGGAAGGCGGCTGTGTTTTATACTATGCTCACAGATTGATTTATTGTGAGGTGATTTTTGATGCAATAGATCAGGAAATACATTGTATCCAAAACCATGAAGAAGTTCTCCGATGTTTAAGTCAATTTCGTATGAGATCTCCCTCTCTAAGGCACAAGCTCGCACCCCTGTCTCTGTGAAAGTTTCCAGGCCGCTTGACTTTTCCCGGCTCTTCCAGCACTTATATCCTTATATTTCAAGAAATTAACACAACATATAACCTTGACAAATTATATACCCAAACCTTCATCATGAATTACTCTAACTACTGGTAAAAATTGCATGATAATTCGTTCAGTACTTTTTGAATGTATCGCGAACGTAAGTCAGATGCGGCGAAGGACATTGTTTTATAATATGTAATAGATATTGGCAAAACTGTTATTTTTAAATACCAGATGTTGTTATTGCTTTTGCATAAAAAGCGAGAAGAAATGCCAAGTGTGATAAACAGTGAAAATGAAAAAAATGTCAGTAATATGGAAACTTTTTATATAAAACAATATCAAAAATAAAAAAAATGATAAGGAACTGATGAAAGATCTGAAATAACAACGTTAAAAATAGTTAAAGTCTAGAGAATCAAAGATCTAAAAATATCAAGATTTCCAAAAAATATGAAATATTATAATAATTTACATAATCTAAAAAACGTCAAAAATAAAGAAATCAGCAAAACTATGTTAAAAATTTCCAAATTATCTAAATGTAAACATAAGAAATAACCCAAAAATATTGAAAATACCTAAATCGTAAAAAATACAAAAACTATTAACATTAACAAAAGTGTATCATAAACCCAAAAAATATTAAAATGTAAAAATACCAAAATCGATAAAATTTCGAAAACAGCTTAAGCGTCAAAAGTGTCAAAAATTACAAAAAAATCAAATTGTATAAAAATTGCAAAAATAACAACAGATAATTAAAAAGAACATTTATGTTTTCGAGGGCGCACATTACGAATCTGCAAATATTTTTTACAGCAAACTTGCAATAAGGGGGGAAAGCCCCAAAACAGAGTTTTTTACATTATTCCCGAAAACTACAATGATTATGAAAAAAGTAACTCGACCATCGCGTTCCTTGTAAAATTTCACATCGAAAACATATAGTAAGTTATTCAAAATCAACGAATTGTTGTGCAACTTTTTAAGTTTTCAATTTAAGTTAAATTTTGGATTGCACGCAAAGTGCACTTTATGCCAATATTTATGTTGTCACGGACAACGGAATGTTGTTACCTTTCAAGTATGTATAATATTACTGCACTCACTCTCATCATGGTCTGATTTATATCTTTGTAGCTGGTATTTAAATTTATTTCTGTGCCATTTTAATTTTCACAGTGGACCGACAGTTATATTGATAATGTTGTCTAGTATTTTTGATATATTTGTAATGATTCAAAATTCCTTTCTTAATAATCCTTTACTGAACAAAAGTGTAACAATACTTGCAACTAGATAATGCAACTCGGCCGGAGTTATTAGGCGTGTGCATATACCTACATGTAAATAAATTGGTGTTCTTCAGTTTATCTTAAAAAATATATAATATTTTTAACTACATTTTAACATGTGAAATGGACTTCGTTTTTAATATTACTATTTAGGAAACTTTTTATAATCGACTCCACGGTCGGTAATGTTGAATTTAAACTTATAGTCAAAGAAATAAAAATACCACCAATTCTCACGGGTCTTCATTTCTAATATATTAGTGTATAGTATTTTTTTTACTATAAACTAATGTACATCAATATATTCTTTGTATACATTTTGCGTTTGTGGGCAAACAGTAATAGCAAGATTATCTGAATTAAAGTAAACAGTTTCATAGATGTATATTTTTTATATTATATTAAGTATAGCAAAAATAAATGAAGTTATAAGAATGGTTTTTATTTCAATAAACTGGCATATTGCAATAAACTCCGTAGGTTCAAATTTAAAAACTGATATTCACTTCACTTTCAAGAACTTTATTTACACATAAACATAAAATATTTTCAACAGCTGATTATAAAACAATAACATCGAAATCATAGCAATAGGTAAACTGTACTAAATAAATACTGAAATTAATATCGCCTTATATAGCGTACGTCGAGTTTTCTGGTCGATCTCGATTTTGTTGCCCAGCGTCGAGATTGATAGTTTTTTTGCCCATTCGAAGATTGCAGAGAGATGTTTTTCTCCATCAATGTATTACAGAATTATAGTGTAACAATGGCCAATGAGAATGATGACTGGTGACGTTACAAACCATTTAGTGGAGGGCTGTATACGTACAGCCGTTGATGTCAGATATATATTTACCCTACATCTCGGAAAAACAAATGAATGTCTTGTTATGATATTGGTGAGAGGAATCCCTAGATCTAGGGAAATCACACTCGAGCTGTCTGTTTCTAAAGAAATTATGGTCCAATGGTTAAGAAGTGAAATGATGCGGGCGTTCTTGTTAAATTTAAAGCAAACACCTTGAAGAATTTAATATTTATGTATGTGGTATGAGGAATGCATTTATTTCTAACACTATAATATATGAAACAGATAAACTAGAGTGTAGTCTGTCTGCTTATTACGTAACAAGGTTCGATATACCAAGCCTTTAACGTCTGATTGTCGTATATTTCCCTACATCTCTGAGTAACACATATAGGTCTTTTTTGTATGGCATTGATGAGAAAAAATCCCAGATCTCGGAAAAAACAGACTTGAAAGGCTTGATTCGAATAAAATTGGAGTTATCATTTTATTTGATCATGCAAACACCTGATTAGATTTACTTAGCCACGGGTTGTTTGCATTTGTTTACAAAGTTGTCACTGTCAGAACTCAGAAAACCCCTCTTGAGTAACTTGATAAGGGGATGATGTTGGCTTTGGCATTATACTGATGCTTAGTTTGCTGCTGTCGAATGAGAGACATACTTTTGTTATTAACTAAACACTACGTTGGAAATATATATTGACTCCAGATTGTTGTATTAACATTCAGCAATTGTATAATGTTATATACTATTACGACACGTAGTAGTATTTACTAGTAGTAGTATTTATAAACATTTGCTTCCAAGCTGTCTTTTGCTTTGGTTTTTTATCTTTCATAAGTTTGTCTGTATCTTATAAGGGACAAGAATTTAATTAGTTGTTAAAAGATGGTACGGTGTATCGACTAAGAAAAAAAATTGTTAACAGTTTAACGACTTCATCACTTAGTTATATTTAAGACCAATTGCTTGAATTCTTTCTGTTTTCTCATCTTTATTTCTACCATCCAATGGTAACGTGGCTTGTTTCGAATGAAATTGGGATTCAATGGTTACGATGTAAAGTGATGTGTGGCGTTGTTGCCGGATTGAAAGCACACATTGAAGTATTCAATGCATATGTTTTATTAGGAATGCAATTATTTGAAACACCATACTATAGGAAACAGATGAACGGGAGGTCAGTCAGTCTAGTTATTACCTAACAAGACTCGATAGAACGAAGTCAGATTGTCGTATATTTTCCAACATCCCGGAAAAATACATATAGATCTTTTTATAGAATTTATGAGAAAAATATCTAGACCTCGGAACAACACTAGAGAGGCTTGATTCGAATGAAATTGTTGTTCCAAGATTAAAAAAGTTGACATAAAGTAACTGAGAGTTGTTGCTATATTTAAAGTAAACACCGGGGAACATTGAGTACCTATATATGATGAAGGATGCATCTAAATTGTCAGACACTGAAGGAGGCCAGCCCGTCTGGAGTTATCAATGTCCGGTCTTATATCTAAAGTTTATCTGTATCCTATGAGAGGCAAGAATTTAATAAGATGGAACAATATACCACAGCTAGTAGACGTAGGCAATGTGCTTAAGTACTGATTACAATTTTTTTTTTGTTAACAGTTTAACGGCCCCATCAGTGATATAACTAACACCAATTGCTTGAATTCTTTTAGTTATTCCATCATAATTTCTACCGTCCAAAGGCAAATAACATGGTTATGCAATCGGTCAATCAGACAGGGTCCAGTAGGTAGTTCGTCCGATTCTCGCAATCCCATTCCAATAATTCAAACTTTAAAACTCCTATTATTTCTATTTCGATATCATTCATTTTGTGAATTACTGGTATCCTATATTTGCTTTCCCATCCCCGCTCCTACTATTACCCCCCACCGTTATGCTATCCCTCGTAATTAACACCAGTCAACGAAATACAAGCATTAGGACCGTTCGTTGAATTCCTGGTTTCCCGTTCTTGTCGTTTAACCTTTTAGACTCTCACGTGATTACCAAAGGTCAATGGAATCT
This sequence comes from Octodonta nipae, assembly GCA_034190945.1. Lineage (NCBI taxonomy): Eukaryota > Metazoa > Arthropoda > Insecta > Coleoptera > Chrysomelidae > Octodonta > Octodonta nipae. The sequence continues at coordinate 52,204,423 of CM067216.1, forward strand.
TACTGTTAGAATCATTCCTTTGAATTCCTTGTATCCAATTCTTATCATTCAACCTTCCAGTCTCCTATGTGATAACCAACGCCTAACTGAATCCAGCCGTTGGGACCCTTTCTTAAATTCCTGGTGTTCCAGTCTTGTCGTTTAACCTTCTAGACTCCCTCGTGATTATAAACAGACAACGAAATCTAACGCTTTGGACCGTTCTTGCCATTCAACTTTCTAGTTTCCCACGTGATAACCGCCGTCCATCTAAATACAACCAAGAAGAAAATCCTTGAATATCTGACATATTGGCATTCAACCTTCTAGACTCTCACGTCAGTACCAACAGACAATGGAATCCAACAGTCAGAATCGTTTCTTGAATTCCTTGTATACCGCTCTTATTATTCAACCTTCCGATCTCCCACGTGATAACCTATGGTCAACTGAATAAAACCGTTAGGACCGTTCATTCAATTCTTGCTATCCCGTTCTTGTCATTCCTGCTTTCAGATTTTCACATGATAATCAACGGTTAACGAAATCCAACCATTAGGATTGTTCTTATCATTCAACCTTCTAATCTCCCATGTGATAACCGCCGACCATCTAAATACAACCATGGAGACCATTCTTTGAATTTCTTGTATCCAATACTTTCTTTCACGTCCCGGCTCCTAACATTACCACCCACCTCTCCTCTGCTATCCCTCGTAATCAACATCCGCCTACATAATCTAGTCGCAAAGATCCTTCATTCCATTCTCACTCTCCCGCTCCTGTCATTCAACCTTCCAATACCCCTACTTGATTAGCAACTGACAACATAATCCAACTTTTTGGACCGATCTTTTAATTCCTGGTATCTTGTTCTTGTCGTTCAAAATTCTATAGACAGCTCCTTTAAATTTACTGTTTCTTATCGAGGTGCAGAGAAACTTGTTTGGATGAATGATAAACGTGCAGATTACCCCTTATATCTCATATATATATGATGAGGAAAATCCCTAGATCTTGGAAAACCACATACTTGAGTAAATTAATTCGTATGGTAATGGTATTATCATCGTACGATAAGACTGATAGAGCGTGAAATTTGAAACAACTTACTTGACAACGGTTTTTAAATGACCAATGAGTGGGCTGGTGACGTCATAAAAAAGTGGAGGGGGCTTCATGCGAACGGTCCCCCAACTCCTGTGTTTGTGAGGTCACAGAAAACTGGAAAAGAACTTTGTTTGCTTAATGTTTGGATCAGGTTTACAACATTTCTATAGAGAGATACATCAGTTTGTGACAACATAGGGCTTTGTACGTTGAGCTGTAACGTCAGATTTCATATATTTCCCTAGATCTCAGAGAAAGTTTGTTGACAAAGTAAGAGAAAACTCACGCAACACACAATACACTGCGCATGTCTAACACTCACACAACATCACTGTGCTTGTCTTTCACTCAAACAACATCACGGCGCATGTCTAACACTGTCAAACACTCTCACAACATCATAGCGTATGTCTAAGATTCGCACAAAATCACTGTGCATGTATAGCATCCTCTCAGCTTCACTGCGCATGTCTAACACTCACACAACATCACTGCTCATGTCTAAGATCCATACAACATCACTGCGCATGTCTAACACTCACACAACAGCACTGTGCATGCCTAACATCCATACAACATCAGTGCGCATATCTAACACTCACTCTACAGCACTGCGCTTGTCTAACACTCACACAACATAAAATTTCACTGAGCATGTCTAACAGTCTTACAACTTCACTGCGCATGTCTAACATCCATACATCTGCACTGGGCATGTCTAATACTAGCACAACATCACTGCGAATGCCCTAACAACAACTTCCAGCATTCCTGTTTCCGCCATGTCACTACCATCATTCGCCTTTCCATTATCCTGTTTCCCGATATTCCATTTATAGCATTCCCGTTTCAACACTCCCATTTCCAGCTTATCGTTTGTCAGTAGTAGCTGTTTGTCTATCCTTGTTTAGTCAAGGTTGTCGTTGTCTGGCTTTTATGAGGGTGGGCTAGCCAAGAGATATCTTCCCAATATGTGTATACCTCCTATCTTATACATTGGCTCCCACGAAAAAAGACACCTGACTTCATATGCAGTAGCCTTGTCGGCACATATACTAAGTGTTTACGTATGACGCAACCGGTTCGGGTTGGATTCCCTATGACTGCGACGGTTTTTGTAATTTAACTATATAAATAATTTTGTATGCGATCATTGGAATTCGGCCCGTTGAACAGAGCACGTTACTATTGACCAATGAGAGCGCTGCAAAGAGGCACAGGGCAACTGCTTAATCTATAACGTCACAACCCGCCATATTGCCAGTAGTGCAACGTTGTCATATGTCCACTGTCAACCGCATGCTGCACCACTATTGTTCTGTACCACTGATCCAACTCTATGGAGTACTTATCAACGTTCCGTGCCGACCGTCCTATGGCGTATCTGTCAACGTTCTGTGCCGTCGTTCTGTGACATACGTCAACGCCCCGTGCCGACCGTCTTATGGTGTCCCGCTATCAGTGACCCCCAGGCGATTACGTAATATGGTACGTGCCGATGAGCGTGGGTGGTGCCATCATTGTTCTCAAGTAACGGGTCGTGACCTTGAAAATTTTCCCAGTCTTAAGTCCGGCCATCCCTTCTATTATTATCTATTTTTAGTATATGAACAGGCATATTAATATTTTACATTTTTATTTTAATTTAATATTTCTTTATTTTTTATCTTTAATTTATTATTATTTTGTGGTATTATTATTTGTAAAATTGCTCTGTAAATGAGAAACTGTTGGGAAATAAACGCTATTATTTAAGCGATTAATATTTAGATTTTTATTTATATTGACACCGAACTCACATTAAGACTTTGATACGTTTTTTATGATTTAATCCTAAGTGTGGACTTTTCTCAAAAACAAAACAAAAAGAAAACCCAGAAACATATTTTCTAACCAGACGTTTATATCTTTTTCAGTAAAACTATCGACCTGGTTGGGGGCCGTTGTGAGAAGAACAATGCTCTTGTACTCTATGAGTATAATGGACAGGTTAATCAGAAATTTTACCTTAATGGCGATAAAACCATAAGTCCATATTATTGTTATAATGATTTCAAATTGGGACTAAGGAATGGTAGTACATCTAATCTTGTATTAATTCCAAGGAATTCAACAGCTGTATCAACTTTTAGAATTTCTTTCATAAATGAGTAAAAAACAACAATGTAAAATAAATTAATAAAACAGGATTCTTATTACTTAATGTTACTTTACTGAATTAGAAAAATGTATCGTTAAATTGATAAGAGAATTTCTATCAACACGTACAGATCTCGATAAAAAAATGGGCGGAATTAATGTATAATATTTTATTTCATAATTCGTGAAGTTTTATAAGGCTACGGCCAGACTGGCGGGATTTCACGACGCGTTGTCGACATTTTTTTCGAGCTCTCCCATAGTATGCCACTCCAGCAGTTTTTCATGAGCTTGAAATCCAGCTCTACCCTGGCCACTCACGCCGGTTGTAGTCAATCGCGTGCCTACAGTTTGGTCGAGCTCCATGACGAAATGAATACCGCATTTTTCCCTGCCACTCAACACAGAGTAAAATAACGCAGAAAATGGAACCGATCATATCTTTCGGTGGCTAACGTTGAAAATGCGTCCGACACCGAGCCGTTGGGTGGAAATTCACACCGCGTCTGGCCTCGCCGATTTGCAATAGAACTGCCTATTAATTTTGCTTGTTTTCCTGCCGAAACGCGGCGTGAAATCCCGCCAGTCTGGCGTTGCCTTAGATGTTTTTTTTTCGAGCTCTCACATAATATGCCTCACCAGCAGTTTTTCACGCGCTTGAAATCCAGCCCTACCCTAGCCACATAGGCCGTTTGCAACCATTCGCGTGCCTTCAGTTTGGTAGAGTTCCATGACAAATTGAATACCACGTTTTTTCCTGCCTGTGTGGCCACTCTATACAGCGTGAAATAACGCAGAAAATGGAACCGATCGGCGGCTGACCTTGAAAATGCGTCCGACATCGAGCCGTTGGGTGGAAATTCACACCGCGTCTGGCCTCTCGGATTTGCATTATTTTTGCGTGTAAGAGTAATTAAAAGTAGCAAGCCTAAAATAGAGTAAACTGTCTTAATAAAAGAGTAAAAAGTTGCAATTTCAATCATTAAAAATTTTTTTGTCACAGTTCGGTAACACATAATAAAGATTGTTTAATTTGGTTGTTAAATAAGAATTTGTAACAATATATATATATATATATATATATATATATATATATATATATATATATATATATATATATATATATATATATATATATATATATATATATATATATATGTATTAGTTGGAATTCATCCGCGTAGTTGATAACTGATCCCTGCCGGGATCGATGGTAAAATGACGACGTTTCGGCAGAGTTCCATCTGCCCTCTTCAGGTCGGTTCGCATAATTCTCGTAGCCTTCTGGTTTCGCTTCTAGTTACTCGAATACTGAGATTCTCAGGAGCACCGTGAACGGCTGCGTGTGAGTGGGCCTTGGCGTTCAGTGGCCACGCCTCCCGCTTGGTGATTAGTTATGTCCGGTTGAGTTGTTATAGGACGGGTCCGGGCCGGTACGGTGTTTAATCGAATTTTCCAACAATTCGATAAGTTCTGGATTTCATTGCGTGCGTTTAGACTGTGAGGCCTCTTTGCTATTTCAATTGCCTCTCTTACGAGTCTTGATTTCGGGTGTTCTATATTTGCCAGTACTCTGGTGTTCTCAAAGTCTATTCGGTGTGGCGTCGTGGTGGCGTGTTCCGCAATGGATGTTGTTTTTTCCTGCTTTCTTATAGCATTCTGGTGTTCATCACGTCTAGCTTGAATTTTTCTGTTAGTTTGCCCCACATAGGTTTTATGACAGTCTGCACATGGAATCTCGTACACTCCCTGTTGTTCTAAAGGGATCCTCGTCTTCGGAGTCCTCAACACCATGCTTATTTTTCTGTCTGTATTGAAAATAGTATCGATATTGTGTCTATTGTATCTATATAGCCGTGACTATATAACACCGTGCGCGCTCCTAAAAATCTCAGTATTCGAGTAACTAGAAGCGAAAGCAGAAGGCTACGAGAATTATGCGAACCGACCTGAAGAGGGCAGATGTGACTCTGCCGAAACAGCGTCATTTTACCACCATCGATCCCGGCAGGGATCAGTTATCAACTACGCGGATGAATTCCCGGAAACCAACTAATACATTTAATGCCCGCGAGAACTTAAAAACAAATATATATATATATATATATATATATATATATATATATATATATATACCGGGCGGCTCACCGGGAATGATATCGATAGGTAATGGGAAAACGGTATTTACGAATTCAATGAAAATGAACTGGTAGCACTTTTCGATTAGGGGCAGTCCAGCTATAATATTTTCAAACATGTGCCACTTCTGGTTGTACCGGAAGTTGATAAGTTGATACCAACTTGCTTATTTTAAATGGAACAGCCTGCAAAGTATTGCAATTCTGAATTTTAAGACTAATTCATTTATAATACCCTATACTTAATTTCTGCCCTTTTCGAGATATTCCAAAATGTTTATTATATTTAACATTTTAAGGCCTTTAGATAATTGCCAATTATGCAGTAATGCAGCGGAATCAAGAGATTTTTTTTGGATAGGTGGTAGAATGAACTTTGAATATGTAATATTTGTTTAAGTTTAAGTGTGTACAAAGTGTGTAAATAAAATCCAGAAAATTGAAAAGCGAAATCATGAAACACTCAATTTTTTCAAATGGAAACCACCATTCGATATGCTATTATCTTGGGGTACAGTCAAGATAATAGCATATTGAGTTGTTACAACAGTCAGGCACTAGTATCACCAAGAACCCACCATTGTTTATATTGTTATCAGGTTAAGCATCGAAAATAAGAGGTATTTTGTTAAAAGTTACCTATATCTGATAGATTTCGACTTATTCGAAAAAAAAAAAAATATATTTCAGCATCTTCAATTAAAAGTAACTAAGTTGGCTGTGACGGTTGCTAAAGACTCAACTGAAATGTCAGTGTGATTTGATTTAATATAATTATATTGAATTAAACGATATTTCTTAGTGCGTTAAATCTGAAAATAATGCCAGCACGTCTAAATTATACTAATGAAGATTATTTAAATTTGTTTATTACTTTTGGAGAATGTGATATCTGGAACATATAACATGTTTGCAGTTCGATATCCGCAAAAATCGAAACCAACACCAATGACTGTTAAAGGAATTTTGTAGAGTTTCAGGAACTTTGAATCCTTTAAAGCTAACAGACAAACAAGAAAACCAATTGTTGATAACTAAGCAAATTATTGTTCTGGGATATTTCGCCGCATATCCCACGAAATCAATTAGGCAAATGGATCTTGAGAGTGGATTCAGGCGAATTTTAAGCAAAACATAATTTCCAACTTTTGTCATTCAATACTGTACAGCATCTGAAGGGTACAGATTTTTTAAGAAGAACTAATTTTTGTGAATTTATTTTAACTTCGTTCCAAGGTACTCGTAATAACTCATTCTAAGACAACATCATTTGGTCGGATGAGGCAAAATTCAAGAAAAATTAAATCTTTGATAGGCATAATTCACATTATTGGAGTGATATAAATCAGCATGTTTAGAGAGAGCAACATTTTCAAGAATGTTGGCAGTTCAATGTATATTGCACACTTCGAAATGACAGAATTGTTGCTGTTTATTCCTATGAAGCAAACTTAAATGGTAAGAAACTCTTGTAGCTTATTGATGAATCAGATGAACTAATTCTTTATTCTTTAGGGAAAGGATATTTAAAGATTTTAGAAGAACTGGAAAATGATTATTTAAAAATCTTCCATTGGCAGACCATCGATACATTTGTTATCAATATGATGGGGCTCCTCCTCATAATGGCGATCTTGTCAACGATTTTTTTGCAATTAACATTTCAAGAGCAATGGATTGCGAATAATGGTCCTTTTCTCTGGCCACCCGGTCCCCGAATCTATCCGTACTGGATTTTTTAATTTGGGGTGCAATCAAAAATCAAGTAACTACCAAAGAAGACTGCAAACGGAGAATACTAGATGCATTCCAAAATTTAAGTGCTCGTTCAATTAAAACAGCTACCCATGAGCAACTGATTATGAGATGTGAGAAGTGTCATCAAGTTGATGGTCACCAATTTGAACACTTATTGAACTCAATTAAACATAATTTCCATTGTTTCTTAATCAACAATTGGTTTTCTTGTCCCTAAATAATAAGTAAATTTAAATAATCTTCCTTTGTATAATTTAGACGAGCTGGCATTTTTTTCAGATTTAAGAGGTATAGTTACTTTTATTGAATATGCTGAAAAATTTTAAAAAAATCATGGTTTCCATTTGAAAAAAGTTTTTCATGATTTCGCATTTCAATTTTCGGGATTTTTCTAAACACTCTTTACACATATATCAAACTAATATTACATTTTGAAAATTCGAAGTTCATTCTATTAACTTCCCGAGAAAAATCTTTTGATACCGCTGCATTACTGCATAATTGGCAATTATCTGAAAGACTCAAAATGTTAATTTTAATAAACATTTTGGAATATCTCGAAAAGGGCAGAAATTAAGTATAGTATTAGTATTATACATGAATTAATATTAAAATTACCCGTAGAATTCAGAATTGCAATAATTTACAGGGTGTTCCATTTGAAATAAGTAAGTTGATATCAACTTTCCGTATAACCGGAAGTGGCACATGTTGAAAACATTTTAGCAGCATTGCCCCCAATCGAAAAGTGACGCTGCCAAAAATTAAGAAACCTTCGAGAAATTAATCATCCTAACTAAAAAAATTAAATTGCGTATACGACAAAAAACAGCAAAATAAACAAGAGCAACAAGAAAGAGATTTGACTGATGGCTAATACATGTTTTCTCTTTCAATCCGGAAATGGAAACCATACAGGCTGCCGACTCAGAATGATAGCGAAAAATCTCGATCTGGAAACATTATATAAAGGCGATTGCCTTATGTGTGAAGGAAAGTGTTTAGTGGGTGGCATCGTAGAGAACATCGGTGCGAGATTAGTCATCGTTGTTATTGAAGTAAGTATTGTGAATAGTTTCCGGCAAATAAAGACGTTATATTGTGAATGTAAAATTTTAACAACTAAACTCACGTGAAGTTAAAAACCTGAAATTGATTTATGGCTACAGCTAGAAGTATGACAGAAATGGACTAGGCTAACAGAAAAATATTTAAACAAGTTACTGATACAATTTTGATGAGAAACTTAAAAATTAATTAGAAAATCTGGTCACTAATATAGATGAAAGCATGCAAAACCTTGTCTGTACCATGAAAAGTGAACAAAAATATTTAATTGATCGGTTATTTGCGAACTAAAGAGGCAAGATGAACGTAAGTTATTAGACGAAAAGAGACAAAATGAACTTAAAATATTTGAAGAAAAGAGAAGCTGATTTCAAGATGCAAATATACTCTAGGGAAGTTAGTTAGGTATTTGAAGAATAACACATAAAACCTCTTGTTAACAATTTTTTATTCCTTAATTAATTAAACGTAGTGTTTCAAGTTACAAAAATCGTAATTTTGGCAGTTTTTGTAACTGTTCAGCAACTAAATGAAAAGTTCTAGTGTCCAAAGTAAGTTTGTTTTATACGTAATTTCAATAGCGACTAAACGATAGGTTTCTATAGCAGACTGGATAATTAGTTATTGAGTTATTTGAATAAAACTGTAAAAAATACGCAATTTTCAATTTTTTATAGTTATTGTATAAGCTACGCTACAACTCGGCAGAATGTTTCATTTCTGGCAAATAACTGGTAAGAATCTCAAATTTAGGGCGAAAATCTGATTTTTATTCCAGGGCTTTTCATTTTACCTGAAGTTTACAGTGCTCCTATTTTGTGCTAAATAACTATTTTAACATCTGAAAGGAACATATTAATTATCAGATCTTTCACTACAATCCCTCATAAATTACTTTGGTTTTGGTTTTGTTTTATTGTATGCAAAATCAGTTTAAAAGCCTGTATTTTGGTATTCAAAATTAAATAAAATGTACTGGTGGGAGAAGCACCTTCCACTCATTAACCGACTTTCAAAAAGGAGGAGGTTATCAATTCGTCGCGTATATTTTTTTCGCTTTTTTTTGTATGTATGTTACCTGAATTCTTCTCCTGTGGTCCACCGTTTTGAATGAATATGGTCTTGTTTAATAGAGTATATATCCGGATTGGTGAAACTTCAAATTTTGGAAAAGAATTCTATTGATAAAGTCATAAAATTTGTGAATGAACACATGCGTGTATGGAAATCGACCAGTATCCCTAATATTTTAGTCGATTTTTCGATAACACTTTATGGATGTGTATAGTTTTTTAACGTTTAATCTATTAAGGAAGATCTTTAGGTGATCTCATATACTTTTCTGCGACGTGCAACTTGCAGTTTTGCAGAAAATCGCTGAAAATTCTAAAATTTCATCGAAATGACGTACGGACATTTCCTCATAAATATTTTAATTCCAATGTAATAGTGCGGTAATTTTAGGCACTGGAAGTTTTAATTGCGAATTTGAAAATTTTCTATGTACATCTTAAGCATATAGGTAGTAAATCATAATATTTTCGGCTTCTTAAATCAATAACTACCAAGCTCGTTTTGTTTGTATACCAGGCAAATACCTATTTAAATGCAAATTTTTCCATTTTGCGAAGAAGGTGCTTTTGGTTGCCACATTCTCCTGGCCTAATAGAAAATTCAGTGACAACACATGTCAAACTTTAAACTGCTATTTGATGCGTTTATAGACAGGGTGTTTAGTTATAGCAAACAAAATCACAAAGTAAAGTGGTAGAAGGAGTTGCATTTATATGAAGATTGAAATATAGGACGGACTAGAATGATAGTGGTCCGTAGGCAACAGGATGGTTGGAATATAGGGTGGACTGGAGGTTTGGTGGTATAAAAATGTTGGAAAAAATGTGAAATTGAAATTATATAGGGCGATTAAAAAACTGTGGACATAAGCAAATCATATACAGGATGGTTGAAATATATGCTGGAGTTGCATTATATTTATACAGTGTGATTAAAAAAACTATTTCTTTTAGAGCCCATAAGAAGTTGCATAAAGTGTGGAGAAATTAATATTACACAGGGCGATAATATAAAATGTTAAAAATGAAATAATTTATGGGGTAGCCCACAAGGAGTTATATACTATGGTTGAAATATAGGACGGATTTGACTCCGTAAATATGGGATGGATTCTACTCCGTTCTATAGTTTACAGAAGGCAGCTAACAAATTTATGCTTGTCCGTGGGCAGTCGTATGTACAGGATGGTTGGTACATAGGTTGGAGTGAAATTATCTATAGTTATACAGGGTTGCCAAAAAAGTTAAAAAAAGGTTACATGGCGTAGTCCATAAGGCATAAATATATTTTGGGCTTATTAAGTCAACGCGTACTAGTACATTTTACATTTACCTGTCAATTTAAATGAAAATGTAGGTATCATTGTGTAATGTTGAGGCTTTCGATGTTACCTGGTTCTGTCTATTAAGGTTATACATACAAATGAAAAAATAAAGAATGAAAACTACCTGAGTTCAAAAAAAACTAAAAAGTTGAAAATAAAACATTTTTAAAAAAAATATAACCGACTTCTACCTATAACTAAAAAGCTAAAAATAATTATAACAAAATACAACTCTAGCAAATAAATAACAAATTCAATATTGTTAGGGACCTACCCAGGAAGTAAAAAATCTAAATATTAAAAGTTGCTCATTCTGTACAAATTAATTACCTACCAATCTAGTATATTTTTGAAGTCGGTGCCAAGCAACAATCAAGTTTGATGAATTAGTAGATAAGTATGCAATGAAGGATTTTAGATTTGCTTGGCACTGACTTCAAAAATATACTATCTTTGAGGCAGAGAAGTCGGAAATTTTTGAAAATAGAAAATTTTAAAATAGTGTAAGAAATCATTTAAAAAAATAATGTCCTCAATGAATCAAACAAAAGTATTTTCATGGCGCATGAACTGATTGAACAGTTCCATGGCTGACAACCAATTCTGACGAAATTCTTCCACAGTTAATCGGCGGTCACGTTCAATAAGCTGTCGAACACTTTTGGCATTGCCAGCTGTAAGGCTTGTCCTTGTGCGTGAAATCATGGTTATCGTCCTCGTCAACCCTTAAATTTTCTCAGCTACATATACACACGATTCTGAGACAGTGTACTATCCCCAAACTGTGGTTTCAAGTGAGTTAAAAATTCTAACGGTATAACGCTTTTACTAGTTAAAAACTTTATGATAATCTGTTGCACAACAGACGAGTGTACCTCTAACTTGGTCATGGCTGTACTTTGTACTGACCACACATCATACAATAGGTACTGATGGCAATTTCAAGTATACGCGCGTACCCGGCTCGTCTCCCTACTGCCTATAACCAAAACATGTACTCCAAACAACATAATTTATTTATTTATTTAGCAATTTAGGACAGCAAACAGGCCGTAGGCCCAATACAGCATCCACAGCTTACTCTAGTACAATTACAATGGTTGCATATTATAAAAAATATAATGTTTATAACGAAGAAAAATAATACTAACTTGATAATTAGAATTTGTTAATTTGAGCGAATTTCTTTAATTTGTTTTTTAAAGGACATGAAAGTGATGTTAAATATATCAATATTTGAACAAAAGGTATTGTGTAACATACCAATTCTGATAAGGGGCGAATTAAAACCTACATTGGTTCTTGTAGTTTTTTGAGGTATATAAAAAGACAATGATGATAACAGAACTGGACAGTCAATAATATTAAGAATTGCTTTGTGTTGCAAAGGAGGTTGGTTTCTATAGACCGTCCAGAGTAAAATCCATGCTGATCAGAACTTATCTTATACTTTATAGTTTCGAATAAAGATTCAAATATAATTCCCTCAAACACTTTGCTGAAAATGCATAGCTTACTGATGCCTCGATAATTTGTAAATGAGTTTTTATATATTGGAACAAGAGTGGCCCTTTTCCAGAAATCAGGAAATTCACCGATATCCATAGATTTTTTAAATATCATTGTTAAAGGTATATACAGTGAGCTGGCAGATTTTTGAACGAATAATGATGGAATGCGGTCAATCCCAGCACCTTTGTGGGGGTCAATTTCTCTTAGTTTCTTCAGAACTATTTCTTCTGTTATTAAAACAGAGCTTACGGTTGCAGTCTTTTTTAATAGTTGTCTGTGAATAAAGTTCATATACGGATGAGGAGAACAGTTCGCAAATTTCTAGGTCATCCTTAGCTGTTTGATCATCATAAAATATTGCATTCGGAATGCCAAAGTTACTTCTAGTTGAATTTGTAAAGTTCCAGAATTTTTTTATATTAATTTGCATATCATCCTCAACCGATTTTACATACCTATTATAATCCTGATAAATCAGTATTTTACTCTGACGTCTAAGTTCACTAAATCGATTGTAGTCAGTCTGATTTTGATATTTTTTCCACCTTTTGTGCGATTTTAATTTCTGGTTAACGATGTTTATGGTGATGCGTGCATAATAATGTGGATATTTTGATTTCGTTTTTGGTACATGTTGTTGAATAACTTCGTTTAATTTATTATAAAAAATATCAATCATGTCATTTGGAGACCTGTTATTGGTATTTAGGAGATTATTCCATTCAACAGCCATCAACTCAGTGTTAATATTGTTGTAGTTAGCTTTTTTGAAATTGTAACATTAAGTTAATGGATAGCACAAACTTTTGAGTGTTGGGCAATTTAAAATAAATTCAATAGCCGGGTGATGTGTATCTTCATCTACCAAGAACGATTCGCAATGTGCTATGTACTTTATTAGTGATTGGTTACACAAAGTAAGATGTAAGGTTCTGGAGTTTTCATTACTAACCGAATTAAATTGTTTAAGTTCGCAAAAGGAAAAAACATCAATGAAAGTTGCTGATTTACCATCGATATTAGTTGGAATGAAGTGAGAATCACTAGAACTTTTTTTCTGCCAACTGACAAATGGCAAATTAACTGCATTTTACGCAGAATAGCAAAATTATATTTGATTTACCCTCGTATATAATGTAATTTGCTTGAAAAAAGCATTTTAAGCGTCATGTCATTTCGAAGACAGCATTGTTCGTACTCACCGTGAGGGGAAATCATAATCACCTTCTACAAATATTTATGCGTTGCCGAATACAAAAATGCAGAAATTCAAATTAAATTAACAGACAATACAACAAACCCAAAAAAAATTTAATATATAATGAGTTCTACCCAAAGATTTGATAATTACCATGTTTAATTCAGATTTATAAAAAAGTAATTTCATGCAAAATCGGAGCATTGTAAACATCACCAAAAATAAAGAGCTCCTGATGAAAAATTATATTTGTGAGAAAACCTTCAAAGTCATTAAGTTTAATGATTGAAAAATGCGGCTTTTTCAGATTTTTCGCGAATCACTCATTAATTAACCAATCCTATCGATAAACATCTCATTTAGTAGGTTCTAAAAAAGCGCCTACAACAAACTTACCTTTGGTTCTTTAAATTTTTATTCTATTGCTGAGAAGTCACAAAAACTGCCAAAATTAGGGTATTTGTTATTATAAGCACCTGGTATAATTAAAAAAGAAGAAAAAATGTGTTAACAAAACTTTTTTTGTGTTATGCGGTGTATGTTCTTCAAGAAAAAACATTCAAAAAACATGTGGAATTTTTTGCATAAATGGTATTAAAATAATGCTAAGTTCCCTACACGATTAGAACAATTAGAATAACTAGTGCAATGAGAGAGGATGTTAAAGACCAATTGGCTACACAAAGTTTTGTCAATGGTATTAGAGACGTCGAAGTTACCAAAACCCGAGCCTTAGTGCATTAAAGAACAGTACTGAAGCGTACTTTGGAAGTAGATGTTATCATTAACATGTCCAAACCAAGGGTATAAGCAGTTTCAGACAGTCGGACAGAATCAGGGCCGGTTCCTCAGGAAGTAATGTCCAAGATTAACCAAATAATAGAGATAAAGCATAAATGAAGAACCGGTGGCGTATGTTATCGCTGCATAGGGCAGCTCCAACGTGAGTAAAGAGTGAGGTTACCAGACAGATCACGAGTCAGAGTTAGACAAGGCCACTATACCCATCCACTGCCCATCCAACATGTTCGTAGGCAGTTGAATGAAGATTGGAAAACAGAGCAGTGTGCCAAGGGGCAAATAGCGACCCAGACATTGAGCCAGTCCTATCACTCAAGAGGAGAGGAACACCTGGGTATTAGGTCGTCCTGAAGTCATTGTGAGTCTAGGGGGACTCTTTAAAAGTGGAGAATGGAATGTTAAAGAGAATTTGGTAAGGCAATAGCAGCAGAGAAACCAAGTCCTAACTGGTAATCCCAAAGGTATAGGTACTCGCTCGATATGATCAAATTCAGCCGCTAGGTAGTTTCTTCGAATTTAAAGAGTAAATTTTTCGACAATTTTCAAAAAAAACATATCTCAGCTTCTATATAATTTAGATATTCGGCATTTTTCTCGGTTAACTCTGTGTTTTCATGTTTGGATGGACATTTCCAATTAAGCTACCACCTGTTTTAGCAATTTTTTTCCCGATTTTCAAAATTCTCACAAAACTACAGTTTTCGGAGTAGAGGGATGATAAAGTACTGAAATTTTTCGCTTGGGTATACGTTGTTGATTTCTATCCTTTGCCATGATTGCTACCATTTCTTTAAAATATGCCACTGAAAGTAGATCGATTTCCCCAAAATTGTTTTTTCAGATACCCACAATTTTTTTTTCAACTGCTGTAAATCTCTTGAAATAGCCCTCAAAATTTAAAGTTTGGAGTAGAATCGGTTTCGGAGCTACAAATTACTCCAGCAAATGGCCTGGGACATATGCTATACCCAATAAAGAGGCAAACATGGTGGAAACGGTGCTGGTGGAACAGTTATTCAGCTGGTTTGGGCTCTCATTGGGGTTACATTCAGAACAAAGCCGTAACTTTGACTCCAACGCACCTTTGCATCCTGAATTAGACAGAATGGGCCTTGGAATATCATTTATACAAGGTCGTTAGCAAAAACAAGCGTGACTGGGATGAGCATATTCCACCATTCCTATTGGCCTATCGCTCAGCCATACACAACAGCACAGGACGTACTATAGTCAGGGTACTATTCTGTGTTCAGTATTCAAGAATTTTTGCAAATAAAATAGTTGTCTGTCCTGACAAAGTGAAGCTACCGACGAAGTCCCAGAAGCATGACAATAAATTAACAAATGGGGTTACACAATGCGGATTAAATCAGACCTCAGGAGAAACAATAATGTTCGTAAATGGAAAAATGATAAACAGCCTTAAACCAATCTATTTCATGAATTTGTCAGTATCTCCGAGATCTTAAGAAGATATAATATCTCAAGAGCTTTAATGAGAATTTGATTACTTATTCCAGATAGTGAATAGAGCATGTTTTTGAAGCGTACTTTAAGATAAAGCAAAATTGTCGTTCATCTCTGTAAAAGTTTGAAATCGCACCTATTATTTAGAAATCCATAAAATTCTAGTCTGAAAAGATTAGCAAGCACACGTTATTCTCGCACTAACAGAAACCATGCGTGGCGTCAACCGTTTTTCAATTATAGTCATTATCATTTGTTTTTCAAGTAAGTTCACCTTTTTGTTTGAAATATGAGCAAGATAGAAATGTCTATATTTGATCCTTTATGACTATTTGCTATATTTGTTAATATTAGTTTTTCTTCAGCATTCTTGTAGTAGTGTGAAACTAAAACCACACCAAATGACGAAATAGTAGCTGTTATTTTTTGACATTAACATATGTGGTTTTGTTGTACAGGTTGCATTAATATCTTATATAAAGACTGTATTTCTTAAGTATTAAAATTCTAGAATATATTTTAAAAAGGAGCTGTATTTTAAATTATTATTAGCCGTTACCAGCGGTTTCACACGCGTACGGAATGTACAAGCCTTTTTAAAAAGAAATAACTCATGAAACATATGGGTTATCATATATAACTTTTCGAACCTCTCTACTTAACTATAAATCCACCAATCCCGAAAATATTTCCCCTATATGCAAGAGCTTATGGGTTAACCTATACAACAATTTTATTCGCCACCCAGTATATGCTGCTGTTTATTTGTCCCCCAATATAACTTTTTTAACATTTGACTATAGCTCTACTCCACCGTATATTTCAGCTATACAACTCCTTATAGTCTACGCTATATATAATTAATTCTGATATTTTTGGAGCCGCCTTGTAAAGTACAATGTCTCTCCACCTTATATTTTAATCACCCTTTATATGCAACTTCGTGTTAGACACATTGTAAAACTATAATCTTGTTTCGCCCCATATTTCAGGTATTCCATATAATGGGATGCAACTGTTTATGGTCTACCCTATATAAAAATTTTTTAAAACTTTTTGATCGACCCTGTGAAACTCTTGGTGGGTCAAGAATTGGTAAAATACAGTCAACAAACAAACCGGTATTTAAACACTCACCCAAACTGCACGTGCTTATTGGCACCCTATACACAATTTTCTTCAACATTTTTTTGAACCGCCTTGTATAACTATAACTCTACTTCCATCCATATTACACTTAACTATAACTCTGCTCCACTCACTTTCTTATTTATGCAACTGCTTATGGACTATGCTATATAACTACCCCTTATAATGCAACTTTTTCTAACATTGTTTTAATCACACTGTACAACTATAATTTTACTTTGAACCATGTTTCAGATATTGCATATATTATGCAAGAGCTCATTTTCTATCCTACAAAAAACTTTTATACACTTTTATACAACCTGTTATCTATAATTGTACTCCAGCCTTTATTTCAACCACCTTGTATATGGAACTACTTATCAGTCACCCAGTATAACTTTTTTTGTACCACCCTGTATTAGTATAAATTCATCAATGCCCACTCTTTTGCAACTTTTTCTAACCTGTGTTACTATAACTTTACTGCGCCCCATATTTCAAGTACATATATATATATACAGGGTGTTCCTAAATTGGAGGTACAAACGAAAAGGGGAGATTCCTTGATTAGTTTTAGGTAGAAAAAATCCCATAAACATGGGTCCGCAAACGTTTCGTTTTTAAGATACAGAGTGTTAAAGTTTCAATTTTGTTCGTTTGTACCTCCAATTTAGGAACACCCTGTATATACAACTGCTATATAACAAAATGTTCCTACCATTTATTACCTACCCTGTATAATTATAATTCTACTCCATCCAATATTTCAACAACCTTGTATATGTAACTACTTATTTGCCTCGCAATATAACATTTTTGTACAACCCGGTATCCTTCGAATTCCACGCCACCCTATATTTAAACCATCCGGTAACAGCTTGTAGATCATAACATTTCTTTATAATATTGTTGAAACACACTTGTATAGCTGTGATGGGACTCCGCTACATATTTCAACCAGCATGTCTATGCAAATACTTGCAGATATAAAACAATTCTTATATTTCAACCACCTTGTATAAACAACTGCTTCTCACATTTTGTCAACCAATTTCATAAATATAATAATCAAGAACATAATGCAAAGATCCTAACTGCTTACATAACACATTTTTTTCTAAGCTTATTTTATCAACACTGTATAAATATGCTACCCTTATCTCAACCATATTTTATATGCAACTACTTATGAGCCAAACAATGTGGCATTTTGTTAACCACCCTAGATAAATATAATTCTACTCTCCCCTTTTTTCACCCACCAGGTATATGCAACTGTTTATGGCCCACTCAATATAACTTTTTTCAACCACCCCGTATAACTAAGCCAACTCCCCCTTATTTCAATCACAGTGTATATATGTAGCTGCTTATGGGCTTATTATATATATATATATATATATATATATATATATATATATATATATATTTGTTTTTAAGTTTTCGCGGGCACTAAATGTTTTAGGCGGTTTCCGGGAATTCATCCGCGTAGTTGATAACTGATCCCTGCCGGGATCGATGGTGAAATGACGACGTTTCGGCAGAGTCACATCTGCCCTCTTCAGGTCGGTTCGCATAATTCTCGTAGCCTTCTGCTTTCGCTTCTAGCGCTTCTAGGATTCGAGTAACTAGATGTGACTCTGCCGAAACGTCGTCATTTTACCATCGATCCCGGCAGGGATCAGTTATCAACTACGCGGATGAATTCCCGGAAACCGCCTAAAACATATATATATATATATATATATATATATATATATATATATATATATATATATATATAGAACACCCTGTAAAATTACGCTTGATATATAAGTTGATTTTTTTAGTGTTCCGTATATACAATATACGGATACCCCTACAATATCTCTCCGGATTTCTCCGTTTTTTACAGGAATTTTCTTACAAACTACGGGACGGAGAAGGTTGAAATTTGGTATCAGTGTATAGGTTGGTGACCTGATCAGGAGTACATATCGTAAGTGAAGAAATTTTGATTTAAGAGGTACATCTGGGGGAAAACAATTTAAAATCGACCGTACCCCCCTCACTTATCTCAAAAACTACTGAGCCTAAAATTTTGTCAAGTTTTCAGGAAATTTAGGGAGAAACCATTAATTTTAATATTGGGGGGCAAATTATAGGATTAAATGAAAAATAAAACGCATTATGTAATACATCATATGAAAGGACTTATTCCGAGGAATGCAAATAATTTTTTTTTTTTGATATTTGAGAATAATTAGTTTAAAAGATATTAACAAAAATATACATTTCATTCCTCCCCTTTATTTCCAAAATTATAAGACGCAAAATTTTGAAAAAACAATGGAGATATCGGGCCTTACCTGAATTTTACCGGAAAAATAAGGAGTACACCCTAATATTAATTGTCGGGGCAAATTATAGAATTAAATGGAAAAAACAAAAGTAAAGTTGTTTCTAACTCATCATGTTATATATTATGACAAACACAAATATATTTTTTCATATTTTTAAAATAAATTATTTAAAAAATATTAACAAAAATATAAAAAAAATATCTATTCCCCCTTATCTCCGAAACTATGGGACGCAAATTTTTGACAAAATTATGCTTATATGGTCTTACTTCTTTACAGGAAAAATAAGTAGATATCCCTAATATCACTTTTGGGGTTCAAATTATAGAATTAAAGGAAAAGTAAAAAAATAACTTTTTGTTAAACGCATCATGCAATATATCAAATATAAGGGCTCATTTGAGGAATACAGATTCATTTTTCAAATAAATTCTTTAAAAGATATTTACAAAAATATTTAAAAAAACATTCCCCCCTTTATTTCTGAAACCATACGACCTAAAATTTTGAACAAATTTTGAGGTTTAATTTTATAGGATAAATTTGTAGAAATCCCTATTAGTAATTTTGGTTGGTAAATTAAATTAATTGGAAAATAATAAACTACTTTTTTAACGCATCATATAATATATTAAATTAAAGGAGTCACTATGAGAAATACAAATACATATTCTTTTCATATTTTGAACTTATCTGTTATTAGATATTAAGAAAATATTAAACATCCATCTATTTCTCTCTTTATCTTAGAAACTATACCACCTACAATTATGGTTAATTAGATTAAAATACAGCGAAAATCCTATCTTAATCTTGTCGGTCAATTAGAAAATTAAGTAAATATGTTTATAAAAATCAAGCGAAACATGTAGCAGATAAAATAAAAAAGCTCTGTGTGAGAAATAAAAGTATATATTTTTTATAAATTAAACGCTTAGGTTAAAATATATTCAGGTAAATATAAGAAAATCCATTCATTTCCTGCTTGTCTGAAAATGGATTATTAGGAAAATATATCCTTGATTCACCTACCTAAATCTCCAAGGTGGTACGGAATCCTAAGTATGCGAGTCCAACTCGCACTTGACCAAATTATTTTAAATAGAAACATGTTACATTGGCATATTCCGAATGTTGAATAAAAATTAAGCTAATGCAAGCATCTATCTAATATTTGGTGTGTGCAGTGGAACCAATAAAGTAATTTTGTTACCCCAAATGGTCGAAACTATAGGTTTTGCAATAAAAAAAGATTCAGCAAAATCAGTTCAGTAGTTCTTACGTGATGCCCGAACAAACAAACAAAGAAAGAAATAGACAAACTAAAATTTTATAATGGTATAGAAGAAGATTTGTTGTTATGATGTTACATTTTAGTGCTGTTCCCTTAGAAGCTAAGGACCTGTCTTGACAATAATAAGCGTTTTATAAAAACTAGTGGTCGTCCAGTGGTCGAAATTCGACCCTATTTCATGAAATTGTAAAAAGTATATTTTTATAAGAAACAGAGTTGTGGAGAAATCGGAGATGTAGATGTAATGACCAAAATTGTTCACTCATATTGAAAAATCTATTGAAATAAAAAGAAAATAAAAGTGTAATCAAATATCGTTATTCGAAATATTTTTGACAAATGAATGACCCCCTAAATTTTTGGCTGGAATTGCTCCTCGCGAAATGTTCGTCATTTGCGGTTTCAATGAAGTTCAGTAATATTAAAGAAAAGAGAGGACCAACAACCCTAGGAGAACTTAAATATTTAATACATTTTCTATTGTTCCCTGTGTAACAATTTTTTACACAACACCTTCGAGAAGGTTGTGATAATAATATATTAATCAAATAATTAAATTCACATTAAAAACAGAATATTTAATATGAAAGTTACTGCAACGCGTCCGAAAAATCAATACTGATCTACTACATTGACTATTTTACCACTAAACAATAACAACGCTTGCATGCCACTTCCAGAAGTACATGCTCTAAGTATATAAAAGCATTGGTCTGTCTATATATAATTACTCAATGTTTTGAGTCTAGCGGCGGCGGCACATTCAGTTGTTTGGCATTCACATTATTGACGTAAATAATGAATTTTTTTTATATTTTATTTAATGAATGAATCAATATTATAAACTTATATTAGCATTCTGCACTGACGATCGTCAGTAGCTACTAAACAAAACAAAAATGAAGAAAATCGGTTTAGAGACAGTGGAGAAATTGGTACCTAATCGTTTTGTCTTTGCCTATTTATATATAGATTCCAAATACATGTAAACAAAATGGGAAAGAGATATAATAAGTATAATAAGTAGGGTCCAAAATATAAAATTACGGCCGAACGCAACGATACCAGGAGTAGTTTCGAACCAATACCTTAAGCGAAAATGAACATGCTTTAATATAATATATACAAATCATTATATATTGCTCCTATAGTAAAATTTATAAAAGACGAGATTTAAGTATACTCAACAAAATAAAGGTCCAGTGAGGACAGAATAGGCTGAAATAAGGAAGAATTCGCAAAAGCATTGACAACATTGTTGATACTGTTCACTTTAAGAAGCTCACAATTGAGCATTACGACGGATGTTTCAACTGTTGAAATGAACAGTTTTATTGCAATCTAGATATCTATAATACAAGTTTTTTCTTATTTCCAGATGCTCAGAAGTACACTACCAGTCCGGTGAAATTCCTTCTCGAAGGTTTCTCTACAGCCCTAGATGTTAAAGATAACGCCATTTCTGTAAGCACCTACGAGACAACTTTGGCTCAACAGTGGTTGATCTTGCGGCATACCGATGGAAGCGTGGCCTTGCAAAATCTCCAGAGCGGGTGAGTTGCAGTTATTTTGAAAACCGGTGAATACTTCAGCAGAATAATAATTTATCATGTAGTATTAGTTTGCTGATAGGCCGATCTTTATTTAAATTATGTTGCCTGCCATCTGTTTGGGAATTTCCTCCTTACTGCACCCTTCTCAGTTTCTTCTATATTTTTTTCTATCTTGACCATGTTGACTTTCGATTTTTCATACTATATTGTCAGATCACTTATATTATACGGAGTGTTTCAAGTTAGGCCCTCGCCAATAGAAATACGACGGCTAAATATTGGCAAATATGAGCATTTACCTAATTAACAATATGTCGTTGAGAAAGTTTGTAATTTCGGAGTATGACCGGAAATATATGTAAAAACTAAAATATATTTTCTGTCAATGTAATTTTTCGAGGTGAAGAAATTAGAAGCAGAAAAGAAATCGCTCGAAAGGCATTCGTCAAATTCTCCTCAGTAATTACGAACAAGAATCTAAACCTTCACATCTGAATAAGGTGTATAGAATGTTATATCAGTATTGCTGATCAAAAAAAACCCAAATCATTTGAGATGTGGCGCTACAGAGCCATCATGAAAACTTCACAAACGACGAAGAACTACGACGCATCGGCTGCAAAAGAAAACAGCTGACAATCAAGAAAAACATCGTGCACAGGACACACCGTTACAAGCGACAAATACCTACTAACAATAATGCAGGAAAAGTGGAGAGGAAGAAAGGTATAGGCAGGAAGAACAAATCCTGACTCCGAAACATAAGGGAATGGGCAAATGTCAACGTTGAAGAACTGTTTCACATTGCAAAGGACAGATTCGTATTTAGAAATGTGGTGACTAATCTTCAGTGAGAAGATAGCAGGAAAAGAAGCTTATGGACACAAAAAAGAAGCATTCAATCAGCCTTTTAACAGTTTTTCGCCTCTAGTACACGAGGCCGGCTATACTTGCATGGTGTGAATGGAGAATTTGGAATTTGTGTCTATGAGGTGCCAAAAAGACTAAACAAATTGTCCAGGATATATTGGAACCATTTCAAATGGTTTTTAAAATCATATTGCTGCTACCACCAACGATGGTCCAAAAGTAATGAAGAAGTTTCTTAGAAGAAACCCATGCGAGACGAGTCTATCCTTGAAACAAGCGATACATCTAGAAATTTTATACATATTTTATAAAAAACAGGCCATGAACGGTTTCTAACTCCGAAGATACTGATGGTAGTTGGTTATTTAGTGATGATGAAATCATGTTTTTGCATGATAATGACACATTACAAGTACAATCAATTGATGAAACTAGATGCATACTGAAATTTTTTAGAAAGGGTCATAGCCAATTTCAGAAATTTTGGTTGAATTTGGTAAAGAACTTAGTTTATTACTAGATATCAAGATGACTGATTCTGCATTTTACGGATTTGGACCGTGTAATTAATTCGAATTAATTAATTTATATATATGAAACAACTAATTAATTTTGGATAGTTGTTTGTAAACTATTTTTACCTCGTGCTTATGGAGAAGCTTCCCAATCCTATTCGTGACCTTGCTGATATATGGCAAATATGCTACTGACTTTTTAGGTAACAATTCTTTCTTAGGGAGGGGATTATGCTAACGATAAATGAAATTGTGAATCTCTCGTTTGCTGTAGCCGTTGTTTAGTAGGCTATCCTCTACCCAAATTAATTTCCTTCTCAAACTTTTGATTTCGGAAATTGAGATAGAAAGTTTCAAACTGAGTTGTGAGAAAAAGACTGTTGGTTCAGATATGTAAATGAATTAATTCGAAAAAATGACGCGGTCCAAATCCGGAAAAAGCAGAATCAGCTATGACTCTGGTCATGAAAACCTACGTTCTCAGATATCAAGATGGTTAGTAATACTAATACATCTGTTTTAGAATTTTACTGCTAAAAACTGGATTTGATTTTATGTTTAATAAATGTTGAATTTACGTGAATTGTTTTTAACCGACTTCCAAAAAGCAGGAGGGTATCAATTCGTCTGCAACTTTTCTTTTATGTATGACGGGCTATTATTAAAAGCGGCTTGAGCAATTTTGATTATTTATACTGCATTATATTAAGGAACATTACAGAAAGTTACCCTATCATTGTCTATAACATGAGATTTACGGTTTTCCAGAAAATCAGAAAAAAGGTAAATGAATAATAGTCATAAAATGTGGTTTAAAAATGTGATTTTTGTTATATAGGATAGAAAATGAGCAGTTGCATAAATGGAACACTGGACATATGGGGCGAAGTAAAATCATAGGTATCATGCATAACTTAAACAATAGAAAAATACGAAGGGTCAATAGTGTGGAGAGAATTTTCATTTATACATGCTGGTTTCAAAGATATTAGGACCGCCGCAATATTCTGTGGAGTTAAATTATTGTTGTAAAGCGTAGTTCAGAAAATAATAGACAAGTTATATAGAGGGTGACCAATACACAGAAGCATATACAGTGTGGCTGCAATATTGAACGAATTAGAGTTATACTTATAGAAAGTGGTCCAAACAATAAAACAAATAAAAAAGTTTAAAAAATATAGAAAAAGAACACAAATTAGAGACGGAGAAAAAGTGAGATAAAACTACACTAAAATATTCAATTGTATTTAAATCAGATGAAAAACAAGAATGTCTGAAAATAGGGATTGATTGCACACGGTTTCTAAACGGTTTTTATTTTAGGTCAGCTGAAGTCGGTACTTTTTTAAATACAAATTATTTATAATTTTTAACTCTATCTTAATTTTAGTCTGAGAAGTCTCGAAATCCCGAGAAATTCCTGAACTTTGATCGTGGGTTATTTCGTGATCCGAGACTTTTGAAATTGTCGAGACTTTACAAAATTAAGACAAAAAAATAAAACAAATTAATTTCGCTATGCACTTTAAATTTAATATAAAATTTATTTTGATTTTCAGGGCAGTCTTGAGTATGGTGAACGAAACTTGTCAGACAAATATTGATTATATAATTTACAAATATGATGGTGGTATTAACCAACGACTGTTCTTAAATGGCGATAAAACAATAAGTCCAGTATGCAGCAATGATTTCAGATTGGGAACTTACGATTCACCTACAATTGTATTAGTGCCAAAGAACTCATTACTCGCTTTAAAATTTGATATTTCGAACGTGAACTAGTTGCAGTGATCGAATAATTATGTTATTTAATAAAAATTGAATTATGAAAGACGGCTTTTTGTACCTTACAAACTTCTATGATCATTAAAACTGATTTGTTGGAGACTTGTTTAGGGGTTTTTATACTTTAACTCCATTATGAAGCCCTCATAAGTCAACAGGATTGGGTCAGAAACTAATATACACCATTTTTTGATTAATTAAACTCACTTTGGTAGAATTTAATATCATCAGTATTTAGAACAAAATAAATCAATGTCCTAACCTTATTTTAACTTTGTAATAATAACTCCACTTGGGACAGTGGAGGGGTGGACTGAGTAGCTCTAAAAATATCCCAGCCGGTCCCAACTCCGGAGAACTTGAGGGGGGCTGTATTGACAGAGCGGCTTTGTCATACGTTAAAACAAGATTGTTCAAGAACCAAAAGCGTAGCCTCGGAACCAGGGCGGATTAAATGGAACAAGACATAAGTAAAGGAAAACACAAATGAATATTGAATGCTGGAACATTCACAGCATAGGCACAAAAGAAACCCAAGCCTGTAAAGAACTTCACTCATTCAGTATGGGCATTGACGTATTTCCCGAGACGAAAAAGAAAGAGCAAGGTAACAAGTATATAGATGACTGCATGACAGAGAAGACCAAAAACGCAAAGTCTGGCGTGATCATAGCAGTTAAGAAGAAACTAAAATCAAATGTCAGAACCAGGAACCTGATTAACGTTGTCCAGTCTTCATTTACCTGTACACGAATCTGCTGGATTGAGATACCGTCTTGGTGTTCCATTTTCAGGACAAGACACCGGAATTATTATGCGTTTGCGGAACGATGTTCAACCTTGAAATCGTATTGCTGTAATTTGTCCATCCACGTGATCAGTTGTCCCTCCTGTGTCTTCATGTCTAACAGCTATTTGAGGGCGGTATGATCGGTTCTGATTAGGAAATGACGCACATAAAGAAATTTATCAAAATGATATGAAACTCTAATTAATGCGAGAAGCGCTTCCCTGGTGACACAGTAATTTTTTTCTGTTTTCAAGAATCCATCACCATGTTGCACTTGCACTAAACCTAGGACGAAGTTGCCATACTGTGTAGAAAATGTTAGGAGCTTAATGTCACTTTCAATCACCTGAATGCTTATTCGCAATCCTCATTGTAACGTAAGGTCTCTTTTTCAGTGACAGAGATGCGGCAAGTTGGCAAATCCCTCAATGAATCAATCGCCTGTAGTACGAACTGAGTCCGAAAAAACTCATGTTAGGACTAGCCAATACTGAATGTGTTCTATCTTGTGACCCAAAACTCTAACTGTTTTTTGAGCATAGAACACTTCTTAACGAGGTTCTTCAGAAAGCATCTTCTTTTTCGGCCTTAATTTTGCAAGGAGGGTAATAAAACGTATACCATCTGAAAGGTACTGTGCCGTAGATGATATATAAAGAATCTTTATTTATTTATTTTAAAATAAGTAAATTAAATTGATAAAAACCAAGTGAGATGGCGTCCACTATGAACAACTATCTTAAACCTTTACGTAATGTTCGAAATTTGACAGCAGTTCACAGTCGACAGTAAAACCCCAATCGTGTAGCTATTCATATTCACACAAAGATGTACATTCTCTGCGTGTAAATTTGTATCTTTTATAATATGTTCAAAATGTGGTATACATCTTTGTTTAAACAAAAATAATAATTGTTTTGTCAAATTTCATTATAATTAAAATATACACCATAAGTGCGCAGATATAATGTAACAGATATGATACAATATTATTTTTTGACAAATTAACGTTTTGTTAAATATATGTTTTTTTAAATCATTGTATTCTTAATCTACAATAAATTTTATATGGAAAAACATTTTGTTCAATGAAAAATGAAAAATTGCGCAGTGTAGGGTTAAACTTGTAGAAGTGATATTGGAACAGCAAGATAACCGATACGTTTAAAATGTGTGGCGAGGTAAATATAAATTAACGTGATTTTTCTTTTAAAGTCTGCAGTCTCATATTTATAAAATATCCTCTTAACAATAATTTAATCTGTTATAATTAAAGAGACCTCGTTATATATTACCAGAATATTAAATAGTGAAGACGGATTAAATTATTATAATTCAATAAATTACATATTTTAATTAAAAATTAACTAATGCGTCATATGTTTCTTTGCAGTTATATTTAAATTAAGAAATAAATTACACTTTACGATTAATACTGGCATCCTAACAGAATAGTGAAAATTATTTTAATTTTCCTGAAATTCATGTCCATTACTAAGAATGACATAAATAGAGAGAAACAAAGTCAGGGAGATAACAAGAGACTGGAAGTAAAATTCGTAAGAGGCTTTCACTTATTCTCTTTCTTTTTCTTATTCTCAAATGAACACCGCCCTTTTTTCTAAATTTTTGATGCTTTCTTATGGAATTCCATGAAATGTATAGCTTTTTCTCCAGGATATATTTCTTTAATATGTAAATTATTTATTTATTCATTTGTCGAAGTTGTTTATTTCTTAACAAATTGTTCGTTTGCAGAAGCTTCGTTTTTTATAAATGAAGATACTGACTTTTGAGAACTTAGTCGTTGTCCTGTCATATGAACATATTTTTGGTAAAATTACATGATTTTATTTAGTTAAATAGTTAAAGTTAAATATTATTTAGGGATAAATATGGCATAAATTTGTGAACATATGTTTCAACAACTGATATTTGCAAATAAAATATTTAAAAAAGTGTAGTTTGTCATTTTATTCCATCGAATAATATATTCTTTTGCAATAAATACATCGTAAACATAGCACTATCTATATATAAATAGGCAAAGACAAAACGATTAGGTACCATTTTCGCCTCTGTTTCTCAACCGATTGTCTTCATTTTTGTTTTGTTTAGTAACTACTGACGACCTTCAGTGCAGAATGCTATTCTTAATTTATAATATTGGTTCATTCATTAAATAAAATACAATAAAAATTCATTATTTGCGTCCATAATGTCAATGCCAAACAACTGAATATGCCGCCGCCGCCAGACTCAAAATATTGAGTAATTATATATAGAGAGACCAATGCATGTACTTCTGTGAGCCTTGTTATTGTTTAGTGGTAAAATAATCGTTGTATATTATAATTATACAGGGCGATTCCAGATATGTTAGAAATCAATTTTTTCGTGGGTGGCACGTAAGCAGTTGCATATATAGGGTGTTTAAAATCTAGAGTAGAGTGCAATTATAACTAAAAAATAATTATGTAGGGAAGTCCATTAGCGGTTGAATTCACAGGATTCTTGGAATAGAAGGTGCAGTAGAATTACAGTTATACAGGGTGGTGCAAAAAATTATAGATAGATGCATATACAGGGTGGCGGAAATGGAAATGCAACATTTCGTAACCCATAAGCAGTTGTGTATATAGGGAAGATGAAATTAGGATGAGAGGACTTATAGATATACAGGATGATGATATAAAATGTTAAAAAAGAAAATGATTTATAGAGTAGCCGACGAAGAGCTCCATATATATAGTGATTGAAATATAGGTCGGATTAGAATTATACTTACAATAATAATTAAAAATTTCATAAACAAAAAGAGTAAATATGGTGGGTCATTAGCCGTGGCATATACAGAATGGTTTACCCGGTGGTTCAAAAATGTTAAAAAAAACTATGCCTGATCCATGAGCAGTTGCATATAGAGTTATAGAGGGTGGTGGAAATATATAATGAGATGGAATTATTATAATGAGGATTTTAATAAATGTTAGAGAATTGAGTGCAATTATAGCTATAAAGGGAGGTTAGAAAAAATAAATATGTAGGGTAGCCCATTAGCGGTTGAATTGTTGTCATATTAAATTAAGAATTACGAATTTGAACACAAATAAAGCCCTATGAATTATATCTGAAAAAAAACTTGAATTTCGTTACTTACTTGTAGAAGCGAGATGTAAGACCGACATCTAGGATTTTCGAGGAAACTATCACACAGAGGTTCAGAATCTGGATTCGTATCGTGTAATTGCGGTTATCTCTAAAGTCCTAGGATAGAATGTCACGATAAAATTTTCAGGTTACTTAACCTGCCAGAGATATTGACACAGTTGGTCGAATTTCGACCACTGGACGACAGCTAGTTAAAGTAAAAAAAATGGAATCTTTACACCAAATGATTCACTGATTGTGGTAACAGATAAGTTTGTCTATTTATTTAACAAAGAATGGCATTCTAAAAAATGTTCTTTAAATGTAGTTTGCCAGAATCAACGTTTTCCATTTCTCAGAAAGTTTTTCATAATTTTTTTCATCATATGCAATATCTGGACAAGAAATATATCCACTGAATTCTTTCATATTCTTTAAAAATGAAATTTGTAGTGTTAACTTTGGGTTACTCTGTAAGTACAGAACAGCAGAAAATAAAAGAACAATTGAAAAAATTACACATTTATTGTATAATGTATAACTATTCAGTCCTCTAAAGAGGTAATAACAAAAGTTGATGAGCCTTCCGAGTTTGTAGGGACCAGACCAATGTTGTTTGAATGTATAACACCAACTTTGAAGTTACTATCACATGCGGGAGTTATAGTGTTATCGCCGTTCAGAAACAATCGCTGTTTCTGTTCACCATCGTAAGTATACGTGTTGAAATGAGTGTTTTGTGTACAATTACCATAATACAGATCAATTACCAATCTGAAAGAGAACATAAAACATATGTACATATGGTATTTAAAAACTATTTAAAATTGAAACAATATAATTGTTCAGTCCATGAAGGCAAAAAAAACGGTAATACTGGGTAATTTGTAGAAGCAGCACCAATTTTCCTAAAAATTTGTATTTAATTTCTACTTACCCTCTGCTTCCAAGCTGACCCTGTGCTGGGAGTTGCTTTTTTCTCGGGGATGGGGGGTACTACCCCTTCTCGGGGGTGAAATGTATTATATGAAAAAATGTCCGGGAATGATTAAATTAACAAATTTTAAGGTCAATTCTTTTCGAGTTACTTTCAAGTGAAAGTATCGATTTTTCAACCAAAAAAAAACATGTTTTCATAAGGTTTTTAGTAAATTACTTTAAAAATATGCACTTTAAGAAAAAATCATTTGGATCAAAAATGTAGCTTATAAAAAAAACAACAAAAATGTTGAGTTTATAGTTTCTGCAGAACCAATACAAACGGAGTTATAACTTGTTGAAATTTTGTTCTTATTTATTAAAACAAAAATTGAATGGTTTATCGTGAAATAACAGAAAAAATGCATTTTTCGGGAAAACTTTATAAATACTTTATTAAAGTGTTTAAGAAACCCTTCAATTTGTTTTTTTATAATATATTATGACATACATAAGGTTGGTTTATTGTTTTTTGACAAATAAAATACAAATTACCCTCTAAATACCACCCCACTTGAAGTTACCTTCACAAATCACTAACTTGTAGGTTTTTTATAAGCCAAAAGCTCATGTAAATTGAAAATGTATTTAACCCTTATTTTTGAAAGGGCTTGAGTTGAAAGGGTGGCCTAGTAGTACTCTGTTTACGAAAATTAAACGGTCCCATCAATTCGCGGCGTGTTTTTTTTTGTATCTATGTTACCTGATTTCTTCTCCTGTTATGCACCGATTTGGATGATTATTGTCTTGTTTAATAGAATATATATCCGGATTGGTGAAACTTGAAATTTGGGAATAGAATTGTTTAGGGAAAGTGATGAAATTTGTGAATTAACATATACGTGCATGGAAATAAATCAACATACCTAACATATTGGTCGATTTTTATAACACCCTTTGTCGATGTGAATAGTTTTTTAAGTGTAATCTATTAAAGAAGATCTTTAGGTGGTTTCATATTCTTTTCTGTGACTTGCAAAATACAGGTTTCCAGAAAATCGCCGAAAAAGCCAATATTCTTAACAATAATTCTATATTTTAATTCCAACATAATAGTGTGGGAATTGCAGGCACAGAAAATTTTAATTGTGAATTTGAAAATTTTCTATGTACATCCCAAGTACGTAGCTAGTACAGTATAGTATTTTCGGCTCCTGAAATCAATGAGTACCAAGCTCATTTTGTTTGTATACCTGGCAAATACCGATTTAAGAGAAAATTTTTCAATTTTGCGAAGACGGTGCTTTTGGTGTCACCTACTCCCGGCCTAATAGAAAATTCAGTGACACATATCAAGCTCTAAACTGCTAATTGGTACAATTATACACAGGGTGTTTAGTTGTAGCAAACAAAACCATAAAGTAAAATGATAAGAGCAATATCAAAAGCACAGATGCATCGGTCGAATTCATATCGATATACAAAATAACTAATTTATCATTTCTTAGTGCAAATTGCACAGCGGATTCAATTATACAATAAACTTTTCCGGATGTGTTTGTTTATCACAGTAAGTTAAAGCAATCACTCCTAATATTAAAAGTTCAATTTAATATGTAGTTTTGGGAAGTTTTGATAGACTGCTATGATTGACTAACACAAGGTATATAATAAACATACATACAGAGCAAATAATTATATATCGTAGCCATCAGTAGTTGAATATATATGATAGTGAAATTATAGAGCGGAGTATGATAATTGTTAAATAGTGTGGGTAAAAAATGTTAAAATAAAGCTATACCTATAAGGAAGACCATTAGCAGTTGAATTTACAAGTTGCTTAGAATATAGATTGGAATGAAATTACGGGTATAAAGGGGTTATTAAAAAAGTTATATTATGTGCCAATAAGTAGATTTTTTTCTTTTAGTGCGTAGCTGAAGTTTCAGTTAGGGTGTAGAGGAGCTATTGCTAAACAGGTTGAATATATTTCAACCATCATATCCTACGGAGTAGGATGATAGTTACAGAAGGCAGTTAAAAAATGTATGGTGGCCCATAGGCAGCCGTATGTACACGATGGTTCGAATATAGGGTGAAGTGGGCGAAAAATGTTTGAAAAATGTTATAAAGTGTGGTGCATAAACATGTGACAGTGTGTGATACTTATAAGGTAGTAAACAGAGTTGTTGAGAAATATTGTTAAGTGGAATTGTTACAAAGTGATTTAATAAAAGTGAATTGAATTTAAACTGATTTATTTCGCCTGCGAAACAATTAGTTTACAGAGCAAATATCCGCTACTAAAATTGTCGTTATTTCTATTAATTAACATAGATTTTAATTTATATTTAACACATTAAAGCTTAAAGTATACATATATATTCACACGTTATTTAGAGATTAAGTTGTGTTAACTGTGCTCGTGATGGCGTTAGGTATTTTAATAATTTCTTTTATATAATGCCATCAAAAGTGTCCAAATTATTGCAATCTTTAAAAAAACGTTTGGACAAGACAATGTCTGTCGGGTCTGTGAGGTAAACATATTTTTGGCTTATTAAGTTAACGCGTGCCTGTTCATTTTGTTCGTAAACTTTTACGTGTCAATTTAAATGAAAATGTATTATTCTGAAATGTTTGGGGTTTTCTATATTACCTGGTCTATTAAGGTTATACATACAAAATAAAAATAAAGATTAAAAAATAAAAACTATCGAGTTGAAAAAACTAAAAAGTTGTAAATTAAACATATTTTTGAAATATAACCGACTTCCAAGTATAACTAAAAAGTTGAAAATAATTATAACAAATTACAAACCTAGACAATAAATAACACATTCAATGTTGTTAGGTACTCACATACAAAGTGAAAAATGTAAACAGTAAAAGGTGCTCATTCTGTACAAATTAATTACCTACCTATCTAGTATATTTTTGAACTCGGTGGCAAGCAACAATCAAGTTTGATGAAGTTGTAGATTAGTACGCAATGCAGCATTTCAGATTTGCTTGGCATCTACTTAAAAAATATACTAGAAAAGTAGGTAATTAATTTGTACAGAACAAGCACCTTTTACTGTTAATATTTTTTACTTTGTATGTAGGTACCTAACAACATTGAATGTGTTATTTATTGTCTAGGTTTGTATTTTGTTACAATTATTTTCAACTTTTTAGTTATACTTGGTAGTCGGTTATGTTTAAAAAAAATGTTATATTGTCCTACAAAAAATACATAAATTAAAAAAAAATCTACAACTTTGTACTCGATAAAATTTTGCTCTCATGGTTTTTAAGTTATTTTAAAAATAAGACATTTTTTTACAAAATTACAAAAAATACAATATTCTTATATTTATTTATAAAAAATGTACACTTTTATTTTATACAGATAGACTTTTTATTTTAACTGCTTCATGATTCACTTGATTTTTGTAAAAATACATATATATTTAATTTTCTAATTTGGAACCTAAAATTAACATTAGAGTTTTATTTTACTCATATAATTTCAGGGAACCATATTATAATCTACAGTCTGAATTTTAGGCTTTGTAGATTGGAAGATAAAGGGGATAATAGGTCAAGTTTTAAATAGTAAATAATTAAATCTGCTAGACAAATTATTTAAAAATACAAATAAAATATATTTTTCAAAATTTTAGATAGTGTAGTTTTTAAAGTGGGAATTAAGTCGATGTTTAATCTTTGAAAAGATGATATATTACATGATGATTTAATTTTTATTTTCCATTTATTTCTATAATTTGTCCCCAAAATTAATAGTCGTGTGTTTTCTTCCAATTTTTCTTATAAATTTCAAGTGAGCCCCAGTACCACTAATTATATTTAAAATTTTAGGTAGTATTGTTTCGGAAATAAAGCGGGAAATTAGAATTTTTTATATCTTTTTGTTAATATATTGTAAACAATTAATTTTAAAATTATGATAAATATATATTAGTGTTCCTCATAATGAGCCCTTTCATTTGATGTATTGCATGATGCGTTAAAATATATTTTTTTATTTTCCGTTTAATTTTGCCCCTAAAATTAATATTAGGGATTTCTTCGTTTTTTTCCTGTAAATAAATAAGTCTTATAGTTTGGGGATAAAAGGGGGCAATTCATTTAAAAAATATGAAAAAAAATTGTATACGTCTTAATGAGCCCTTTTATTTGATATATTAGATAATGAGTTACAAATAATTTTAATTTTATGTTTTCCATTTAATGCTGTAATTTGCCCCCTAAAATTAATATCGCAGGTTGCTTCTTATTTTTCCAGTAAAGTTCAGGTGAGGTCCTATATTTCTCATTTTTGTTCAAAATTCTACTGCTTATAGTTTCGGAGATAAGATAGGGGGAATAGGTAAATTTTTTTTTATATTTTTGTTAATATTTTTAAAATAATTTATTTTAAAAATATGAAAAAAATATATTTATTTTTCCCATAATGAGCCCTTTCATTTGATATATTACATGATGAGTTAGAAAAAATTTAAATTTTATATTTTTCTATTAATAATGTAATTGCCCTCCCTCCCCAAAATTAATATTATAGGTTTCTCCTTATTTTTCCGGTAAAATTCAGGTGAGTCCCTACATACTTAATTATTTAAAAATTTTACAGCTTATAGTTCCGGAGATAAGGTAGGAGGAATGGGCAAAAATTTTTAAATTTTTGTTAATATCTTTATAAAATAATTTATTTTAAAATTTTGAAGCAAATATAGTTGTTTTCGCTATAATAAGCCCTTTCATTTGATTTATTACACAATGTGTTAGAAACATTTTTAATTTTATATTTCCATTTAATTCTGTAATTTGGCCCCCAAAATTAATAGTAGAGGTTTCTTCTTATTTTCCGGTAAATTTCAGGTGAAGTCCTATATCTGTGTATATGCGCAACCCTAAAAAACAGACTAACCTGGTTGCAACGTTTTCTATGGTGACACTGCCATCGGTATTCGTTATAATGACCCACTGTTGAATTTCTTGTGTTTTATACGGCGTTAGGGTTACCATGGTCTCGCTTCCATCTAAGACAAGGTCCGAATTTTGTAAGGCAATTTTCACTGGAGAATAAATAGGCAGCTCAGTAGTTGCACCTGAAAATACCATTTTTTTACGTTTTAATATAAATAAAAATCATGTGTGTTGCCACACGCTATTATTCGAAAATTTGTTTTATAAACAGGATTTGGACATTTCCAGACGACCTACCAAAATAAAACCAAAATGGACTATGACCATAGCGGTAATACCTAAAGATACGTGAAGTATGGGCGTCTGTACAAGTATACTGGATGAAAAAGAATGGAAAACAAGTTACGTATCTGTCTTTCTCTATTGGTGCCAGCAATGGCGATAGACGCCTTTCCAGAAGCATTCGATGTTTTCCGGGTATTTTTAAATTTGACATTAAAATGATAAAATTCATTTTGTAGGCTGACGAATTTTGTGCAGATTAATTTATAGAAACCGGAAAATGAGCTACAACGTAAAATATGTACATGGTTTGAAAACGCTAACACTCCAGAATAACCTGGAACCTTGGTCATAATATGCAATTTAAAAATTCAGCCATATAACGCAAAGCAGAACACTACAAAACACGAAAGCTGAAAGAGTCTGCTTTAGTTTTATTAAATGAAAGCGATTGTATATCTAGTACTTCTATAGAATTCAGCCGTTCCTATATCGATAGTTCATAAGGTTTTTCCCTAGGTTTTCCCTTATGACTTTAATGAGATCTCTGGAACTCAGTATTTCTTTGGTCTCTTATAACAAAGTCGTACGTAGGAACGCCACATGAAATTCTAAAGATAACTCTTTCAAATTCTTCCAATTTGAAAGAAGCTTTGTTATTTCACACGATCTTTAAAAAATTTTGTGCTACCCTGTATATATCAAATTTCCAGTAAATTCTCTTAGTTACATCAGTTTTATTGTCAAACATTATTATCAAATTGTGATTACGATGTTTGTCATTGCGAATCCTATTTAATTTTTTAACTTTTTATTCAATTGTGTTAATATCATTGAAAACGAGGTTTGATTTAGACCTTAAAACGTCGGGACTTTTGAAATATACAGACTTTCAAGTTTATGTGGTGTTGTTCCCAAAGAACTCAGAAAAAATAAAAAACCAGAGATGCCACAATTATCATTCAGAACACTCCAGAATAAATTTAACTGATGCAGTTCTAAAACATGGCACAATATTAATATCTCAGTAAAAAATATATAAAATAAATTATATTTAAAAAAGGACTGACTTCATCTGGCTTAAAATAAAAACGGTATAGAAACCGTGTGCAATCAATAACTATTTTTACTGACATATATTCTTTTTTATCTAATTTAAGGCTGTTGATTATTTGTCTATCATTTTCTAATTTTTTAACCACCCTGTATGAATATAATTCCACTCCAACTTATATTTCAATTATCCTGTATATGCAACTGCTTGCAACATTTTTTGAACCCTCCGACCTATAAGTCGAATATCCTTACTGCATATGTTTATGTAACCATTTTTTTTTAAGTTTTTTGATCCACTCTTATTTCAACCACCTCGTATACGCAACTACTTCTGTGCCACCCAATACAATATTTTTTTAACCTCCCTGCATAACTTTAATTCTATTCCACCTTCTATTTCAACCATCCTATATATGGATGTACCACCCAATATCACCTTTCTAACTGTAATTTTACTTCGACCTATATTTCAACTGCTTAAATTGATTGCTGTCTTGAATTTCGATGTACGCCCAAACACACACCTACCACCATATTCCGTATAGAAAAGATCGTACACCTAACAAGTTTTCTTTTCGAAATACTAATGGAATATTTTGTGCTATTTCACTCGACTGCAAGCCCTATAAAATGAAAACCGTTACAAACACCCTGTACGATATTCTTTCATGGCATATCTTGACATTTAAGTTAGATATTTATGATGAAAATTTGACATTTACATTAATGTTCACCAATATTTACACATAATTTTACGATTTTCAGATAAACGGTATGTTTTGCGTTCTAAAAAATTATACGGAATCAAGCTGGAACATTTATTTTCAAACTAATTGAGCCCTTTTAGAGAAAACAGTGTAGATTCATTGAAATTCACTGAAATGTTCTCCGTTATTTACTGTTTTTTCTAATTTTCTCGTAAACCGCAAAAACTCACGTTATAGAAAATTATATGGTACCTTTCTGTAATATTCCTTAATACAATGCCGTTTAAATCATCAAAATTGCCCAAGCCGTTTTTGAATAATCACTGAGCATACGTAAAAGAACATCCATGCCGACGAACTGATAACCTCCTCCTTTTTGGAAGTGGGTTAAAAATAAGACTGAGCGATTATTTGAGTGCAATTACAACTCGGGTTTGGTCAACTTACGTTTAAAAAATATCTTAGTCAAAAATAGAGATAAAATCAACATATTCTAGATAATTCAAATTTCTCACATACGTCAACGTGAATGAATTATGAAGTTTAAAACGAATTATTTACTATCTTGAAATTTGGTCCAATTGTTCAATTTTCTGCCATTATTTAGAACAATGTCAATTTTGACAGCTATGAAAAGTAGCTTGCTAAGAGATGTTGACAAACTGGTGGCCAAGCCAAATTTTACCTAGGTGTATTTTTGAAAAAACTACCCAATGTTACGGGCTTTAATAGTATTACGTATTTTATTGCAATTTGAAGTTGGGTAGTTTAGTCCAACACAACGTAGTTTTTTTGTATCCGTAGATATCGTAGATATTTTCATATCTCAATTAATAATAGTTTTGTATATAGTTGTTTTCGAATAAAAAAATGAATTTTAAAGAAGTTTCGGTAGATACTGTAAATTTTTGAATTATAAAGCGTACATTTTACCCCCATCCAGGGAGTGCCTAGATCAATTTTAATGAATAAATGAAATAAATACTTAAATTATAATTCACATTTATTTAAGGAAGATTATGCAATCCGGCTCTGATTAGTTTTGAAACAAGTTGAAGTTTTTTACTTTTCTGGTAATTGTTACTTTGCAAAGTTTTGGTAAAAAATTTTTTCCTTAAAATATTTAGTTTTATTTATTTTATTTATTTATTTATTTTGTATTTCAGCCATTACAAATGGATATACACGTCTTGACAAATAGAAAATTAATTACAATTGTAATGTACATATAAACATATACACACATATATACACACACATATGTACACATATATACTCATATATACCAATAAGCATTACACAAGTTACACATACATATTTAAAAACAAATTTTAAAAACAAATTTTTAAAAACAAATTTAGAACATAATAGAATCTTCTAAATACTCAGAAACAGAATAGTAACATTTTTCTAACAATATTTTTTTAAGTAATTAATTTTAAGTAATTACTATTGCTTTTTACAAATAAAATACATTTAAATATAAATAGAGATGGTACTGTCAAAATACAGTATTCTATAAATGAAGGCCTACATGAGTCAGTGTAGTTTAAGTTAAAGATTAGACGTAATAATCTTTTTTGTGCTAGAAATACACGGATAGCGTAAGGAGAACTACCCCAAAGCATGATATTATATGAAAGATGGCAATAAGCGAGGCTATAATAAATGATTATTGCAAAATATGCATTGTTTAGTTGTTTGCAAATGTGATTTATATGAGCGATCCATCTTAAGTTGTCGTTTACATAGACACCCAAAAATTTTGTTTCCAATTTTGTGTCTACTTCGATATTATCTATATTAAGTCTACGTCATGTAAGTTCATATTGAGAGGCATATCATTTATATATAGTATAAATAAGAGTGGACCCAACACAGACTCCTGTAGAACACCCATATTTAGCTCATGCATTTCTGAAGTTGTATCATGTATTTTGACACAAATTTCTCTCTTTTTTAAGAACGACATAATGAATAATAAAAAATCACCTCTAAAACCTATTGTTTATTATTATTATAGTTTACTTTATTGTTTACTTTAAGGAGTGTACATAGGTAAAATTGTATGTACGTACTTAACTCGATCAAACAGCTGCTGTCTTAATAATTGGTGAATTTAGAAAGAATCTTCATGAAGCCGAAGATTT
This sequence comes from Octodonta nipae, assembly GCA_034190945.1. Taxonomy (NCBI): domain Eukaryota; kingdom Metazoa; phylum Arthropoda; class Insecta; order Coleoptera; family Chrysomelidae; genus Octodonta; species Octodonta nipae. The sequence goes on from CM067216.1 coordinate 52,243,475, forward strand.
ATTCAATGAAAGGTAGCTCGTAACAGGTGGTGTTAAACATGCCAAATGATTGCACAAATGGTAGTAAAAGCTACTTTCTCTAGAACTGAAGTTGCGTCTATCTGGGAAGTTAGCTAAAGTACAGTACATAGGGTGTTGCCAAAAGAACAAATTTCATCCATTTAAATGAAAAATGGTGCACCAACTTTCAAATGACGACGCCGACAGTAGAATAGAATTCTGTGAAATTATGACAAATATAATTAATCGGAACCAACACTATACAAAAACCAATTGCTTTAGCCATTAGAATGCATTTTTCTGCTATGGAAATGTAAAGTCACGAAATATACGGTATTTGAGCACATATACAGTGTGGAACAGCCAACTGGAATAAATTCGATAACGAATTAAGGACGGCGTGTTGATAAAATCGCTTGGACACGTCGATTTGTATAATTAAATGCGCATTTTTTCAACAAAAAAAATTATATAGGGTGTGTCATGTGACAGTGGCCAATACCAGCTTTCTTATTTTAAACGCAAGCCCCTGTATATTATTCATGTTTTGGACTCTACAGAAAATTCTAGACATAATTCATGTACAATGCCCTACAGCTATCTCCAACTGTTTCGAAAATATTAAGTGTTTTCAGATTTTTTACAAAAATTAACATTAAAAAAAGAAAAAGAATTATTATGTTTAAGAAATTCCCTACATTACAGTAAAATCTAATAAGTAATACTGCTTATTCCTTAATAATCTAAAAAAATAAACAAAAAAACATGTCAATGTAGGAAATGTTCAAAATGCTCGCTGCGAACGTCTTGGCAACATGCTAATCTGTTATAGAAATGTCTTCTTACGTTACTCAACATCTCAGGCGTGACTGATCTAATCACAAGCGTGATTGGTCTTTAGGAGGTTTAGTTTTGTATACAGTACTTTTGACATATCCCCACAAAAAGTAGTCCAATGGCGTCAAATCAGGAGATCCTGCTGACCATTCTATCGATTCGTGCCTCCCAATCCACCGATTTGAAAAAAATTGGCTCAGGTACTGCCGGACATTGATTTCGTAATTGGGCGGTGCTCCATCTTGCTGAAACCATATTGTGTTGGCAAGAACTTGTAGGTTTGCTGGATCAGAATATGAGTTTGTCAAAGTTGGGAACGACATTTTTTTTATTTTTTTTTATTGGAGCAGTTCTAAATATTTATTTACATTCAAGTTGCCTTCAATGAAAAACGGACCTACGATACGATTTGAAACAATTCCTGCCCAAACATTAACTTTCTCAGGATATTGCGTGCTGCGTACACTGTGAGGATTCTCATTAAACCAATAGCGTCCATTTTGACGATTAACAGGACCGTGAAGTGTAAATGGGCTCTCATCAGAAACCATCTACTAATTAGAGCACATGGTTATCTAACGTTAGCATCACCTGTTCACAGAAATACATTCTCCTATCAAAATCGTCTTCCATGAGCTCCTGAGTCGGCATCATTTTATAGGGATGCATTTTACTTTCCTTTAATACTCCAAAATTTGATGTGTGGCTAAGGTTAACAGTGGGTCTGCTTTTCGACCAGAATTATGAGGATTTTCTTGAAACTCAAGCATAATATCCAATTTCGTATTATCAGTTACAGCATTGGCAGCTAATTTTTTTATCTGTCTTACATGATATGAATTTGGAAAATTTTCTTGAAATAAGCGAGAAACTTCCATTTGTGCCGGTGTGTTATCTCCATAACCAATCATTTTTAACCAAACCATTTTTTGATATCATTACGTACAGTTAATGAAATTTAAATGACAGTAGTACTGAGACTGATCACTACGGTCATGTAGGCCGACAACAAGATGTTAAGGCTATGAGTTTTGACGAAAATAAACAATACTGTTTTTTGTCCATATCAGTAAAAAGGAACGCAGGAATGATTTTTGCTTATTATCTCAATATCAAGAGGAAATTAATTATTGAGTGTAGGTAATGTAGAGAATTTGTGAAATAAAATAATTTTCTTTTTCTAATGTTAATTTTTGTAATAAATCTGAAAACATATTTCCGAAACAGTTGAATATAGGTATACGACATTGTACATGAATCATGTCTAGAATTTCCTGGAGAATCAAAAAAATAAATAATATACAGGGGCTTGCATTTAAAAAAATAAAGTTGGTATTGACCACTGTCACATGAGACACCCTATATATTTTTTATGTTGAAAAAATGCGCATTTAAAAATACAAATCGAAGGTTCCACGTGTTATTCGTCATCGAATTAATTCCATTTGGCTGTTCCACACTGTATGGTGAAAAACATACTCAACTTCCAGAAAACGCCAACGTTTGGCCAGGCATTTGGAAAACCACATAGTTGGACCTGTTTTTATCAATACAAACTTCCCTGCTAAGAGGTATTTGGAGATGTTCCAAAATGCAATTAAGCCACTACTTCTTGAAATTCTGATGAATTCGGCAATGTGAAAATAAAATTTCAAAAAGTGGGTGCTCCGGCGCATTATTATGTTGCAGTAAGACTTTACTTGGATGAAGAATAACGTGATAGATGGATTGGACGGTGAGGTTCCATAGAATGGCCAATTCGGTCACCGGACATGACACCATTAGATTTTCAGTTAGGTTACTCGAAATGCCAAATTAAAGCTATGGAACCAGACAAGGTTAACATTTTAAAACAACGAATTATTGAAGAAGGCAGGGCAGTTTCAGCTGACACATTCAAACGAGTACTACCATGTAGATAGAGCACATTTTGAACCCTTGTTGCAACTAGTCATTTAATTAATTACAGTCTAATGGAAACAATACTTTAGTATTTATTAATTTAGCTTTCAAAATTGGCCTAAAACCAACCAAAGTTAATATGGCTGAGTTGGTATTCTAACTACCTCACCTGCCATAAGACACTATTTAAAATTAGTGACCACAGTGGCCCTGTGACCTAATTTATTACTGTTACGTCATCTGCTACCACTAGTTGATAAGTGTTCAAAAGATACGAGGGGGAGGAGACTTTTAACTGACACTACAACAGCATATAGTAAGACGGAAAATGATTACTAGTATTATATTAAATTAAAATTAATTTACTCACTTGCATAACCTAGGACATAGAGTAATACTGAGAAATAGAGAAGGCAACACATATTTGCAGTGTGATGGGTCTATTCATACTCGTTCTTTGCAGTGGGAATTTTTAATATGAATTGAAAAAGCGGGTGCGGCTTCCAGTCTGAGAGCACTATTTTATCTGGACTGATATTTGGGTTCTTATGGTTATCTTAAGAAGAATCATTTCGAGATATTCAAATTTGACAAAATGATTGCACAGATATAATTTATTAACAAATATGATTTATTAGTTATATGGAGAATATTTCAAGTATATAATTCTGAAAAAAAAACACATTCTGTTGATAACTGCATTTGAATTTATATCGTAGATTACAGTTACCTCTAGAAAATGACTGCAATATTAACACAACTAAAATAATTCTAAAATTAATTTGTTGTGGGCAGTTTTTGTAAGTAATAAAAAAAGCAGTCACTGGGACTGAACTATAGAGGAAAAATGCTCATGTGAAACAGTATACTATCTCTTTCTCTGTTTCTTTTAGAGCCCTATACATTTGTCATTATTAACCTACGAGCAGGTAGCTTTGTTACCTTGTAGGATTTACTATCTAAATATTTAGGGAATGTATCTGGTAAATAAATAAATAAATAAACTTGTAATGTAGGGTTTCATAAAAAAGGTAGATACTCTTTACAGTTTTTTTTACATCTACAACGCGACTTATTTATTGGCATTATACATTAGTTGGCTCCTCTTCTACATCATCACCATCTCTTTTTCACATTTTCATTTAAATTGACAGCTAAAAATTTAGGAACAATACGAACTGATACGCGTTAACTTAATAAATCAAAAAAAATTTTACCTGACTAACCAGACAGAAGTTGTCTTGTCCAAACGTTTTAAAAGATTGTAATTATTTGGACCGTTTTGATGACATTATACGAAAGAAATCATTAAAATACCTTAACAGAACTTAACTTCTGAATAACGTGTGAATATATCTCTATCCTTTATGCTTTAATGTGTTAAATATAAATTTAAAACTGTGTTAATTAATAGAAAGAACGACAATTTTAGTAGCGGACATTTGCTCTGTAAACTAATTCTTTCGAAATCGAAATGAATCAGTTTAATTTCAATTCTCTTTTATTAAAACACTTTGTAATAATTCCACAACATATCTCAACCACTCTTCTCCACCCTATATTTCACTGTCGCGTATTTATGGACCACACTTTATAACATTTCTCTAACATGTTTCGCTTACTCCACTGTATATGCGAGCCATCCTGTACATACGGCTGCCTATGAGCCACTATACATTTTTTAACTGTCTTCTGTAACTATCATCCTACTCCTTAGGATATGATGGTTGAAATATATTCATTCACCCTGTATAACAATAGCTCCTCTGCACCCTAATTGAAACTTCGGCTACACACTAAAAGAAAAAAATCAACTTATTGCCACCCAATATAACTTTTTTAATAACCCTGTATACCCGTAATTTCATTCCAATCTATATTCTAAGCAACTTGTAAATTCAGCTGCTAATGGTCGAGCTTATAGGTATAGCTTTATTTTAACATTTTTTAACCACCCTATTTAACAGCTATTCTACTCCGCTCTATATTTTCATTATCATATATATTCAACTACTGATGGTTACTTTATATAATTATTTGCTCTGTAATGTGTGTGTATTATGTACCTTGTGTTAGTCAATCACAGCAGTCTATCAAAACTTCCCAAAACTACATATTACATTCAACTTTTAATATTAGCAGTGATTGCTCTTAACTTATTGTGATGAACAAACACTTCTGGAAAAGTTTACTGTATAATTGAATCCACTGTGAAATGTGCACTAAGAAATGACAAATTAGTCATTATATATATAATATATATATATATATATATATACATATATATATATATATATATATATATATATATATATATATATATATATATACAGGGTGTTCCTAAATTGGAGGTACAAACGAAAAGGGGAGATTCCTTGAAAAGTTTTAGGAAGAAAAAGTCCCATTAGCATGGGTCCGCAAACGTTTCGTTTTCAAGATACAGAGTGTTAAAGTTTCAATTTTTTTCAAGTTTCTACAGGGTGATATTTTTTCGGGAACACTGTCCACTGTTGTCCTTCAGAACTTTTTTTTGGTGGGCCACTGGTACTTTCAAAAATTGTAAAGAAAAGCATTGTTGTTATACCAAACTTTATGTTCTCTTGTAGTTTTGTCGTATCTACTACCGGTTTCGAGAAAAAAAATTTGAATGATTCTCTTGAAATCCTCAGAAAATTCCGAATTGTCATAGAAATCTAGTTACCTACCTAGTAGGCTGTGGTGAATGAATACATTTATTGTTCGTTTTGACACATCAAATTAAACTCCTGTGTTTTGAAAATTAAAGATGGTTGCATTTTAATATCAAAACATGCCGAATTTTACGAATTCCGAAATGGCTGACATGCATTTCATGTATGGTCTTGCAAATGGTAATTCAAGAGAAGCTAAGCGTCTTTACATGGAACGCTATCCCAATAGAGTGATGCCTGGTCATCGGATGCAGGTAGACCACGAAGTGTGAGAACACCACGACTCGAAGAGGCAGTGCTGAACGAAATAGAAGAACATCCAGGAACCAGTACAAGAAAAATTAGTGTTACCTTAAATACAAGTCATCAAGTTGTTTGGCGGATCTTGCGGGATTCTTTGCTCTATCCTTATCACATTCAGAGGGTGCAGGCGCTCTCGCCTCGGGGTTGTCATCCAAGAATTATTTTTTGTCAGTGGTACCTCAACAGACTATTGAACAATCCTCATTTTGATTGCCAAATCCTATTCACTGATGAAGCCTGTTTCTCAAGGACTTCAATCATAAATTTCCAGAATGAACACATATGGGCTGAGGAGAATCCACATGAAAATGCAGAAGCTTATTTTCAAGAGGAATTTTCATTAAATGTGTGGAGTGGTAATATTGGCGATTATTTGATTGGTCCTTTCTTCTTGCCAGGGCGACTTACTGATATACCTCTTATGATGCGACGTGAAATGTGGTTCATGCACCACGGTGCTCCTGCTCATTTTTCACTTTTGGCTAGGGAGTATTTGAACGAAAATTATGTAAACAGGTGGATTAGACGAGGTGGACATCAGCCATGGCCCGCCAGATCCCCAGATTTAAATAGTTTAGATTTCTTTCTATGGGGCCATCTGAAATCTCTAGTGTACATAACGCCAGTGAATACCGTAGAAGAATTGAAAAATCGTATAATAGGCGCGTTTGATACAATTAGGAATACTCCAGGAGTGTTTGAAAGAGTTCGATCGTCTATGAGAAGAAGAACGGAAGCTTGTATAAGGGTTGGGGGAGGACATTTTCAACAATTGCTGTAGTTTAGTTCCTTTGTTGATATTTAGTTTTTTTATTATGATTAATTTTTGAGTTGTACGTTTCTTGCAGTAATACATTTTTTTCATGATTATACCAGTTTATCGAATCTTTATCATTGCTAGTTTAATAATTCAATTTTTTTTCTCGAAATTGGTAGTAGATACGACAAAACTACAAGAGAACATAAAGTTTGCTATAACAACAAAGCTTTTCTTTACAATTTTTGAAAGTACCAGTGGTTCACCAAAAAAAGTTCTGAAGGACAACAGTGGACATTGTTCCCGAAAAAATATCACCCTGTAGATTTGCAATGGAAATTGGCATGTCACAAGGTGTAAACTCTTAATTGTAATATCTATGCCAAATTTCATTTGAATATCTTGTGAAGTGCAGATACTATGAGAAAAAAACTTTAAAAAAAATTCAAACTTTAACACTCTGTATCTTCAAAACGAAACGTTTGCGGACCCATGTTTATGGGACTTTTTCTTCCTAAAACTATTCAAGGAATCTCCCCTTGTCGTTTGTACCTCCAATTTAGGAACACCCTGTATATATATATATATATCGATATGAATACGAACGATGCATCTGTGCTATTGTTGTTGCTTTTATCACTTTACTTTGTGATTTTGTTTGCTACAACTAAACGCCCTCTGTATTATCGTACCAAATAGCAGTTTAGAGCTTGACATATGTTGTCACCGAATTTTCTATTATTTTTTTTATAATTACTTTTAAATCGGTATTTGCTAGCTATAAAAGCAGAATGAGGTTGCTACTCATTGATTTGAGGAGCCGAAAATACTATACTATGTGCTTGGGATGAACATAAGAAAATTTTCAAATTCGCAATTAAAATTTCCAGTGTTTGCAATTCCTGCACTATTACGTTGGAATTAAAATATTTATGAGGAAATGTCAGTTAAGTCACTTCATAATGGATGGAATTATTGATAAGACTATTGGATTTTTCGGCGATTTTCTGCAAAACTGTATGTTGCAAAGCACAAAAAAAGATATGAGACCACTTAGGGATCTTCTTTGATAAATTACACTTGAAAAACTGTCCACATCGACAAAGGGTTTTATAAAAATCGACCAATACGCCAGTAAAGTCTTTGACAATAGACATTTGCGCCATCTCGTGTGTTATTTGTGGAACGCTGGTTGTCAGGGTCGTAATTTATGTTTGCTGTGTTATAGATTAAAATTCAGTTATCCCATAATAAGGAAAGAAAAACATCAAACCGAAAGTGCGGTGAGGTTGATTATGAAAATTCACCAAGAAAAAACCCAAAATTACAATTATATCACTTTCATAGATTTCCATATCAATTAGAGATGAAGAAAAAATGAATTGCAGTAGTTCGACATCATGGGTAAATTAATTTGATTTCCACGTTGTTGGTCATTATTGTATGTTTAAAATTAATCATAATTGTTTTTCTATTAACAAATCTGAGATTTAATTACAGCACTTCATCTCAACCAGAAACAAATTCAATGATTTGCAGTGGTCAAATTGTTTGGAAAAAAGTAAAGAATGCACATGACAAAAGTTTCAATCCAACTATATTTCTTGCAATATGTATATAAAAAAACAAAATCTTCATGTTGGTTTGTGGACTGAAAGATTACGAGTACCTACGTCAAGAAAAAATTGCATCTTCAGGAGTCGATGAAGCTCCAAATGAGATTAACAATAGTAAGTAAATATATATAAGAAAAAAAAACTAATTAACTTTATTCATTATATACAATTTATTGGTAGATTTTACTGACAATGAAGTTTTAATAGATCAAGATAAAAATTTTGAAGTTATAACAAGGATAATAAAGCAACAACAGATGCAAATATACATGTTAATTCGCAAAGAAATGAATATTGATTATATATTATTTATAGCTTTTGTAATAACTAATAATAAAGAAGCGCTTATAAAAATAATGAGAATAAAAAGTGTTATTTATTTAAAAGAGTATAAATATTGATATATTACAGGAAAGATAGTTGAATTGTAAACTTTGTTATGTATCTACATTGTTTGATTTTTCTGCTCCATCGAAATGGGCACAGCAGATCTTTGAATACGTTCCTTGTTGCCATGGCTTTTCATCCCTCCTGTAACTAAAAAGTTACTTTTTTTCTTTATTCCTAAAAGAAAATATTAATTAAATGTTAACCTTAAATTTCAATTTAGTTTGGAAAGAAAAGTATTTACATGATTAACTTTTCTGATTACAAGAGTTATTGAATCTTATTTTTGTTAACAGAACAACAATTGTGATTAATTTTATGTACTTAGTAATGAAAAACTTGGAAATTTAATTTATTTGCTCTTAATTACGAACTCCTGTAATCCATTTTTTCCTTCCTCTCCAATTGCTATAGAAATCCACGAAAACGGTAGCAATTGTAATTTTTGATTATTCCTTGATGTATTTTCAAAATCAACAACACCGCACTTTCGGTTTGACGTTTTTTTCCATTTATAGGATGTTAATTTTAATCTATAACACAGCAAACATAAATTACGGCCCTGACAACCAGCGTTCCAGAAATAACACACGAGATGGCGCAAATGCCAATTGTCAAAGATACTTTACAAGCGTATCGGGAGTACCAAATTTAATAAAAGTCATTGTAGTATTTTATTCATAGGCTAGATTTGTTTCTCAGAATTGATTCAGTTAGTCGTCATTTTTCGTGTCGGATAAGGTGAATAACCCTCTATAACTAGCCTAAATATGCAGGGATGAGACACTTTCAGTCCTCTGCAGTTGCCTCGTAACAGTAGGCGAACTTTTCGTAATATACCTATTTAGCATTGCGATGACATTTTCGTCGTTCCACCCTTTTACTACACCATGGAAAATTATTTCATTGTATTATTATTGAGAAGTCTTAACGTAAGCTGTTTACTTTCTAATATGAAGATAGGCAACACGTAAATTTAATGACAAGTAACGTTGTCCTTTTTTTGGAGTTCTTCCTGACTTCTCACGTATGTCAAGTCTTTAGTTTAATATATCGCAATGTGAAAATGTTAATATATATATATATATATATATATATATATATATATATATGTTTTAGATGGTTTCCGGGAATTCATTCGCGTAGTTGATGACTGATCCCTGCCGGGATCGATGGTAAAATGACGACGTTTCGGCAGAGTCACATCTGCCCTCTTCAGGTCGGTTCGCATAATTCTCGTAGCCTTCTGTTTTCGCTTCTAGTTACTCGAATACTAAGATTTTCTGAAGCGAGCGCGCTGTTATATAGTCGCAGCTCGGCGCCTATCGGTTGACACCGTGAACGGCTGCGTGTGATTGGCCCTTGGCGCTCACTGGGCACGGCTCCATCCTGCTGATTTGTTATTTCCGGTTGAGTTGTTATTTGACGGGTCCGGGCCGGTACGGTGTTTAATAGGATTTTCCAACAATTCGATAAGTTCTGAATTTCATTGCGTGCGTTTAGACTGTGAGGTCTCTTCGCTATTTCAATTGCCTCTCTTACGAGTCTTGATTTCGGGTGTTCTATATTTGACAGTACTCTGGTGTTCTCAAAGTCTATTCGGTGTGACATCGTGGTGGCGTGTTCCGCAATGGATGTTGTTTTTTCCTGCTTTCTTACTGCGTTCTGATGTTCATCACGTCTAGCTTGAATTCTTCTATTAGTTTGCCCCACATAGGTTTTATGACAGTCTGCACATGGAATCTCGTACACTCCCTGTTGTTCTAAAGGGATCCTCGTCTTCGGAGTCCTCAACACCGTGCTTATTTTTCTGTCTGTATTGAAAATTGTATCGATATTGTGTCTCCGTAGAATTCTTGCAATACTGTCCGTGGTCCCCTTGACATACGGTAAATAAGCCTTGGTTATTGGTGTCTCATGCTCCTCGTCTGTTTGTCTCGGTTTTGACTTTAAGGCTCTTTGTATATTTCGGTCTGTAAATCCGTTTTGTCTGAGAGCTGTTTTTAAACTGTCCATTTCCTGTTTGATGTTATCCTGGTCAGCTAGCCTTTGTGATCTGGTTACTAAAGTCTTGACGACGGCTTGTAGTTGGGCTGGGTGGTGATGAGAATTAGCAAGAAGGTATCTGTTGGTGTGAGTTGCTTTCCTATATACTGTATGGCCAAGGGTTCCATCTTGCTTCCTATTTATAAGAACATCAAGGAATGGCAGTTGATTGTTGGCTTCAACCTCCATGGTAAATTTTATTTTGTGATGGATGCCATTAAGGTGATCTAAAAAAGTATTGTTCTTAGTGCCAACTCCTCAAAGTTCTCCATAAAAAGGTTCGCTATAACTGGTGAGAGTGGCGATCCCATTGGAGCTCCTTCCACTTGTTTGTATCGTTGGTTCTCGTAAACAAAATAGGTGTTCATCAGACAGTGCCTTGTAAAGTCTATAAGGTGTTGAGGTGGTTTGTATTTTTCTATTATGATATCCAAGGCTTCGTCGATATGGATGTTGGTGAAAAGGGACACTACGTCAAAACTTACAAGAAGACACTCTGGTTGTAAGACTGTTTTACTAAGACTTTCGATGAAATGTGTCGAATTTTTTACATATGAGTCTGCCCCCTCTGCAAACGGTTGAAGATGTTGGGCTAGGTATTTGGCTAGGTGTTGTGTTGGGGATCCAATTGAGCTTACTATTGGCTTCAAAGGTGCACCTTCTTTATGTACCTTTGGCAACCCATAGAATTTCGGACATCTCGATGACTTTTCACGCGGAATGAGTTGCAGTTGGAGATATTTGTCCATCCTACTTGCTTGGATTTTGGCCTTGGTTGTTTTCTCTAGATAAGTTGTTGGGTGGGTAGTAATTTGTTTATATGCTAGAGCTTGTAGCAATATTTGAATTTTGTTTGAATAATCCGCTGTATCTAAAATTACAGTCGCATTTCCTTTATCAGCAGGTAGAATGACAATGTCCTTGTTGAGGCGCAGTTGTTTCAAGGCCTCATTTTCTTCTATAGATAGGTTCCTTCTGGGTGGTTTAGACTTTCTTAGAACATGTGACACATCTTGTCTAATTATTTCAGCGGAAAAAAATTCGACACATTTCATCGAAATTCTTAGAAAAACAGTCTTACAACCAGAGTGTCTTCTTGTAAGTTTTGACGTAGTGTCCCTTTTCACCAACATCCATATCGACGAAGCCTTGGATATCATGATAGAAAAATACAAACCACCTCAACACCTTGTAGACTTAACAAGGCACTGTCTGATGAACACCTATTTTGTTTACGGGAACCAACGATACAAACAAGTGAAAGGAGTTCCAATGGGATCGCCACTCTCACCAGTTATAGCGAACCTTTTTATGGAGAACTTTGAGGAGTTGGCACTAAGAACAACAACTCTTAAACCCAGTTTGTGGTTGCGATATGTGGATGATACATTTGTGATTTGGCCTCATGGGAGGGAACACCTCAATACTTTTTTAGATCACCTTAATGGCATCCATCACAAAATAAAATTTACCATGGAGGTTGAAGCCAACAATCAACTGCCATTCCTTGATGTTCTTTTAAATAGGAAGCAAGATGGAACCCTTGGCCATACAGTATATAGGAAAGCAACTCACACCAACAGATACGTTCATGCTAATTCTCATCACCACCCAGCCCAACTACAAGCCGTCGTCAAAACTTTAGTAACCAGATCACAAAGGCTAGCTGACCAGGATAACATCAAACAGGAAATGGACAGTTTAAAAACAGCTCTGAGACAAAACGTATTTACAGACCGAAATATACAAAGAGCCTTAAAGTCAAAACCGAGACAAACAGACGAGGAGCATGAGACACCAATAACCAAGGCTTATTTACCGTATGTCAAGGGGACCACGGACAGTATTGCAAGAATTCTACGAAGACACAATATTGATACTATTTTCAATACAGACAGAAAAATAAGCACGGTGTTGAGGACTCCGAAGACGAAGATCCCTTTAGAACAACAGGGAGTGTACGAGATTCCATCTGCAGACTGTCATAAAACCTATGTGGGGCAAACTAATAGAAGAATTTAAGCTAGACGTGATGAACATCAGAACGCAGTAAGAAAGCAGGAAAAAACAACATCCATTGCGGAACACGCCACCACGATGTCACACCGAATAGACTTTGAGAACACCAGAGTACTGGCAAATATAGAACACCCGAAATCAAGACTCGTAAGAGAGGCAATTGAAATAGCGAAGAGACCTCACAGTCTAAACGCACGCAATGAAATTCAGAACTTATCGAATTGTTGGAAAATCCTATTAAACACTGTACCGGCCCGGACCCGTCAAATAACAACTCAACCGGAAATAACAAATCAGCAGGATGGAGCCGTGCCCACTGAGCGCCAAGGGCCAATCACACGCAGCCGTTCACGGTGTCAACCGATAGGCGCCGAGCCGCGACTATATAACAGCGCCCTCGCTTCAGAAAATCTTAGTATTCGAGTAACTAGAAGCGAAAGCAGAAGGCTACGAGAATTATGCGAACCGACCTGAAGAGGGCAGACGTGACTCTGCCGAAACGTCGTCATTTTACCATCGATCCCGGCAGGGATCAGTTATCAACTACGCGGATGAATTCCCGGAAACCATCTAAAACATTTAGTGCCCGCGAAAACTTAAAAACAAATATAGTGAATCTCTACGGGGAGAATACTTTTCATTTGTGTAAAACATTTGAGAAATTACGCGCGAAAAGAAGCAAACTTTTGTGCGATCTACATTTTTTACAACGATGCCGCGATGAAGGAGTTATTCCGAAAAACATGACGGTAAAGTTCTGGAAGAACAACAGAAAAACACCGAATATCTTATGGAAAGCTAGTTGTGCCCTACTTAGGGAAGCCAT